>JACYXH010000540.1:807500-810000 GCA_026745465.1 Lota lota
ATCTCATTCTGTGTGTGTGTGTGTGTGTGTGTGTGTGTGTGTGTGTGTGTGTGTGTGTGTGTGTGTGTGTGTGTGTGTGTGTGTGTGTGTGTGTGTGTGTGTGTGTGTGTGTGTGTGTGTGTGTGTGTGTGTGTGTGTGTGTGTGTGTGTGTGTGTGTGTGTGTGTGTGTCGACCGGACCCCTACACTCGCCCCTCCTCCTAATACTAGCATACAGCTAGCTTCAGCCCCATGGTGCTCCACTAATACTAGCATACAGCTAGCTTCAGCCCCATGGTGCTCCACTAATACTAGCATACAGCTAGCTTCAGCCCCATGGTGCTCCCCTAGTACTAGCATACAGCTAGCTTCAGCCCCATGGTGCTCCACTAGTACTAGCATGCAGCTATCTTCAGCCCCATGGTGCTCCACGAATACTAGCATACAGCTAGCTTAGCTGCAGCCCCATGGTGCTCCACTAATACTAGCATGCAGCTAGCGTCAGCACCATGGTGACACTAGGATACAGCCCTGAGTCAACACTAGTTTCCGGATAGAATGAAAACAACAACTGGTTGCTTGGTTGTTCTAGAAGGTGGAGCTTCGTTAATGGAGCTCCAGGTGACGTGAACCCTCCTGTCCATCCATCCTGTGTTCCTCCCCAGACGGTCCACGCCGAGAGCTGCGTCCTGGACTGCATGGTCCCCTTGGCCCCTCGCCTGCAGGTGGTCTACCCCCTGGAGGAGCTGGGACACAACGCCCCCTCCTGGAGGATCACCCAGCAGCAGGTGGGCACGCAGACAGCTGGCTGACAGAGGAGACCCCCGCCTCCCGCTCTCCCCACACACCCTCCCCACACCCTCCCCCTCTCCCCTCTCTCCCTCCCGCTCTCCCCACACACCCTCCCCCCCTCTCCCCACACCCTCCCCCTCTCCCCTATCTCCCTCCCGCTCTCCCCACACACCCTCCCCCCCCCTCCCCACACACCCTCTTCCCACACCCTCCCCCTCTCCTCTCTCCCTCCCTCTCTCCCCTCTCTCCCTCCCCCTCTCTCCCTCCCCTTCTCCCCACACACCCTCCCCCCCAGCCGGCCTGTCAGGGAGGCGGAGGAGCTGGAGGTGGCGAGAAGGGTGGATGGATGGGTGGAGGGAGAGAGGGATGGAGGGAGAGATGGATGGAGGGATGGAGAGAGGGAGAGAGGGGGACCAGATCCTCTTCATGGGGGTGACCACCAGAGGGTGCTGTTCTGATAGGAACCAGACCCCACCCGTAGAGTGGCACCCATAATAGCCATTGGAGAGTTCAGCTCTAATAAGAAGGAATCGGTTAAAACACAAATAGATGTAGAATTGTGTTATTGCGTCAATTTCCTCCGAATATTTGAAACAAGTGCTTTTACAGGGTCATTGAACCCAACATTGATTTTTTCAATTGTTTTAAAATGTGGTAATATGTCTTGTAGGGTCTTCAACATAGTCATCTATGCCATTTTGTCACTGTTACTGAAAAATAGCATCATTTCTTATAGTTATATATATTAGTTGGTATAGTATAACGCCATAGTCTGTGGAGCGTTTCATAAACAACACCGCTCATTATAACGCTCATAAAAAGTATCACAAAGTGGCCTTGGGTCATAACCATGGGGATAACACCCCCCCCCCCCCTTCTCCTTCCTACAACACTTCTTTTTTTTTATTATCTCAGTGTTTGAATTCCAGCTGAACCAGAGGGTTCACTTACACTTTAGCCATTTAGTTCGCTCATTTCCTGTTCTCGGCTTCCTCATGTGTGTCCTTGTTTGAGCTGGGATGTGACAGCAGCATGTTGGGTTTACCACTGGCCTGCCTGTATAAACATTATGAGCAGTAACTGAAGCATGCTCCAACCAGCAGATAATTCAATGATTTGTTCCCGAACAATGTATCAATCAAGCAGTGAATCAAAGGACAAAAGACAAACATTTTAATGGGTATTCCCTCTTGTTTCCATCTGAATATCTCTTCAAATCAACAGTTGGGAATTGCTGTTTGTGAAATGAAACGTGTTATTTTCCTTATGGGTATCCCAAAATGTCACCCCAGAAAGCTTTGACCTTTCTTTATACATGCATGTAGCATCGCATGTAGCATCGCATGTAGCATCGCATGTAGCATCGCATGTAGCATATCGCTCCGATCTCCACTCTAATCTCTCTTTAGGGCCGTGTTACGTCCTGTTACACAGACACACAAACCACCCTCACATGACCACCTGCTGGGCCTTTACACTCCACCTCATTTAGACCTCCACCCACCATCACACCACCACCATCACATCACCACCACCTCCATCACATCACCACCACCACAACATCCACCCAGACCACCACCATCATCACCCACACCACCACTACCACATCACCACCACCACCACCATCACCACTACCACATCACCACCTCCACCACCACCCAACCCCCGACCAGCACATCAACCATCTTTGCATGGGCTCTGAGATAAGGAAGCTCTGCAGTGCTTTGTCC
>JACYXH010000540.1:815000-830000 GCA_026745465.1 Lota lota
CGGGGACCCCCAGACCCCCGAGACCCTCCAGACCCTCCAGCCCGGGGACCCTCAGCCCCTCCAGCCCGGGGACCCCCAGCCCCTCCAGCCCGGGGGCCTCCAGACCCTCCAGCCCGGGGGGCCCCAGACCCTCCAGCCCGGGGACCCCCAGACCTTCCAGCCCGGGGACCCCCAGACCCTCCAGCCCGGGGACCCTCAGCCCCTCCAGCCCGGGGACCCCCAGCCCCTCCAGCCCGGGGGCCTCCAGACCCTCCAGCCCGGGGGGCCCCAGACCCTCCAGCCCGGGGACCCCCAGACCTTCCAGCCCGGGGACCCCCAGACCCTCCAGCCCGGGGACCCCCAGACCTTCCAGCCCGGGGGGCCCCAGCCCCTCCAGCCTGGGGACCCCCAGACCCTCCAGCCCGGGGACCCCCAGACCTTCCAGCCCGGGGGCCTCCAGCCCCTCCAGCCCGGGGACCCCCAGCCCCTCCAGCCCGGGGACCCCCAGACCCTCCAGCCCGGGGACCCCCAGACCCTCCAGCCCGGGGACCCCCAGACCCTCCAGCCCGGGGACCCCCAGACCTTCCAGCCCGGGGACCCCCAGACCCTCCAGCCCGGGGGCCTCCAGACCCTCCAGCCCGGGGGCCTCCAGACCCTCCAGCCCGGGGGGCCCCAGCCCCTCCAGCCCGGGGACCCCCAGACCCTCCAGCCCGGGGACCCCCAGACCCTCCAGCCCGGGGACCCCCAGACCCTCCAGCCCGGGGGCCTCCAGACCCTCCAGCCCGGGGGCCTCCAGACCCTCCAGCCCGGGGACCCCCAGCCCCTCCAGCCCGGGGACCCCCAGACCCTCCACGGGCCCCCCAATCTGCTGACCCTCACGGACCAGCAGGACTGCAGTGCGGCCCGGGACCTGGTCTGCCAGGAGTTCTTGGAGACTGGCGGTATGTGGGGGGGCTGAGCTACGCCACTCACACCACCCCCACCCTCATCTCCACCCTCACGAACACCACAACCATCACCACCACCTCAATCACCCCCACCACCACCACCACAACCTCCACCTCTCTCACCACCACCACCACCACCACCACAACCTCCACCTCTCTCACCACCACCACCACCACTACCAACAAAACCAACCCTTTCACACACACCCCTCCCCTCCTCCCCCCTCCCTCCCTCCCTCCCTCCCCCACGTCATTACCCAGCTAATCAGCTCTGGAGTGCGTCTGTATAATTGCCGGCTTAATTAGCGACTCAGAAATCTTTCATCTCTGATTCAGACCCCTCCCCCCCATCCTCTCCCTCCACATCACATCAGTACCTGAGTGCCAGGCTGTCTCTGCACTATGAAGACACACACACACGCGCGCGCACACACGCACACGCGCAGATACACACACACACACGCAGATACACACACACACACACGCAGATACACACACGCAGATACACATACGCACACACGCAGATACACACACACGCACACACGCAGATACACAAACACACACACACACACACACACACACAATCCGGTTAGTGTAGATCATTGGACAATCCTTTTCCGAAGGATTGTCCAATGATCTACACTAACCGGATCTGTTAAATCACTCTGTCCTTTCAGCACCATGGAGAGAGCCTCTCTCTCACTGTGCTCTCGCTCTCTTCGACTTACTTCATCCAATCTCTATCTCTGAGTTAATATTTTCACTCCCTCTGTCTTTTCTATCGCTCACATTCCCTCTCTCACTCACTCTACCTCTCTCTTTCTATTTCTCACTTTCTTTCTCTTTCTCTCTTCTGTGCGTCGGAAACACAAAACAACCACAACGTATTCACACGCAACAAAACACAACGGTCCCTGGCGGCTGCATCACTTTACATGTCAGGGTCTCACACACGCAACAAAACACAACGGTCCCTGACCGCTGCACCACTTTACATGTCAGGGTCTCACACACGCAACAAAACACAATTTTATCAATCAATTAGATCAATCATCAATCCATCAATCACTCATTTAGAAAAACCTAAATAACAATATCATGCAAGATAAAACATGAGACGAATCAATCATTGAATAGCCAATCAAATAGCCTACATACATTTACTTGTATAAACCAGTACGATATCAAACAAGATCAAATATGAGACAGTTTGAAGATGAAAGAATTATGAAAGCAACTTCTGTAACCAACGGTACGATGTCCTTCTCCTCGTGAGTGTTGATGGAGTCATTCCAAAGTAACTCGGCACTTCTCCTCGTGAGTGTTGATGGAGTCATTCCAAAGTAACTCAGCGCTTCTCCTCCTGAGTGTTGATGGAGTCGTTCCAAAGTAACTCAGCGCTTCTCCTCGTGAGTGTTGATGGAGTCGTTCCAAAGTAACTCAGCGCTTCTCCTCGTGAGTGTTGATGGAGTCGTTCCAAAGTAACTCTGCGCTTCTCGTTCCCTCGTCCCCTCTCCCCAGGCAACGCCATCGTCTACGGCCGCGGCCTGGACGTCTACACCTGCGTGGAGACCCTGCTGGTCCTGGGGGTCCCGGGGTCCCGGGTCCTCCTGGTCCTCACCCCCCCCGAGACCACCCCGCCCCCCTGCTGCTTCGGGGACCCGGAGGTGGGCCGGGCGGTGGGCGAGGCTCTTCGGCGGGCCGGGGTCCTGGTCCATCCAGACTGCGTTCTGGTCCGGATGGACCAGGACCCGACCTCCGGGAGGATCACCTCCGTGCTCTTCTCCACCCAGGGGGCTCCGCTACACCTCCGCTGTGGTGTAAGTTGAATCTTCAAGCTCTTCAGGGCGACGCTGCTGCAGTGGCTGTGATCGCCACAGAGGGCGCTGTTTCTGCTGTTGGATTTGGGGATTTGATTTCCCTTTACTTTCTCAAATGTGGAACGTTACCAGTGTTCCTGTTCGACCGGCGCTTTCTTCTCCTTTGCTCGCTTGTTTTGTCCTCATTCGTTTCCTGGTCCCGTTTTCAGCGACGCGTGTTCCAGCTCAAAACTGAAAACAGTCCTCCTGTGAAAACAGTTCATCTTGAGCCAATCGGAAAAAAGCGAATGCAATACCTGTTTTCCACCAGAGGTGGCGCTGTCTTCTTCAGTTGAGAGCGCGCCAAACCCTGTGAGTCGGCCTGTGCTCAGGACGTTCCCCTCCTCCTCCAGGTGTTGGTGAACTTCTCCGGCAAAGGGGTGGACCGGGACGTGTTCCGCAGCGTTCACGGCGCCGGCCTGGTGTTTGACGGGCGGCTGGTGGTCGACGCCCACACCTTCCTCACCGACGACCCGGCCGTCCGCGCCGCCGGCCCGCTCACCAAGTACTCGCGCCGCTACCGCGCCGAGCGCTGGGCCCACGCCTGCTTCAGCTCCAGGGAGGTGGGCCGCGCCCTCGCGGCGGCCATGTTGCCTCTGTTCGACCCCACGCTGGACGCCCCCCCCGGCCCCCCCTCCCCCGACCACCTGATCCCGGAGTACTCCCAGCCCCGGGTCCAAGGTAGGCAGCACCGGTATCACCCGTTCCTCCTCCTCCTCCTCCTCCTCCTCCTCCTCCTCCTCCTCCTCCTCCTCCTCCTCCTCCTCCTCCCCCTTCCCTCCATGTCTCACATATTCTCACTAAACTGTGTTCTCGTTTTTCCATCAAGGACTACAGGCTGTTCTCCTGTGTTTATGTACTTGTTTGTGTAGCATTGTGTTGCATTGTGTAGTCTTCTGCCCATGGCTCCGCCCACTGCCCATTCTAGTCGTTACTACGGACACTAAGGGTTGTCCGCTGCCGTGACAACGCTCCGCTGCCCATCCCATGGTAACCGAGGTGGGAGCCTGAACTGAGCCACAGTGATGGCTGAACGAGGATGTTTCCGGGAGCATGCTCTCGGATGCTGGGTTTCTGTTCTAGAATGTGGTGCCGTGTAGGTCAACTTGTAGAGCAAGGCATTAACACGGCCAGGGTTGAGGGTTCCACTCCGCCCACTGGCTTGTATTACGTTTAGTTGGGTATGTATTCAGGTATCCTTTACATTCTCCCACAGCAGCACTGGACCACTATCCTTCTTTTAACTTTACCTTTTTTAAATGTGTGTGTGTGCGTGTGCGTGTGTGTGTGTGTGTGTGTGCGTGTGTGTGTGCGTGCCCAGCTGGCAGGCTACCTGGAGGGTTCCACTACCTGCACGTCACCAAGCCCTCGCCCCTCCCCCCCGCCCCGCAGCCCCCCCCCCACCAGGTAGGCTCCTGTAGTCCATGTTTTATCTGGATCGTTATTATCTCAGTATATTTCCTAAACATTTGTGCTTTCCTTCCTATTGAAGGGTTAGGGTCAGGGTTAGGGTCAGGGATAGAGCCAGGGTCAGGGTTAGGGCCAGGGTCAGGGTCAGGGTTAGGGTCAGGGTTAGGGCCAGGGTTAGGGTCAGGGTCAGGGTTAGGGTCAGGGTTAGGGTCAGGGTTAGGGTTAGGGTCAGGGTTAGGGTCAGGGTTAGGGTCAGGGTCAGGGTCAGGGTTAGGGTCAGGGTTAGGGTCAGGGTCAGGGTCAGGGTTAGGGTCAGGGTTAGGGTCAGGGTTAGCTACAGGACATATCATGAACACACACACATGCATGTTCCTCCCCCTGCGTGTTTGTACCATAACAACACTCCCCATCCAATGGGTTCCAACATGTCTGACGGGGTCTCCCTGTGACCCCCCCAGGGAGCGGAGGTGGTGACGGGGGCCGTGGACACGGGGAACTACTTCCGGGTGCACCTGGACCGCTACGAGACGGTCGACGCCCTCACCTGTCTGTCCCGGGAGCCCCTCCCCCTCTCCAACTACCTGTGTCTGTACGGCCGCCACCAGCTGCTGCTCAACCACCTGCTGCCCCGCAGCCAGCAGGGCCTGACCTCTGACCTCTACAGGTGAGGGGGGGGGGGGAGAGAGAGAGGGGGAGTGAGAGAGGGAGGGGGGGAGGGAGGGAAGGAAGAGAGAGGATGAAGGAGAGAGAGAGGGAGGGGGAGAGAGAGAGGGAGGGAAGGAGAGAGAGAGAGAGAGAGAGAGAGAGAGAGAGAGAGAGAGAGAGAGAGAGAGAGAGAGAGAGAGAGAGAGAGAGAGAGAGAGAGAGAGAGAGAGAGAGAGAGAGAGAGAGAGAGAGAGAGAGAGAGAGAGAGAGAGAGAGAGAGAGAGAGAGATGGAGGGGGGGGGAGAGAGGGGGGAAGGAGAGAGAGAGGGAGGGGGGAGAGAGGGAGGGAGAGAGGGAGGGGAGAGAGAGAGAGAGAGATTTTTTTAAATCATTTTGGTAGCAAATGTCAGGTTATAAATGAGTTATCCTCTTCATCCTAAATAGGTTAATTCATTAATAAGTTTATGATATGTAATGCAGTTATTCAATAGAAAGTAAAGTACAAATGTTAAGGAAATAAAATGAGGTAAAACATGTAATTGATCCAGATAAAACAGCAGTATCCCGAATGTAATAATTTTAATGTAGATATATCTCTACGCTAAGGTGAGTAATGGACCAGGAAAGTAATTATATTAAGAAAATTTACACAGTAATATTCTTATATTAGGAAAATGTACACAGTAATATTCTTATATTAGGAAAATGTACACAGTAATATTCTTATATTAAGAAAATGTACACAGTAATATTCTTGTATTAGGAAAATGTACACAGTAATATTCTTATATTAAGAAAATGTACACAGTAATATTCTTATATTAAGAAAATGTACACAGTAATATTCTTATATTAAGGAAATGTACACAGTAATATTCTTATATTAGGAAAATGTACACAGTAATATTTTTATATTAAGGAAATGTACACAGTAATATTTTTATATTAAGGAAATGTACACAGTAATATTTTTATATTAAGGAAATGTACACAGTAATATTTTTATATTAAGGAAATGTACACAGTAATATTCTTATACTAAGGAAATGTACACAGTAATATTTTTATATTAAGGAAATGTACACAGTAATATTTTTATACTAAGGAAATGTACACAGTAATATTTTTATATTAAGGAAATGTACACAGTAATATTTTTATATTAAGGAAATGTACACAGTAATATTTTTATACTAAGGAAATGTACACAGTAATATTTTTATGTTAGGAAAATGTTTTTGCTGGTTCTTGTTTTGAAATCTGAGTGCATCCCTAGACAATGGGAGGCTAGTGCTAACAGAGCATGTAGATGCTAGCATTCACCTGCTCTCCAACGGATGTAGAAACACACACACACACACACACACACACACACACACACACACACACACACACACACACACACACACACACACACACACACACACACACACACACACACACACACACACACACTCCACACTCCATCCCCACCTTCTAGTCGGACTGACAAGTGATGACAACAACAGTCCAAAGTATCCCCCCCCCCATATAAAACCAGAAGTCTCTCATGAAGGAAGCCCCATGTGACCATGTGACCATGTGACCATGTGACTTCAGCACAATATGTTTGTGAAGTAACATCGGGCGTTGGTGGTGACCTGCTATGGAGATTTAACACAGATGACCCCGTGCGTGTGTGTGCGTGCGTGCGTGCGTGTGTGTGTGTGCATGTGTGTGTGTGTGTGTGTGTGTGTGTGCATGTGTGTGTGTGTCCATTGTCCCCCAGGACCCTAATCTGTTTATGCAGCCCCCCAGTCTGTGTCTGTGGGGCCGCTGGCCAGACAAAGGGCCTCCAGCAGCAGGAGGACTGGGGTTGGGGGGGGGGTTGACTCTTAAAGTCATTGTTGGGTCCCGCCTCATGGACCAGTACCGTCCCTGACCTGCAGGGGGCGCAGCGGACATGGGACAGAACATGTTACTACATGTAGTAGCATGTTGTAACGTGTTGTTGTTACTACATGTAACTACACCTGCAGCGTGTTACGTGTTGTTACATGCTAGGTGTTGTTACATGCTGTTACGTGCTACATGTTGTTACATGCTGTTACATGCTAGGTGTTGTTACACGCTAGGTGTTACATGCTGCATGTTGTGACATGCTAGGTGTTGTTACAGGCTAGGTGTTGTTACAGGCTAGGTGTTGTTACAGGCTAGGTGTTGTTACATGCTACATGCTGTTTCATGCTAGGTGTTGTTACATGCTAGGTGTTGTTACATGCTACATGTTGTGACATGCTAGGTGTTGTGACATGCTAGGCGTTGTGACAGGCTAGGTGTTGTTACATGCTAGGTGTTGTGACATGCTAGGTGTTGTTACATGCTACACGTTGTTACATGCTAGGTGTTGTTACATGCTACACGTTGTTACATGTTGTGACATGCAACAGTGTGTACCATCGTTTTACAGTATGTGACAGTGTGTTACAATGTGTTAGTGTGTTACAGTGTGTGTATCGTTTTGTTTTTTTGTTTTATTTGTGTGTGCAAGTGTGTGTTTTTTGGTATTGTGTGTTGAGGTGTCTGTCTCTGTGTCTGTCTGTCTGTCAGCATTATTATATAACACCATGCGTGTGATTCAATCAGTATTCTATACGAAATATCATAACTATACACCTAACAACCATTACTTTTATGTTACTTATTTTCTGTCTGTGTGTGTGTCGTGTGTGTGTGTGTGTATGTGTCTGTGTGTGTGTCTGTGTGTATCTGTGTGTGTGTGTTGTGTGTGTGTGTGTGTGCGTGAACGCATTGTGTTGTCAGAAACCAATGACTTCTCCTTTCTAATGCCTGTTCCAACATTACAGTCGTCTTCAGTCACACGCCGTGTGTGGGTCAGCTGACAGTCCCAGGGCTGTGTTGTGATTGGTCAAGGGCTCCGACCTAACTTCCTGGTCTTCCTCAGTTTCTTCAGGGAGCCCTGGAGTCTGGCTCTGTTCCACGACCGCTTCCCAGACCTGGAGCAGGAGGTCCAGCAGTGTCTGGACTCCGCCCCCCTCACGGTGCGTTCAGGACGGCTGGGACCACCCGGTGTCGTTCACCTTTACTGCGATGTGTTCTGCTTTATTAAACATAGCATTGAAAAAGAAACCCTTAGGAAAACCGAATGTCTCATACAACACAGCTTTGAATATGTGGGTTCCTTTGATCGGATATCGCTAATAGTAAAAAGAGTTTTAAAAAAATAATACCTTCAATACCTTATTGAAAGTATTATTTTTTTCTCTTTGTGAAGTTGATATTAAAACGCAGGCTGTAGGGTCTCGTATGATGTATCGCGTGTGACAGAGCCCCAGTAGGACTAACACAAAACATGGTGGGTAATTCATCGTTCCCGCCGTGCTGTGTCGCTTTGATCCGAGATGAAGCGCGTCCCACTCCGCCTCGGTCTAACGGTTTGAAACGCCACCGTATTCTTTTCAAAAAAAAAAAAAAAAGGACCGCGACTCCACCTCCATGGCGGAGCTCATCCGTCAGCTGGCGTCGGGCCGACTCGACCTGCGCGGGCGGGACCCGGCGCTCTTCCTCCGGGACGAGTTTGCGCAGAGCCGCGCGCTGGCGTCGCTGAGGAGCAGCGCGCTCAACCATCTGAGCTTCAACCGGAGCCACCTGCCCGTGTACGCGCTGCGCGGGACGCTGTGACGACCAAATATGAACATGAAATATATACGTTTGTAATTATCCTGTGTCTTTTGTGTGTTTTTTTTTTTTTACAATACACGCATGGACTCTGTCCGAGTTGTAACTGTCACGGCATTTATTCTTGAATTGTTTGAACATTTATAAGTATTTATAGGCATGACAATATTATATGTATATAAATATATATATATATATATATATATATATATATATATATATATATATATATATACATATACATAATATTTTGTTTATGTAGGGTTATTTATTGACTCATTTGATATTCCGTTTATACATGTAGGCCAATTTCTTTCTTTGATATAAATTGTAGCCTATCTATTTTTTTATTTAGGCGTATTATTGAATTGATTTGTAGGGTATTAATTATCATATTAATTAATGGTAGGCCTTTTCATTAAGTCCTCTTCTAAGTGAGACACTATTTATTTAATGATTGTATTGATTTAGGTTAGGCCTCTTCGAGAGTTTAAAACGCTATTTATTTAATGATTGTATGGATTTAGATTAGGCCTCTTCGAGAGTTTAAAACACTATTTATTTAATGATTGTATGGATTTAGGTTAGGCCTCTTCGACAGTTTAAAACACAAATAGCGTTACATTGTCCTCGCGCCAGCCAACTGTAACTCCGTGTCCACGCGCGTATTTTACACGTAAGACTTGGCAGCGTGACTGACAGCCGCTCGTGTGTAAAACCTCTTCAGATGAAAGTGGTTTTGTGAGGCCGGAGGGGCGGGGCTATACAGCTGTATGCTAATTAGGCCCCAGCCTCCCCCCGCCGCCCCGCGCGCTGCGCAAATAACCGCACGCGCCTTTACGTTATTAAACAACAAAAGGTGGCTGCGGCCCGACTCTGCCTCTAACCCCTGGCAATTACAACTCCTAAATGTTGTTAGGAAAAGGTCCGTTGTTGTTTTTTAGAATCAATCAGCATATGGACATATTGAATTTCGGATGCGTTAGGCCTACAATTATGGACTTTTTGTTCCACGGTTCATAGGTCAATAACCGAAAACAAGAAACAACAAAGTGCTCTATTCTGACGTTTTAAATGATGGCCTATCCAATGTGCTCTGTATGCTTAATATAGACAATCGTGTTGGAGAGGTCTTGGTTGTTCGGGACATCTGAGGATAGGCCTAAATCTAGTCAAACACTTACTTTTCTAATCCCAGTTTATCGATCTTATTGTGAGCCAATGACGCTCAACGACAGCTGAATTCAAACCACCAGACTGAAGCCATGCAGAATGACACATCTCTTCAGTCCGTAAGGGCCCAGGATCTCACACACACACACGAACGCACGCACACACACGCACGCACACACACACACACAGATTTTAAAATAAATAATCAGATGGCATTAAAAAACAAAACAAAAAACACGACGTTCCTGGCTGCAGAATAAGTATTTCGGCCCGCGGATGTGATTGGACCTGAAGGAATTGGGTTCGAAGACTACTTTCCCTGAGAGATAATCTCGGTGTGGCCCATTTGGACCTGCTTTGTCCCAAAAGAGCACACTGATTACGCACAGCACGCGCCACGGTATCTCCACACCAGATTGCTGCTGGGGGCCCCCCGGTTTTACCGCGTGCAATTTCCTTTTCAATCAGGAGCGGGTGTACAGCTTGCACAAGCGCCGCCATTGTGATGCAAAACAGAACCCCATCTCCCCCCATCTCCCCTATTCATTATGTATGCGTAAAATGAGTGATTCATATGCCTGGAGTTAACCGTCACGGAGATGCATGGCCGGTGATTACTGGCTGAGAATGTTGTCTGTTTCGTTGTGACGTTCGCGTCCGTTCTTAATGTCGCAGGGCCGTTCCATCACAAGCACGAGCCGATTATCCGCTTTATCGCGTCGAAACAATCACGTAGACTTGTTAAAGATCGGACCCACATATGTTTATGAAATTGCGTTGAAAGTTATAATTACGTAGGGGGGAAAAAAGGCAGTTATCTTCGCCGACATGCCTTTTAATTGTACCATGTTCCTGTTTTATTATAAGGGTGTCAGTCCTCGCTGAGCGGGTGCGTCTCTTATTGTGAAGCCTCGAGCCCTTCTGAAGCAGCCCCATAAAGGCGAGGCACGTGTAGGTTTGTATAGCGACCCATCAGACCGTACACACGAGCGTTCCCCGGAGTGTGCCCTCGCGCCGCAGAGGGGAGGGGGACTCCAGAGGGCGGGGTTAGGCAGTACAATGCAACCCCTCAAGTACATCTGCTTTGCGATCTGCAAATCCTGCCTACGTTTTTTCTCTCCGACAACAGAGAGCGAGCCCTCCTCCTCCTCCTCCTCCTCCTCATCCTCCCACTGCCCAGCTCCTCCGGGACCGGAGCTCCTCTCTGATTGGTCGCGGATGAGGCAGTGGGGAGGGGGGGGGGGGGGGGGGGGGGGGGGTCTGGGCACAGTGTCGTGGCGTCGCCTTAAAACCGCGTGCAGCTATGTTGGGCTCAAAAGCACCTCGGGAGGACCTCACGCGCGAACGGTATAGTCTAGCAGCAGCGGGACATATTTTTAGGCGCGTGTCAGATGTTCGCGTGAAGAGCGTCCGAACCTAGATTCCTTCACCACCCCCCGAGCGCAATAAAGTGCCTTTTATTCTCCCGCTCCGCCGTCAACATGCCTCGAGGATTCCTAGTGAAGCGGAACAGGAAACCCAACCCGGTGTCCTACCGGGTGCGTTCCGACGAGGAGGACACAGACCAGACGCTGCCCGCGCCGGCCCGGGACGCCCCGCGGCCCACCGCCTCTCTCCCTTCTGGTCCGGACCGATCCCTGTCGTCATCATCCGCCGCTGTACCCGAGCAGGACGTCAAACCGGTCCGGTTCGGAAACCCGGAGACGGTGTCCTACTGCCAGCAGGCGCTCTATAGCCCCACGCGCCCCGTCAGCCAGGAGCACGAGCGCTCCTACTTCGAGGGGGCGGTCCACCTCGGCTCGCCCGTGTCCGCCGAGTCCTTCCCGACCCCGCCAGCCGCGCTGACCGCCTTGGACCACCTTTTCGTTCCGATGGACCTGAAAATCGGCACGAGCAACAGCAGCCGCACGGGCACCACCAGCACGAGCATCACCAGCACGAGAACCACCAGCACGAGCAACAGCAGCACAGCCCCCCACCCCGGGAACGGGAACGGCAGCAAGAGGCACTCGAGCGACAGCCACACCGAGCGCAAGGGCAAACCGCCGTCCAAGAGGACCAAAGCGATCCGCAAACTGCACTTCGAGGATGACGTCACAACGTCCCCGGTCCTCGGGCTGAAAATCAAAGAGGCGCCGGTGGACGAGAAGCCCCCGAGGCCAAAGTCGGCGGACGGGGAAGATGTGCCACTCGGAGACTTCGTGTGTCAGCTGTGTCGAGAGGCGTACGCCGACCCGTTCGCCCTTGCGCAGCACAAGTGCTCCAGAATCGTGCGGGTCGAGTACCGGTGTCCCGAATGTGACAAAGTGTTCAGTTGCCCCGCGAACCTCGCCTCGCACAGGCGGTGGCACAAGCCGAAGACGCAGCCGAGCGCGTCGAGCGGCGCGCACCTGGAGAGCGAGCCGACGGCGCGAGGGGACGAGGGGAGAGAAGGAGCCACGGACCGGGACACGCCCAGCCCCGCGCTCTCCGAGTCGGGCTCCGAGGAGGGACTCTACGACTGTTCCCACTGTGGGAAGAAGTTCAAGCGCCAGGCGTACCTGCGGAAGCACCTCTTGTCCCAGCACGCGCCTCCAAAGCCGACCCCCAGCGGCGAGGAGCGCGAGGCTCCCCTCCCGTCCCCCGCTGCGAGCGACCTCCTAACCCCCAGCCCCGCGCCTTTAAACCTGAGCTCTTCATCCTCGTCTTCTTCGGCGTGTCACGTGTGTCCGGTGTGTGCGGAGAGCTTTCCCAACCGAGTGAGCCAGGAGCGGCACATCCGTCTCCTCCACACGTCACAGGTGTACCCGTGCAAGTACTGCCCCGCCGTCTTCTACAGCTCCCCGGGGCTCACGCGGCACATCAACAAGTGCCACCCGTCGGAGAACCGGCAGGTGATTCTGCTCCAGATGCCCGTGCGCCCCGCGTGCTGACCGGGAGACACGGACGCACCGTGCCTCACCTGGCCTCGCCCCCTCTACCACCGCGAGACGTGGAGATGATCTGACGTCATCCGTTCATCCCTTCACGTGTTTAGTCTTCGTGGGAGAAAAAGTCAAACGCGTTTAGACTCTTATAACTTATTTTATTTTTTAGCGATTCCTCTACTTCTTGTTCTTCTTCGCACAAGTGCTTCTAGCTTCTAGACCTAAGAGACACGTTACGTCATCACGTAGCATCACGACACCAACCCACAGGAACGGTTCTTATTCCGTTAACAGCTTTAAATAGCTTGGGAAAACTGTGGACGTCGCAATTAGCTTTTCCTATGATGTAGTGTAGCCGGTATGCCTTTAGTGAAGAGCTGTAACCCTGCCTTAACCGAAAAGATACAAACGGATTGTTTTCCATGAGTTCTGTCTGTCTGGGGATCATATTAATATTGTTCATTTTTTTATACAAATTCTACTGTATTACCATGATATATAACCCTTAGGGCATTTTATATTTATTTATGTATTTATTAAATTATTTGTGTAAATTATTGTTCCGTGTGATTGACGTGTGACCCATCGATGTATTTTTCTATAGCCAAATTATTATTGTTCTTATTTTGTTTAATTGAAATGAAATGACCTATTCTCTGAGGCGGTGTGGGGTGATATAGCAATCAACTACCTGGAGTTTTATAAAACGCTCTTGAATGCAATCATTATTATTGTTACAACATTATAATTTTTATCATATTTATTATTATTTATTTATTATTATTTTTCTCTATCTGTAGCTCTTAATGTATCGGATGTTTTTGCGCTAAATGTCCAAACAATAAAGACCAAAAGTGACAAAAGGCTTTCGTTTGTTGTTTGTCTCCAGCTGAACGTAAAACAAGGAAAGAGTCTCAGTGTGTTTACTTTATGTAATTCGATAATATCAGGGGCTTTTTAACCAGCTAGGATCAGCCAGCAGGTGTGTGTGTGTGTGTGTGGGGGGGGGGGGGGGGCACCATTTTGAATCGTTGGAAATGAAGCATTTTGATTGGCTGGGGGCCAGAATACACCATCTGGGGGCCATCGGGCCCGGGGCTTCGTTTGTATGACTTGGCAGCAGAGGGAGTGTATTTAAAGCACAGTTGGTGCCAGTCTTTACGCTTATTGACGCCAGGAATCAAACCTGCACCCCCAGAAGTACCTCCACCACGCTGCACCCAGTACCAGGTAATAGATCTCCTAACCCTGGTCCTGTTGATGCCTTGCTCAGTGGCAAGGTGTTTGTGTAAGCCCGTGTCAGTCACTATGCTTATATATCCCATAATGACAAACAGCACCAGGCGACCAGCTGTCTCCCGTTGCTAGGCAGCCGACAACACTGTACATCTGCAGCGGGTACAGCAGTAAACACAAACACAATAAAAGGGAAAGGTCAAAGGTCATCCTCGGGTCAAGCGACACAAAAGCTACAGAGCAGCTGGAAACATTCCATCAGTTTACTGACCTCTCGCTATAACGCACACACACAGACAAACACGTACGCACGCGCACACGCACGCACGCACACACACACACGCAAGCACATGCACGCACGCACACACACACACACACACACAAGCACATGCACAGACACGCAAGCACATGCACGCACACGCACATGCACGCACGCACACACACACAGACACGCACGCACACACACAGACACGAACGCACACACACACACACAAGCACATGCACGTACGCACGCACACGCAGACAGACACGAACGCACGCACACACAGACACGCACGCACACAGACATGCACACACAAACACACACATACACATGCACACCTGATGCTCTGAGTCAGAGAAGGATCACTCATGTCCTCTGCCCTACAAGAGGAAACAGAGACAGAGCAGACATGTTTCACATCAACCTGAAACCCAAACCTGATTATCCAGCTTCTGGTACCTTCTAAAGTTCCTCTCATGACGGTTCTGATCCAGAGATCAAGAGTCCTAGCAAAGGTCCTAAGGAGTGTTCTAACCAGAGTTCTACCGAGACATAACGAGGGTTCTGACGAAGGTTCTAACGAGATTCAAGGAGTGTTCTAAGACATCCAGCTGGACGGCCGTGGAGCCTCGTTAGGGCCCTCTCCCCTAACCTCGTTACAGGCTGTCATCTGTGTCGCTGCCACCACACGCGGCGGCTAACAGCGTTAGCACACAGCAGCCCGCCTGGCAGTTAGTCTGAATCAAGGCCTCGTAACATATGATAGTTTTAACACTCTGTGTGCTGGCCATCTGTGCTCCGGCATCAAAGCAACACACACATTGATTCTATTTCCCCGGAGCTAATCAGACAGCTATCGCTATTTAATGTTGTTATGGACTAGCCGCTATCGCTACGTAACGCTG
>JACYXH010000540.1:832500-902500 GCA_026745465.1 Lota lota
AGAGAGAGAGAGAGAGAGAGAGAGAGAGGGGGGAGGGGGAGGGGGAGGAGGAGGAGGGGTGTCTTAGAGGGGTCGTAACCTTGGTGACACCCCTTTCATGCATTCAGTCATTCATTCATTTGTTTATTCATGTATTCATTAATTCCTTGCACTTAGCTTGTTCTTGTGTGTTCTTGTGTTCACCGGAGTGGTGTAAAGTAATAACTTAGACATAACAACAGATATTCACAGATACTGTCTAGTGTCTACTGGATCCAAATATATACAGAGACTAGCAGAATATGTGTGAAAGTGAATGTGAGAGACAGAGAGTGTGTGTGTGTTTGGTTGTGCGTGTGTGTGTTTGTATGTGTATATGTGTGTGTGTGTGTTTGGTTGTGCATGTGTGTGTGTGTGTTTGGTTGTGCGTGTGTGTGTTTGGTTGTGTGTATGTGTGTGTGTGTGTTTGGTTGTGCGTGTGTGTGTGTGTTTGGTTGTGCGTGTGTGTGTGTGTGTTTGGTTGTGCGTGTGTGTGTGTGTGTGTTTGGTTGTGCGTGTGTGTGTGTGTGTGTGTAACGGTGGCCAAGGTTGTCATCGGGCCAGTGTGGACGTCTGGCATGACAAGTCAGCTGCCTCCCACCCCCCCCCCCCCCCTCCCACAAAACTCACACACACACACACACACACACACACACACACGCACACGAGGGTGATGCCAGGCGTTCCCCAGCCCAGCAGGCGGCCAGCGTGACCAATCAGAGAAGAGAATCCTCCACGCCGCACCTGAGCCCCACGCTGAGGAGGTCAGTGTGGGGGCGTGGTCACCGCAGGGGCGTGGTCACCGCAGGGGCGTGGTCACCGCAGGGGCGTGGTCACTATAGGGGTGTGGTTGTGGGTTCCAACCCTGTCGGAAGACGTCCTAACGAGCCCTGCTCATTAACGACGTCAGACAGTGTCGGGCTTCAGACTGCAGGGCCGACTGGGCTCCTGGGGAGACCTTGTTGTTCTGGGGACCTCGGCTTCCTGTTCCGAGGCTGCGGTGTTTCCTGCGGTGAGCCGCCTCTCTGAAGGACATTACCAGGCCTGGTTGCCATGACATCACCCGGCCCGTTGCACAGTGGCTCATCTGATCACAGCGATCAGGAGGATGGAAGAGTGGCCACGTCAAACCCCAAGACCCCCCACGGTCAACTTGTCAAAATAAGAGCCCTTTAGTTTCAGAATAAAAGTATGGGTAAAAAAAGGTAGTGCCTGTAAAACGAAAGTACCACTTCTGTCACTGGGGGAAATATTGTTAAATCACAACCTTATATGTGTGTCTGTATGTGTGTGTCTGTATGTGTGTCTGTATGTGTGTGTGTGTCTGTATGTGTGTGTCTGTATGTGTGTCTGTATGTGTGTGTGTGTCTGTATGTGTGTGTCTGTATGTGTGTGTCTGTATGTGTGTGTGTGTCTGTATGTGTGTGTCTGAATGTGTGTGTCTGTATGTGTGTCTGTATGTGTGTCTGTATGTGTGTGTGCCTCGGTGCGTCCGTGTGTGTGTCTGTATGTGTGTGTCTGTATGTGTGTCTGTATGTGTGTCTGTATGTGTGCGTGCCTCGGTGCGTCCGTGTGTGTGTCTGTATGTGTGTGTCTGTATGTGTGTCTGTATGTGTGTGTGTATGTGTGCGTGCCTGGGTGCGTCCGTGTGTGAGTGTGTATTGGAAGGTACTCCCCATACACAAGAGGAGGAACTCTTCTCCACTGAGTTCAGATTCAGACTCTGTAAGCTCTATTGATTCATGGCAGGACTCAGCTCACACACACACACACACACACTCTCTCTCACTCACACACACACACACACACACACACTCACACACACACACACACTCTCTCACACACACACACACACACACACACACTCTCTCACTCACTCACACACACACACACACACTCACACACACACACACACACACACACACACACTCTCTCACACACACACACACACACACACACACACTCACACACACTCACACACACACACACTCACACACATACTCTCACACACACACTCATACTCACACACACACACATACATACTCTCACACACACACACACACACTCTCTCACACACACACACACACACACACACACACACACACACATACTCTCAAACACACACACACTCACACACACACACACACACACTCACACACACACAGCGTCAGCGTCCTCCTCAGGGTGTAGGGAGCAAGGAGCAGCAGGGGTTCCTCTGAGGGGATGATCTCATCTCACACACCTGCCAAAAGAGTACTGACAAGGGCGTGGCCACAAAAGACCACCGCTATTTCTATTTTGGATTGGCCATATATGGTCATATATATATATATATGGTGTCATCAAATATTATCCATGTGTTGATAGTTGATGGTTGTTGATTTGTCTTTCTCTCTCTTTCATGGTGTTATTGTCATGGACTGTATGATGTGACACCCACTTTTAAAGAATATCTCATCTCATCTTCTCCTCACCTTGTCTTAAGTTGTCTCATCATGTCACCTTAAAGGGCAAAGCTGTTTCAAGGTCTCCTCGCCCCTGGAGGGGTCCAGAGTAAAAGCTCTCCCCCACTTTTATTTTGTAAATCATCCGGATTCGGTCATTAACCACGCCCAGATTATAAAGAGTAATTGAACTGTTCAGCAGCACGTGAGTGGAACCTAAACATTGCGGGGATTTTACTCTTCGAACTAGGAGGTGACTTCAGTACCCATCTGTGTGGAGACGAAGCTCACGTCTTCCTCTGCAATGTGTTGGGAAGGACAATCACAGTTGCTTCTGCGAGACAGATAATGAGGCTGAGTGCGTGCCTCGACAGCGGGGTGATCCGCCACTTTCGCCCTGTCGAGGCACGCCAGGACCCCGCGGGCTCGTTACCGCTCCGGAGGGACCGCTCGAGCCACTTGACGACGCGCGTGCAAGAAACAAGACGTTCTCTCAGCGAGACAAGCCCTTCCTTCCTACCCCTCAGCGACCAATCAAATAACTGCACAACAACGAGACACCTCCGGAGTTAGGTGAGCGCTTTTTATTGCAACAGGAGATTAGAATGAACGTGCGCGAGGAGAGCGCGCGCTCGTTAACGTTTTTATGGTGAAACAAAACAAATGGGCCTATATATATTTTACATATTTATTAAAATAAAGGATGCGTCTATATAAATTACAAAGCTTAAAGACACACAAATTGTAAAAACCAAAGAAGCTAATTAGACAAGACGTTGATGACATTGATGAAAATACAAGCCTATTTAAAGAACATTACATTATTGATGTGGGTAAAATGTCCGAAGTGTAGAACACCAAATCCCCCCCCCCCCCCCCCCCCCCCCCCCCCCCCCCGTTCTCCAATTAGGCCCAGAGATCTGGAGATCAAAGGCACCTGCCCTGGGGGGGGGGGGGGAGGGAGGGGGGGGGGGGTGATGTCATCCTGGCGGGTCCGGCGCGTCTGCCTCACAGATGGCCACCCTGAGTCCGGGGTCCGAGTGGTCAGGCGGTCCCGTGTTCCTGGAACGCATCGCAGGTCCCCGCGGTCCTCCTCCGGGCGTCACATGATCTCCCTGGCCGGGTAAACAACAACAACAACAACAATAAACACAACGAGACGGGCCCTCACCCCGGGGGCCCGTGCGCCATATGGGGCCGCTTGTTGTCCGCGTGTAGCGACGCGTCGGTCCATGCCACGCCCTGCCACGCCCTGCCACGCCCCACCACGCCCGTCCTAGACCGCGTCATCGAGGCGGTCCACGTTCTCCTGCGAGGTGGACTACTGAGACCCGTCGCATCATGTTGGTCCGGGGTCCGGTCGCGGGACACGGACTCATAGTGAGGAGGACCCCCCCGGCTAGCATTAGGAACCAAGATGGCGGCCAGGTGAATAACAAGGCCCATGGCGAATGATGGCCCAAACCGGGGAACAAAGGATGAGGAAGTAAGAGAGATGTAGGACTGGGGCCAGTGGGTTTGGGTGGGGGTGGGGGGGGGCAGTGATCCAGACCACATCCGTTCCAGAACGGATGTGTTACTGAACTGTTACTGTGTTACTGAACGGTCAGTGGCAGACTTAGAGATGCTTATTGATATACCTTTTGACGTTGTCCTGGTGTGTTTAGGATATGTTGTGGTGTGTTATGTTTAGAGATGCTGCTTCCATCGCTTGGAAGTCCCCACGAAGGTTTTAGAACGAAGAATAACTTTCCTTTGAGTCCTAGACCTCCTTCTGTGGAGTATGGCGCCTGCTGCTCTCTACGGGGCGGTTACCCCCGGTTACCTGGTTACCCCCGGTTACCAGGTAAGCACTAGTCACCAGGGTAGCGGGTGCAGAGGAAGGCGCGAAATTGTGCTGAGGACATCTCCCTATGCACCTAACCACTTCACCTGTGTGTGTGTGTGTGTGTGTGTGTGTGTGTGTGTGTGTGTGTGTGTGTGTGTGTGTGTGTGTGTGTGTGTGTGTGTGTGTGTGTGTGTGTGTGTGTGTGTGTGTGTGTCCTGAGAGATAAGTGGGTCCATCTGGTCCTGGGTGCTTTGGGGCTGTTGGATAAACACACACACAAACTCACTCACTCACTCACTCACTCACTTTATTATAACACTAATTATGTTTCTTAGGCTGAGGAACAATACAGCAAAATAAGTGTGTGTGTGTGGGGGGGGGGGGGGTAGGGGTGTGTCTGTAGAGTGAAAAGAATGAGTGAATATGTTGCGGGCTAGTTGGGCATAGCAGCAGCTCTGTGCTAATCCTAGCCTGGAGCAGCGAGCGTTAGCCATTAGAGAGGGCTGGAGCCCAGCGCCCCCCCCCCCCCCCCCCCCACACACGACCAGCTGACCACGGCCCCCTGGCCAGGTGGCTCCACTTCACCGCCATTAGCTGGTCACTCCGGGGTAATGAAGAGCTGGCCAGCCCTTCAGTCCCCCCCCACCCTCCCTGTACACACCCACCCCCCTATACACCCTCCTCTCTCAACCCCACCCACCCCCTATACACCCTCCTCTCTGAACCCCACCCTCCCTATACACCCTCCTCTCTGAACCCCACCCCCCTATACACCCTCCTCTCTGAACCCCACCCACCCCCTATACACCCTCCTCTCTGAACCCCACCCTCCCTATACACCCTCCTCTCTGAACCCCACCCCACATACACCCTCCTCTCTGAACCCCACATACACCCTCCTCTCTGAACCCCACCCTCCGTACACACACACTTACCTTTATACAACCTACTCTCTCCACCCCACCCAATAACCTGTAGACGTCTGGACCTGCTTCCTCCCAGGGAGACCCAGAGACACAAGAGAATCTCACTCCCTCACTCCCTCACTCACTCCCTCACTCCCTCACTCACTCACTCACTCACTCACTCACGACCATGCAGAGTAGATGAATGTATCTAAACGTCTCTTATAGGAGCTAATTCGGACCGTTTTGACTCCCTGTTGCGTTAGTGGTCAGTGTTGTGTGGACGGAAAGTGTTGTGTGGATGTTTCTGGGGAAATGTGACTGTGGTTGTTTGAGAGATAAATGAATCGGAAGAGGTTGGGATGACTTAGGATGAATAATATATAGAGCTCACAGTGGTGCTGTGTTCCATCATTCAGCAGACTGTTTTATCCAAAGAGACAGGGAATGCAGAGACACATTAAGTTGCAGGTAGGGGTTAGACAGTACAGAGACGGGTCATTAAGGAGCAGGTAGGGGTTAGACAGTACAGAGACAGGTCATTAAGGAGCAGGTAGGGGTTAGACAGTACAGACAGGTCATTAAGGAGCAGGTAGGGGTTAGACAGTACAGACAGGTCATTAAGGAGCAGGTAGAGGTTAGACAGTACAGAGACGGGTCATTAAGGAGCAGGTAGGGGTTAGGCAGTACAGAGACGGGTCATTAAGGAGCAGGTAGGGGTTAGACAGTACAGGGACAGGTCATTAAGGAGCAGGTAGGGTTAGGCAGTACAGACAGGTCATTAAGGAGCAGGTAGGGGTTAGACAGTACAGAGACAGGTCATTAAGGAGCAGGTAGGGGTTAGACAGTACAGAGACAGGTCATTAAGGAGCAGGTAGGGGATAGACAGTACAGAGACAGGTCATTAAGGAGCAGGTAGGGGATAGACAGTTTAGAGACAGGTCATTAAGGAGCAGGTAGGGGTTAGGCAGTAGAGAGAGAGAGAGAGAGAGAGAGAGAGAGAGAGAGAGAGAGAGAGAGAGAGAGAGAGAGAGAGAGAGAGAGAGAGAGAGAGAGAGAGAGAGAGAGAGAGAGAGAGAGAGAGAGAGAGAGAGAGAGAGAGAGAGAGAGAGAGAGAGAGAGAGAGAGAGAGCACACATTATCTCCTTTATTGGCTGAGGCGAGAAGCGACATCTTCCTTATCCATTTGTAAACACTGAGAGATGCAGCCTGCAACCTTTGAACCTTGTAAAGACTCTTAATGGGCAGAGCCATGCATTATTAATCACTTCTGGGGGTGATGACATCATCAGTGCTGGCCCAGGCTCCCCGGGGGGGGCTTGGGGGGGGGGGGGGGGGGGGGGGGGGGGGGGGGGGACTACAGATGGTTTCTGTTGTTAGCAGAAAGAGAGCCCACCGAGAGATTAGCATGGATAAAGAAAGTCAAAACTGAGGTTTAGGCAACACTATCTAGATAATACATTAGCTTAAGTACACTTAAGGAATGTTTTAAATTGATATAGATCTGAGTATTAGAAGGTGTGCAGTGCAAATTAATTTGGCTAAAGTGCAAGGATAGCCTAGCAGATATACACTGTCCTTAGAATTCAAATGTTCTTCGAATGCCTTTCAAAACGCCCTAACAAACCTTTTTTGAAATCTAAAATATATTTGAGCATAGTACAGTTTCCCTAAAATAGTTTCTAAATCCAAGAGAATATATTTGGTTCGTTTTTAAGCCTTTGTCAGCAGTCATCGAGTAAGAGATATTGACGCGTCGACGCCCCAACCGAACGTGTCGGTTGGGAGACAAAGACCCAGTGAAGGACTCTCTGCGGCTCGTCCCTTGGGAGGGGGGCATTGTTTTCCGGCTTGGACTAGCGCCGTTCTGCGTGGCACTGCATTGTTCCGCTGTGCTCGTATCATTCCTCGACGCCAATACAAGAGTCCACCGCATGCTGCCCAGGCTAGCGTGTAGCTAGCATGCTGCCCAGGCTAGCATGCTAGCTAGCTAGCTAGGCCACTCGTCTCCCTGGTGGACTGGTAGGAGGTGGGCTACAGCTAACAGCTACAGCTACAGCTAACAGCTACAGCTAACTGGTAGGAGGTGTTAGCTACAGCTAACAATGTCCTTATGTGTCTTATTTATATTTAGTGTTTAGCAGCTTTTATCCCAAGAGAATTATAGTGAATTTCTAGTTAGCGCTTCTTGCTCAAGGATGCGGACATTGAGATTAGCACCAAAAAACGTTTGGCTAATTCTCCAACCGCTAACGGCAACATTTGTCTGAAGGGACGCAAAACAACAACAACAAAAAGAGCGGGCAGGGAACACATTGTGCGACCACGAGAGCAAAGACAGCGTTTGTGCGCATGGTGGAGTCAGTTGTCTTCTGCTCAACTTTATGTGCGCGCCAGACGAATCGTGTTCTCCTCGCAGGCTGTATAACTGGTCCCGCGAGCAGAGAAATGTTGTGCACGAATGCAGTTAAAGTGCTCGTGGTAAAAAGGTGCACGGGTGGTTTAGTTGTGCGCACACAAAGTCACTTTTGGCCGTGATATCCCGCCACGATCACATCAGATATTGAAATGCACTGCAAATGGCCAAAGCACTCAAGCCAACTAGCTAGAACCGCTTGATTTAACAAATTACAATCAATACAAATCACTTCAATAAAATACCACCCAAGGCAATAAAAGCAAAAGAGATGTTACAGAACCATGAGGTATTTGCGTGACGTAAGCTAAGGCCGGGGCCCAGGTGACAGCACTAGTGCTAGCTAGCAGCTGGTGGGTGATAGCCCACCGCGGCGTCAGGGCGCCTGGCTGCTAATGGGATTATCTCAAGACCAGCAGTAGGGACAGCAGAAAGGAGGGACGGATGATGGGGGGGGGGGTGGGGGGGGGGGGGGGTGGTGGTCGGGCATAGGGAGGTGCGGTAGTCCTACTGTCCCGTGGATAGATGGGGAAATACCTACTTGACACAGTACCGTCCCCCATCCCCCCGTCCCCCCCCGTCCCCCATCCCCCCGTCCCCCCCCCGTCCCCTCCCCCCGTCCCCCCCCCCGTCCCCTCCCCCCGTCCCCCGATGCCGTAGCATCCCTTCCGCTGTGGTTCTGTTTGTGGTCAAGCAGTGCTATGTGTGTGCTATGAAGATGTAGCCTAGCCTAGCTTCGGGAAGTGCAGGGTCCTGCAGGTGCCCTGGGTCCGGGTCCTGCAGGGTCCTGCAGGGTCCAGGTCCTGCAGGGTTCTGCAGGGTCCTGCAGGGTCCAGGTCCTGCAGGGTTCTGCAGGGTCCTGCAGGGTCCAGGTCCTGCAGGACCCTGTGGAGCGGCGTTTGAAACACACCAGGTTCTAATGGGTCCTTGCTGAGAGCAGCAGGGCCAGGACTATTATCCCCGGCTAAGAGAGAGCCGGGCCCCTGTGCCGCGCAGGGTGCCGGCCCCTCGCCGGTGGAGGACAACCGGGGTCACCGACACCAGAGTCAAATTGGTCGGAGGGAAAAGGATGTCAACGAGTCTGCACTACTTCCTCCCGGCCTGCGGCAGCAGAAGGTAATTGCACCCCTGAAAGGCGGTCGCATTCCCGCAGAGACCGAGGGGGAGAGTGGGGGATTGATCTGGGAGAGTGGCTGGATGTGGGGACAGGGAGGTGAGAGCCGATCAAGCCGGCCATCGATCGCGTCGCGCGCAGGATGAGACGAGAGGCGGCCCCACCCGCTGCATCTCCTCTGGACCAGAAGATGAATAAATCAATAATGGATCTCCATCGCAATCCCTGGTAGGCCCGATGGAGGACGATGGAGGACGCAGGAACACTCGTTCTTCAGACGCAGAGCCATCGTCACGGATGTGGCAGGCTACAGACCTCATGCCTGTCGGCCCTACCAAAGGTCCAAACATTTCCAGAAAGCCAACTCTATGCACACGCATGCTTGTGGCCGGTCCTCACATCATCCTCTGTTTCCGTGACAACAATATCAAGCACTCTGCAGAGATTAGAGATGTACTTCATTTTTTGAAAGGCTTTCATTTGTGATTTCTCTGCAGCCCAACTACTGATTAGTATTTTTCATTTGGATTTAAATTGTATTTATTTATATATAATAATGTTATTAGGAAGTTTAGTTCGAGAGAGAGAGAGAGAGAGAGAGAGAGAGAGAGAGAGAGAGAGAGAGAGAGAGAGAGAGAGAGAGAGAGAGAGAGAGAGAGAGAGAGAGAGAGAGAGAGAGAGAGAGAGAGAGAGAGAGAGAGAGAGAGAGAGAGAGAGAGAGAGAGAGAGAGAGAGAGAGAGAGAGAGAGAGAGAGAGAGAGAGAGAGAGAGAGAGAGAGAGGTTAGGTCGTTAGAATGCAAGATATTCAAATGTTCAAACATGTTAGAATGCAACACGTTGAAGCTCAGTATGATGTAAGCATGATAATGACATGTGTGTGTTTATATACTGCATCAGAATATCCCTGATGCATTGAGCTCATTAGTGACTCTCTCTCTCTCAGACAGCAAGAGCTTGTAGCAGCAGCAGGGGCTTCTGGGGGTTTGACAGTGGTGTGTGTGTGTGTGTGTGTGTGTGTGTGTGTGTGTGTGTGTGTGTGTGTGTGTGTGTGTGTGTGTGTGTGTGTGTGTGTGTGTGTGTGTGTGTGTGTGTGTGTGTGTGTGTGTGTGTGTTTGGGGGGGGGGGGTCAGTCTGCTAGGACCCACAGGGTCCTGGAACACTGCCTGATCCGCCTGCACTCTTCCGGACCCTCTCTACCCCAACCAAACTCTTCACCCCCCCCTCCCTCCCCCACTCCACATGGCCAGCAGTGCTTTTGTCTGGCGTGTCCACATGCATCTGTCATGCATGGGCAGCGTTGGCACCGGCAACCACACACACACACACACACACACACACACACACACGCACACACATTAGCCCGGAGAAGACGCTGCCACAGCTTGGGGTAATTGCTGGTCCTAATTAGTTCACACACATATGGACACACACACACACACACACACACACACACACACAGATATAAACACACACACACTCGAATGCCAAACGTGCTGATTAAAATGCCCAATCCAGTGAAATGGTTCCACTGCTCAACACCTGAGAGTCTTCTAAGGCTTCTGATACTGACGTTATTTACACATCCTTAGAGCTGTTTGACTTTTTGTTGTGCTAGCGCAGCCTCCGTTTAGCCTGTAGCTTCATCAGCAGAAGTCCCGCAGACCATCATAGTACCACAGCACTGACACAGTAACCCAGCACTGACATGGTACCACGGTACTAACATAGTACCACAGTACAGGAATGTGCATCGCATCATGTGAGAGCCTCCTATAGCCTACACTTCTTCTTCCTTGGATGTTTAAAGTATCTCCTGAAATGTGTGGTGCACATTTCGCGCTGTGTCTTTAAGCAGAACGTCGGTGGCTCCTCCGGTAACCGGAGACGAGGGATCGGTGGTTTGAGGCCAAAGGGAAAAGAATCCGCCCCTCTGCTGGCACGAGAGTGGGCCCCCAGGGAACGCCCACTTTAATCTGCTCGTTATTGGAGGGAAAGGTTCTGTCGCGAGGTATTAGCCAATCTGTGCTACTGGCTAACTGGAATAAGGTTAAATGTAGAAGACCACTTATATAATAACGTTGGATTGTAGGAGTTTCCTCCTCATGCCCTTTTTTTTTTGGTTGATAAGATTTACACAAATAAGAACTTAAAATAAAATACAATTATGTTGCAATAAAATGGGTTTAGATGTTACTAATGTTTCGTTTTATATAGGCCTATTGCATGTTTTTGTTCCCAACCTGTCGTATTTCTATAAGTGGCCCTACTTTGGAGAGACCTTAACTGTATTATACCAACTGTTCCTTATATCACCTCAGACATGACAGAGGCTGATAAACAGCGAAAGAAAATAAAAATAATAAAAATCAACTTTCTTCAATAAAATATTATTTTTCCTTGAAAAAAAAAAATCAATACCTCTTGAAGGCAACGCGTCGAAGGTTTCTGACCTCCAAAATGACCCTCATAGCGCCACGGGCCGGGTCATTTAAGGCCATCTGCCAGCCCTGGAGAACATCTAACTGTGCTTGTGAGGACCAGTGTCTTCACGACGTGCATGTGTGAGACTAAATATCTGCCCAAAAGGAACTAATCAAAGCCAGAACAATAAACCAACAACTCTGTTGCGCTTCAGTGCGCGGAGTGATTTTAAGGCATCTATTATTTAGCCAACAACGCCCTCTATGGCCGAATTCAATGACTTACAAGTATAAAGGATCGACGTAGCCAGTCTACTATGGGGGCTACTTAGATGCTCACCAAAAGTCAAAATGACCCCTTGTTGTGTGTATCAGGATTTCCCCTATAATCGTATTTTTTGTGGGCTATATTCTATATGCGCTCTCACTGTTCCGCCAGCAGGTGGCAGTGTAGGTCCATGCTGGTGGAAACTCCCCCGAGTTCACGCTAGAGCTGTTTTAACGAGTGAACTTAATATTGTTTGCACATGCGTTGTGAAACTCCTGAACTTTTTAAAACGAAACCTACCCTTGCGACACTAAAATGGGATCATGTTTCACTGGCCGAGCGGCTGGGGTTGGGGTTTGGGGGTTGTTGTTGGACTTGAGACCGTGAGGTACCGCGTGTCTCACGGGACACGGGACACGGTAGGCTATTCTCATGCAGGAAGCAGGGCTTGGAAGTCTGACACAAATGGTGAGTGCATTTACATTTCTTAAATGTCTTAGATTATCCCGATCTCCTAAAATGGTGGTTAGGAAGAGGTTAATATCCAAGCGCAAGTAGTGATGTGGACATTAAAGTGGACCTGCAGACATTCGGTCCTACGACTGACTGAACTAGAAACGATCAATCCGTCTCTAAACTTTAATCTATCCTGATCTAAGGTTAAGTATTAGTTTAGAAGATCTAACCTGGTCTAAGGTTAGGTATTAGTTTAGAAGATCTAACCTGATCTAAGGTTAGGTATTTAGAAGATCTAACCTGATCTAAGGTTAGGTATTTAGAAGATCTAACCTGATCTAAGGTTAGATATTAGTTTAGAAGATCTAACCTGATCTAAGGTTAGATATTAGTTTAGAAGATCCAACCTGATCTGTAACGTTAATGCTTAAGTTATTGTAGAGATTAAAGCTAACGTAGACCATATTATTTACATATTATTATCTAGGCATGACTTGGTTAAAGTGTACATTTAAACTAGTTGGTTTAGCCTTCATGAAGGTTTACATGAAACCTGTGTTTATTTCGTGCTGTAGTGAAAATAACATGGCATGTGTTTAATTCATATTAATAGTATTGTTTGTGCCATGTTCCCTGGTGTTAAAGCAGAGCCACGATCATCTATTCATTGCAAACGTTTTAAGTTGAAGTGAAGAGTGCGTTCCTCTGCTGCAATCCACTTTGGCGCGCACATTAATGGCACATACTCTCACAAATGGATGAAAACAGATCTGGATTCATTGCTCTCCCCGAGGATCGTAAAATAAAGTAGACCAACAAAACAATTACACGGAACGTCACGCAGCCTACATTTCTGCTAATGCTGCCACTGCATGTGGACTAATAGCTGGCCCATTACAGTCGAGGAGGCCTACTAATGACTGGGAATGAACACTTGACACGGGTGTAATGAAGCGCGCAACCAGCTCTGGGCTTTTAATGTGGAGCTCCACCCCGCTTCATCCGGAAGAAACACAACAGCCTTCATGAACCTATTCGGAAATATACGTGGCCTGCATAGTAACAGCATTCGTGCGTCCATGTACTGTACACTTGCAGAGCGCAGGCCTAGCCGCTCCGAGTTTGCAGGGACTCGGTAAGACGGAGTGTGGTGGTGTAGTTCGGACGTTGCCGGGGATTTGGAGATGCTACATCGCCCTTATTCTCCGCCCATCGTGAATTGCGTGCACTAATTATTGTTGTGATTTATTTTACTTAACAATAATGATAACACATCTCATGCACTTAGAGGCCTACCATAGACCATATAAGGGGCTGTTTCATTAGCGGTGTGTTTGGCTGTTACAGTCTAGTAATGAGGATTGGCTCTCGTGTTTACGCGCAGCTGTTGTGCGTATATATAATGTCTGGTGCTCCAAGCATCCATACGTTTATACTCTGAGTGGCTCTCCGGCTCTGTTGGAGTAGAGGTAATCATTTGTGTGTGTGTGTGTGTGGGGGGGGGGGCTGGTTCATGTTCTGGACCTGACAGTGGGCTCGGGCCTGCCCCTCAGACGGGTCAAAGGTCACAGTGTTGTTTAGTCAGAGGTTCGGATCCTATCAAGGATCCACACACACACACACACACACACACACACACACACACACACACACACACACACACACACACACACACACACACACACACACACACACACACACACACACACACACACACAGAGCAGGTGGGTCCAGATATATATTGTTCACTACATCAAACTGCTCCTCCCAGGCGTCTCCAGCAGGTGGTGCTGGTGGTTCTGGTGGTGCTGGTTGCTGGTGGTTCTGGTGGTGCTGGTGGTTCTGGTGATGCTGGAGGCTCCAGGCTCCAGGTCCACGCGGTGCGCTTCGGCCCGGGACAGGAGCTGACGAGCGGCCTGCTGGCCTTCGTGGAGGAGAGGGGTCTCCGCGCGCCCTTCATCATCACCTGCGTGGGCAGCGTAACCAAGGCAACGCTGCGGCTGGCCAACGCCACCGCCGAGAATACAAATGAGGTAGGGGTGTGTGTGTGTGTGTGTGTGCGAGCGACACATTGACAGTAACACAGGTTAATAAACACGTGAACACACAGACCCCCTGCAAGCCACCTTTAGAGCGGCCGTCAGGCTTTTGAAAGCCTCCATGTTTGTATTTTTTGTTTTAAACATGTAGGAATGTTTAAACTACTGGACCCCCCCCCCCCCCCCACCCCCCCCCCCCCCCCGCTGGACTTCCTTTTCATCACAGACTTAAATATCTTTAATGGAGCTTCCAACTCGCTAACTATTCTTTAACGTGTGTAAATATATAAACAAATGCAGCCGACTTAATTGATGTGCTCGTTAACAAATCGACCCAATCATCACTGTTCTGAAGTGATTTTTATTCTTCCTCTGTCGAGCGATGGTTCTGCTCGTTACCAAACGAAAACCAGTAACCATAAGCGGAACCCGTGCTCACAACTAATCCCCCCCCCCCCCGCCCCCATTGATAAAGTACCGGCCCTGAATCTGAATCTACCTGCCAGGTGATTCACCTGAACGAGCGCTTCGAGATCGTCTCCCTGGTGGGCACCCTGAACCCCACGGCCCACCTGCACATCTGCCTGGCGGACAAGGCGGGGCGCACGGTGGGGGGGCACGTGATGGGGGACCTGGAGGTGTTCACCACGGCCGAGGTGATGGTGGGCGACGCCCCGGACCTCCGCTTCACCCGGGAGATGGACCCCCGCACGGGCTTCCCGGAGCTGGTGGTCCGGCCCAGTTCTGGGAGGGGCTGCTGCTCCGAAGAGGGGGAGGGTTAGGGCTGGCAGCGTCCGCCTGCCATGGCCCCACGAGCAAGGCGCTGATCTAACATCACCCGGTCCCAGAATGCACCCCTGCTGAGCCTATAATTCCGTCTGTGAACAGTTTTGAAAAGAGATGTTTCTCGTTTCAGCTAATCGATCGGGTGTTTGATGGCCGCCCTTAGCTCTTAACGCCTGCTTCTGTGGGCGCGTCAAAGAGATGTGATGTTGTCTTTGTGGAGAGAGAGGTCGAGAGGGACTGAGATAATGAAAGCGGTTCGTTCAAACGCTTCTACAGTATCCACCAAAGAACCATCAATAAACCATTATGTACCATAAATTAAAGGATTCTTTGTTTTCCACCAGCGTCCTTTTGAATTCGTCGATGAATGCGTATTCATGGTTGCTGTGAGGATCCGTCCCAAAGCCGCTCACATGAAAGAGGTTCCCTTCTTGTTTTCCAGTCTTGGCTTTAATTGCGATCGCCGTGTTGAAGTCTGAAATGATGGCGCGGTTTAACCGTCGCAGGTCACCAGCCGTGTTGTTGCTACGGTGACATCCTGGAAGATAAACACAGTTGAACCGACTTGGCTGACGGCAGTTTGATGTTGAGTTTCGGTGCTAGATGAAGTTATTTAGGTTAAGTTGAGACATTTTGGATATGTAAGGTATGTTGATTTTTATCAGAATGAAAAAAATATCTAGATAAACAGACAGTTGAATCAATAAAATAAAATACAGAATACAATTAAAGTCAAGACAGACAAAGCTGTATTCTATAGAAAACATCTTCATTCGGCCGTTAACATTTGATATCAGCTCTTTGTAGCGCCACACCATTTAAATAATGAAAACATATGAACTGTCTTCCAGTAAATTCCAGAGGAATTTGCGCTAGGAGACTTTGGTTGGGATACACATCATCCCTTTCATAACACAGTCACAAACGGTCTCTCGCCCTCTCTTTAAGCCCACCGATCAGCCCCAGACCTCAACTCAAAGTGTTGGTCTTTCAAAGGGAGTGTGTGGTCACACTCCGCTCGTTACCGCGTCTCCACAGAGGGCCGAGTCCCGCTGTGGATTTCCGTGATGAATGAGGGGATGTGTCCTTAAAGGCTGCAAACACACTGGATGCTTTTGTTGTCCCTCTGCCTCACAGCAGGGTGTCCGCGCGCGCGCTGGTGGTCTGCCCCGTTGCACCCTGGGAGCTCTAAGCTCATTCGTCTTTTGTGACAAATTAGACCGCAAACAACTTGAACTCACAGCGTTCTGGTGATGAACATCCGTCAGGTTGGAGCTGACGCCTTCTGATGGAGCTGTCTGCACGGGAGAATGTGGTCTTTCTGTAATTACACCTGTCTGCTGGCCTGGCTGCCTGTCTGTCTGCTGGCCTGGCTGCCTGTCTGTCTGCTGGCCTGGCTGCCTGTCTGTCTCTGCCTGACTGCCTGTCTGCCTGTCTGTCTCTCTGTCTGCTGGCCTGGCTGCCTGTCTGCTGGCCTGACTGACTGCCTGTCTATCTGTCTGTCTGCTGACCTGGCTGCCTGTCTGTCTGTCTGCTGGCCTGCCTGTCTGTCTTCTGGCCTGACTGCTTGTCTGTCTGTCTGTCTGTCTGTCTGTCTGTCTGTCTGTCTCTCTCTCTGCCTGACTGTCAGTCTGTCTGGATGTAACTCTGATGCCTGTCTGTCTCCCATCAGGCTCCTCCTCCACCACCTAGAGGGTGGAGCGTTTTCATTTAGGGGCGGGGCTAGATCGCTGTTCAGGCTTCCACTGTCTTGCACAAGCCACTCCCACCCACTACAATCAGATATGAAGGGGCGGGGCCAGAGGGTTTGATTGACGTTAACGTTTAACCTGCAATAATGGTCCATATGTATATCTTATCTGCTGGTAAAACATTGTGCGTTGTACCACTGTCAACCTAACCCAAACACCTCTTTAAATAACGATATATAAATGACTTTCTGTATGTTTCTTGTTCATTCACATGTCGTTTGGAGTCTCCCTGCAGTCGTTAGCGGCCTATTTATTAATTTTATTCGGCACTGAATCAAAACTGTCTGTGCACACACTGACGGACCAGATACACTGTGGCTCCAGCTCCCAAACCCGGGCTGTACAACCCGATCAGAAGCGAGGCTCATTAGTGGCGGTTGGGGGTTTAAAGCCGCCCCCTCTCCGCGAGACTTCTAACAGGACAAGCCCACGTCGTTTGCTGGGGCGCGTGCTGAACCGCCTCCCCAGTGGACCCCCCCCCCCCCCCCCCCCCCCCCCCCCCCCCCCATGTGGATCGCGTGTCTTTCATGTGCGGGTAAAAGGCATCGGGACTGGCTAATGACTCAGAGCTGCGTTTGAATGTCCCAGCGTGGGGTAGGCTGTAAAGACGCATTAATTTATTTATTCAGGCCTATTTATTTATGTATTTATTTATTATCACTAACCACGATCCCGAAAGTCAGTGTCGCGCGGAGGGTGAAGGTGGGAGTCCAAACTCAGCAACGTACAGAATATTTCTAACGTCTATTTATTTTCGTCATTCAATGCCTTGCTCTGGAAATATGAATGTTATTTAAAAATGGAACAGCTATTCAAAGCAAAACTATTTAATTGAGATAATTTAGCAGCCCAAATTTTGATTAGTTTCAAGTTGGTATTTGACTCCTTGACTCATAAACAGCAGTATTTGCATATCGAACTGTTTCCTGGAGGCCTTTTATTCTCTCCAAACTCGGCCAACGGGTTTGCTGTTACGGCCACTGACCGACAGAGGGCGCCGGTGGACTATTTTACAGACGGTGGTACATGGACCAGCTCATTTCTTTGTGCGTTTCAAGTGCTAAATATCCATATAAAGGATTTTGGAAGTGCACTTGAACAAAAATCCAGGTTTATGGCTACACAACTAGAACTAATGTAAACATGATTTATTCAGTCGTACGTCCCTCCTCTTGCAATATATACGGAGTGTTACATCAAACACTGAGACAAATGTCTTGCTCTCTCTCTCTCTCTCTCTCTCTCTCTCTCTCTCTCTTTCTCTCTCTCTCTCTTTCTCTCTCTCTTTCTGTCTTGGTCTCTCGCACGCACACACACACGGCCTGCTCACTGTAGTCGCGTGTCTTATATAATGACTAGTAAACGTTTAGAATAAAGGTTTGAAGGTTTTGTCTCTATCATAAGGAGCACTTTGTCCGTTGGGGTTTCCTTCAAGAGGCTGTTAACATCGTTCTTTTCACACTTCATTGTTTAGTTAATAAATCTCATGTATCAATACTGAATAAGAGTTATTTTCCATGTACTCCATAACTGGTCTACTGCTAGGGACCTGCAAGATGGATGAGAAAATGAAGAGAAGTGGAGGGTTGATGATGATGGATGATTATGGATTGATAGATGATGGCTGGATGAGGATGGATTGATAACACACACACACACACACACTCTCTCTCCCATGTCTTCTCACCAGATCGCTGGCGGGTCGTTGAGCCGCGGGAGTTGCTCTCACTCCCCTGAATGAAGGGCTGGTTCCTAAACGCTGTGGTAAACTTCCATTTGCGGAAATTGACCGGCACGGCGACGACCAGGCGGTCTGTTTGGTATGAGAGACATGACCTCATCGTCATGTCTCTGTCTGGCGACGCGGCGCTGACACTGGGCCCAAACTGAGAGGAATTTAAACTCATCCAGGCGCTTTGCGTCAGTCTGTTTGTGGCCTTACGCTCATGTAAGCGAGATTCTGTGTTTTATAGGATGGATGGATGATGGATGGATGATGGATGGATTAATGATAGATGGATGGATTTTTTTGCAGGCAGTTCATTGACAGAATAATTCTGGGAATATTTGCAAAAATGTTGCGCCATTTTTCCTTTTAACTCTACTTAAAGTGTCTTTTCCATTGCTGTAAAGTCTTTACATGCTTTTGTAGGCTATCAAAAATAAAGCTAACCATATACATCTACTCAGGGTATTACCATTACGAACTAGCGTTAACAAAATCGATATCCTCCTCATTACAACCAATCACTGGTAAATAAGTGGAAAACGTTAACCCGTGTGCGTGCGTGCGTGTGTGTGTGCGTGGCTGTTAGCCTGATGAATAAAAACATGGCGCTGTCTTTGTCGCTGGTTACAATGCTCGCTAACCGCCTGAAAGAGGCGCAGATGTAAAGATATTCCTCCGTGCCCCCCCCCCCCCCCCCCCCCCCCCCTCCCCTCCCAAGGCCGGATCATAACCTTGGAGACACAAATTGCTGTATTCTGCCGCACAGTTCCCGCGGCACGGCTTCCCGCCGCGCGTGTGATGTGAAAAGGCGGAGGAATCAAAGGCTCGCCACATTAGAGTTTCACGCGCTCGGTGAAACGTGTTTTTCTTTTCGCTAAACTGATTTCCCCGGCTGTTTGATTGAATCCGCCTATTGATCCATTTGCTGTATTCGTTGTATGAACAATACTCGCTGCGACTCATGTGGGGCTATGCGGAAGTTAAAATCGCTTGGAACTGTTGATCCAACTGGTTTTAATGGAGTCATTATTGGTCGACTGGACCTCGAGGCATCCTTTGTTTATTTTTCATAAGTAAATTTGCATTAGGAATGCTATCTTGCATTAAACACGGCACCAAACCTAAGGCCCATGTATTATCAATTTACCCAAAGATTGAGGCTTCGATGCAAGTTAGGGCACATGAAGCCAATTTAAATTCTTTATTAGATTAGCCAGGATGATGTAGAACGGACTGAATACAGTAGCACAGACATTGTTATTACAGACTATGGCTATTGACTCGGCCCTATGACTGGAAACCAACACAGCATCTACAATACTGCATTTCAACTTTATACCAACATTAAAGGTTTCTATCTCTCTCCACCCCTCTCTCTCTCTGTCTTTCTCTCTAATCTATATCTATATTTTGTCTATCTAATACTTATATTTAAACGTAATTGTATGAACTATATTTTTTTATTTCTTCAGCATTCATATACCATCTTTACATCTCTCATACACTGTTTGAGAGACGATGTAATTGAGTCATCTGACCAGCATAAATGCTAACAGATTTTTTTTCTGTTCGGGAGTACCATCACACGCCAGGTGATGTCAATCTCCCTCTTTATCAACTGGAATTTCGAGAATAGTCATAGGCCAATTCATAAGGCCCTTTATAAAGGAAGACTGAAGACAAAACATATACTTAGGATGAAGTGCTCTGTTGTATAAATATTATTATTAGCAAAATTTATCTACCACAACTCATACATAAAATATTATTTATATATAATATTTATATACATATATATATATATATTAATATATTAATTTATATATATATTAAATAAAAAAAATATATATAATGTATGAGTTGCGGTAGATAACTTTCGCTAATTATACTATTATTATGATTATATAATATTTTATATAAAGCATAATAATGTGCCACAGTTCTATGTATGACCAGTGAGGGAGCTGTGAACCAATCCCAAACCGTGATAAATGACGACTTGAACCGGAAATGCTTATGAGCTCTCGCGAACAGCATGTAGCCGCAGCTAAACACAACCCTCGCAGCTCTGTTTTTGATTAAGTCCTTTTTAACGTTTCTTACGCTTCAGCCGTTTGGAGTGAGCATTTAAGACCGTCGGAGATGGGAGTCCCAGCATTCTTCCGTTGGCTGAGTAGAAAATACGCCTCCATTGTTGTCCATTGTCTGGAGGAGAAGGTAACGCGCTGCTAGCCACACTAGCTAGCGGCTACACAATCAGCCCATTCTTCCACGCATTAGGGAAACACTGTAACGGTTATTTCCCCACGCGACGCTATTGTGGTCTCGCGGTTTGGTTGCGTTAGAAAACAGTCTAGCGGGTCACATGGCGGCCTAGCCGCGTGACGTCATCAGGCGCCTCGCGTTGTTTGTAAACATAAGACCGTACAAGTTGCGTTAAAGTTGGGTTTATACTCAGTACTGGTTGTATTAAATGTAAGACATTACTAGTTGTATTCATATTCGGTAAGTTACTGCTTGTATTCACATTCCGTACTAGTTGTGTTAACTATAAGACCGTACTAGTTGTATTGATACTCGATACTAGTTGTATTGATACTCGATACTAGTTGTATTGATACTCGATACTAGTTGTATTGATACTCGATACTAGTTGTATGATTTGGAAGACAGTACTAGTTGTATTAATACTCACTTCTTTACCAGTCCAAGGAATGCAATGGAGTGCGCATCCCCGTGGATACCAGCAAACCCAATCCAAACGAAGTGGAGTTTGATAACTTGTACTTGGACATGAACGGGATCATCCACCCGTGCACGCATCCCGAAGACAAGTGAGGCCCCGCTGTAGTCTGCTGCCAAACGTGGCCCTGGGTAAAAGGCCCGTGACTGCACCAGGCGGTGTGTGTAACGGTTTGTGTTTTCGTCTCGCCAGAGCCGCCCCTAAGAATGAGGATGAAATGATGGTGGCCATCTTCGAGTACATGGACCGCCTGTTCAACATCGTGCGGCCCAGGAGGGTTCTCTACATGGCCATCGATGGAGTGGTGAGTCTGGAGCAGAGGGTCCAGCCTGCCAGGTGGATGTTCTGGTGGTGCAGCTGGCATTGTGTGTGTTAGATGGCATGTATCCTTCCTGCCGTATTTCCCCTCCAGGCGGTTACTTATTTGACTGAAGAACGCCTCCCTAAAACGATTTGAAGCGTGCCTTTTGTGCTACATGCGTCATAAACACAGAATGATACTGAACAATCCAGCTGTAGAAACCAAGACTCTTAGTAGTGTAAAGACTGTGGTTAGTAGTGTAAAGACTCTGGTTAGTAGTGTATAGACTGGTTAGTAGTGTAAAGACTGTGGTTAGTAGTGTAAAGACTGTGGTTAGTAGTGTAAAGACTGGTTAGTAGTGTAAAGACTGGTTAGTAGTGTAAAGACTCTGGTTAGTAGTGTAAAGACTGTGGTTAGTAGTGTAAAGACTGTGGTTAGTAGTGTAAAGACTGTGGTTAGTAGTGTAAAGACTGTGGTTAGTAGTGTAAAGACTGTGGTTAGTAGTGTAAAGACTGTGGTTAGTAGTGTAAAGACTGGTTAGTAGTGTAAAGACTGTGGTTAGTAGTGTAAAGACTGTGGTTAGTAGTGTAAAGACTGTGGTTAGTAGTGTAAAGACTGTGGTTAGTAGTGTAAAGACTGGTTAGTAGTGTAAAGACTGGTTAGTAGTGTAAAGACTGGGTAGTAGTGTAAAGACTGGGTAGTAGTGTAAAGACTGTGGTTAGTAGTGTAAAGACTGTGGTTAGTAGTGTAAAGACTGGTTAGTAGTGTAAAGACTGTGGTTAGTAGTGTAAAGACTGTGGTTAGTAGTGTAAAGACTGGTTAGTAGTGTAAAGACTGTGGTTAGTAGTGTAAAGACTGTGGTTAGTAGTGTAAAGACTGTGGTTAGTAGTGTAAAGACGGTGGTTAGTAGTGTAAAGACGGTGGTTAGTAGTGTAAAGACGGTGGTTAGTAGTGTAAAGACGGTGGTTAGTAGTGTAAAGACGGTGGTTAGTAGTGTAAAGACGGTGGTTAGTAGTGTAAAGACGGTGGTTAGTAGTGTAAAGACTCTGGTTAGTAGTGTATAGACTGGTTAGTAGTGTATAGACTGGTTAGTAGTGTAAAGACTGTGGTTAGTAGTGTAAAGACTGTGGTTAGTAGTGTAAAGACTGTGTGGTTAGTAGTGTAAAGACTGTGTGGTTAGTAGTGTAAAGACTGTGTGGTTAGTAGTGTAAAGACTGTGTGGTTAGTAGTGTAAAGACTGTGGTTAGTAGTGTAAAGACTGTGTGGTTAGTACTGTAAAGTCTGTGGTTAGTAGTGTAAAGTCTGTGGTTAGTAGTGTAAAGTCTGTGGTTAGTAGTGTAAAGACTGTGTGGTTAGTAGTGTAAGGACTGAGGTTAGTAGTGTAAAGACTGGTTAGTAGTGTATAGACTGGTTAGTAGTGTAAAGACTCTGGTTAGTAGTGTAAAGACTGTGGTTAGTAGTGTAAAGACTGTGGTTAGTAGTGTAAAGACTGTGGTTAGTAGTGTAAAGACTGTGGTTAGTAGTGTAAAGTCTGTGGTTAGTAGTGTAAAGACTGTGTGGTTAGTAGTGTAAGGACTGAGGTTAGTAGTGTAAAGACTGGTTAGTAGTGTATAGACTGGTTAGTAGTGTAAAGACTCTGGTTAGTAGTGTAAAGACTGTGGTTAGTAGTGTAAAGACTGTGGTTAGTAGTGTAAAGACTGTGGTTAGTAGTGTAAAAACTGTGGTTAGTAGTGTAAAGACTGGTTAGTAGTGTATAGACTGGTTAGTAGTGTATAGACTGGTTAGTAGTGTATAGACTGGTTAGTAGTGTAAAGACTCTGGTTAGTAGTGTAAAGACTGTGTGGTTAGTAGTGTAAAGACTCTGGTTAGTAGTCTCTGTGTTAATGTGTCCAGGCTCCGCGGGCCAAGATGAACCAGCAGCGCTCCAGGCGTTTCCGCGCCTCCAAGGAAGGAGCAGAGCTGACGGAGGAGAAGGCCAAGATGAGGGAGGAGGTCATCCAGAGAGGTATGAACCTTCTCAGTAGTCCTACACTAGGGCTGTAGTCAACCAAACTACATCGCTGGTATGGAGAGGAACCTTCTCAGTTCTCCTACACTAGGGCTGTAGTCAACCAAACTACATCGTGGTTCACTGAAATTCAACCTACTCTTCAACCAATCGTTTGGTCGATGGGGGGGGGGGGGGGGGGATCTGCACGTTAAATCACGTTTCCTGTCTCTCCACTCTTAGTGAAGAGTCACTCACTATTTGTACAAGGAGTGAGGAGACAGTAATGTGGTTTGAAGAAGATCGGGACTGGCATGTAGCTTAGGACAGGTTGGAATCCAACCTGGGTGGGGACTTTTATGTCCCGTCAGGATCAATAGTTTTACTCAAGCTGTGTAAGGGACGGGAGGTAGCATGGGCTTCAAGAACTCCAATCAACGCCCAGTCACCTGCGATCTAGAATCTTAAGATCTTGTAGAAGTCGTATACAATTTGTTACATCTAAGTGTCCGATATCCTGTATAACTCTATGGTACATCTAGTGTCTGAGGTATTGTGTACCTCTATGTATTGTCATTGGTTTGCACGTGTGAAGCAGCCTTCCATCGATGGAGGTGTAAGGGCTAACCAAACGGTCTCCTGTCTCGTAGGAGGATTCCTGCCACCTGACGAGATCAAGGAGCGCTTTGACAGCAACTGTATCACACCTGTAAGTCAGAGGAACCTCTAACTTACCCTCTACTCACCTCTACTCGCACTGGTTCTGATCAGTGTCAGTAGGGGGCAGGTTAGGCTGACTAACAAGTAGTGAGTGGACTGTTGGGTCAATCACTTTAGATCTCTGGGTTTTCATCGTGACCCTTTGGGGGGAAACCGAATGAGATCGCTAATCGACTTCTTCTACAGCCAAGAGAGTTGATGTGGAACGTGGAACTGGGAGGTTGTGAGGGAAGTCTGGCACGATGTTGTTGTTGGGAGTTTAAAACACGTTTTCTCACACAGGGAACTGAGTTCATGGACAACCTTGCTCAGTGTCTTCGTTACTACGTCTCAGAAAGGCTCAGCAACGATCCTGGCTGGACCAATATCACCGTGAGTATCACTCTGCACTCCATTTTGTCTTTTTACGTCTAGCTTAACTATAAGCGATTAATGGTGATCACCAGGTCACTTTAAATTAACATAAATATAGTTAGACTTTTGAAATGGCTATGTCTTAAGGAAAAGTCAATACTACGTTTCCTGTCAATGGGAATTCTGGGCTTTGTAGTTTGAGCCGTTTGTCAAGATAATCCTTTTTTTTTTTTGTGGCACTGTGAAGGTCAACTGGTAAAGCAAGGCTCAGGGGTTTGATATCGTACGGTGGTTTTGAATAAGAGCCGCCAACAAAAGCCATGTATTTGAATTAGATCGTGTGTGTGTGTGTGTGTGTGTGTGTGTGTGTGTGTGTGTGTGTGTGTGTGTGTGTGTGTGTGTGTGTGTGTGTGTGTGTGTGTGTGTGTGTGTGTGTGTGTGTGTGTGTGTGTGTGTGTGTGTGTGTGTGTGTGTGTGTGTGTGTGTGTGTGTGTGTGTGTGTGTGTGTGTGTGTGTAGGTCATCCTGTCTGATGCCAGTGTCCCTGGAGAAGGAGAGCACAAGATCATGGACTACATCCGGAGACAGAGAGGTAGGAACCGTCTCTCTGGGGGCTTTTATTGATCAAATCCTCAGGGTAACACAGGACATTAAACGCCTGCAATAAGGCTAGGGTCAACTACGTGATGAATGTAAAATACAATTTGGAATTGCGCATTTCAATCTCAAGACGTCTGATTTGAAAAATGATCTACGTCAAATATAAGCTCTACAATAAAGGGACCACGCTGTTCTTAATCCAAAGATTTATGGCGTGGTTATGAGAGTCATTGATTCGTCAAACCTGCCAGGTTGTTCCATGGTCTCTGTCATTGGTGTTGACTTCTGATACTGTTAACTAATTGGCTGTTTGTGTTCACAGCCCAACCCCACCATGACCCCAACACACACCACTGCCTGTGTGGCGCTGACGGTAAGACGACCGCCAATCAGGACTCACTGTTCATGATTGACACCTGACACTCTCTTCTGCTCGTGTCAGCGTGCGTGTTCAGCTGCTGAAGGGATTGAGAGATCCAGGCTAATCAAAGTGACCTCAGTAGTTTGCCTTGCCTGTCCTTTAGGTTGTATTCTATTTGGTGAGTTTTGATAGCATCACCTGGATGTTATCGTGTTACATTGGGAGGGTTGAACCACCTTGGAAAGGTTGTAAAAAAAACATTCCCCCTCTGATAAATGTTAAACGCACTGTTGATTCTTGTTCATCTTTGAATCAACATTTTCTAGAGTTCCACTTCAAATTGCTAAATGGACCGTGCATGCTTTGGAACGCTTCCCATGTGTTCTCAGCCCATGCCTTACCGCCTGTGTGTTGGTTGTGTTCCCAGCCCATGCCTTACCGCCTGTGTGTTGGTTGTGTTCCCAGCCCATGCCTTACTGCCTGTGTGTTGGTTGTGTTCCCAGCCCATGCCTTACTGCCTGTGTGTTGGTTGTGTCCCCAGCCCATGCCTTACCGCCTGTGTGTTGGTTGTGTTCCCAGCCCATGCCTTACCGCCTGTGTGTTGGTTGTGTTCCCAGCCCATGCCTTACCGCCTGTGTGTTGGTTGTGTTCCCAGCCCATGCCTTACCGCCTGTGTGTTGGTTGTGTTCCCAGCCCATGCCTTACTGCCTGTGTGTTGGTTGTGTCCCCAGCCCATGCCTTACCGCCTGTGTGTTGGTTGTGTTCCCAGCCCATGCCTTACCGCCTGTGTGTTGGTTGTGTTCCCAGCCCATGCCTTACTGCCTGTGTGTTGGTTGTGTTCCCAGCCCATGCCTTACCGCCTGTGTGTTGGTTGTGTTCCCAGCCCATGCCTTACCGCCTGTGTGTTGGTTGTGTTCCCAGCCCATGCCTTACTGCCTGTGTGTTGGTTGTGTTCCCAGCCCATGCCTTACCGCCTGTGTGTTGGTTGTGTTCCCAGCCCATGCCTTACTGCCTGTGTGTTGGTTGTGTTCCCAGCCCATGCCTTACCGCCTGTGTGTTGGTTGTGTTCCCAGCCCATGCCTTACCGCCTGTGTGTTGGTTGTGTTCCCAGCCCATGCCTTACTGCCTGTGTGTTGGTTGTGTCCCCAGCCCATGCCTTACCGCCTGTGTGTTGGTTGTGTTCCCAGCCCATGCCTTACCGCCTGTGTGTTGGTTGTGTTCCCAGCCCATGCCTTACCGCCTGTGTGTTGGTTGTGTCCCCAGCCCATGCCTTACTGCCTGTGTGTTGGTTGTGTTCCCAGCCCATGCCTTACTGCCTGTGTGTTGGTTGTGTTCCCAGCCCATGCCTTACCGCCTGTGTGTTGGTTGTGTTCCCAGCCCATGCCTTACCGCCTGTGTGTTGGTTGTGTCCCCAGCCCATGCCTTACCGCCTGTGTGTTGGTTGTGTTCCCAGCCCATGCCTTACTGCCTGTGTGTTGGTTGTGTTCCCAGCCCATGCCTTACTGCCTGTGTGTTGGTTGTGTCCCCAGCCCATGCCTTACTGCCTGTGTGTTGGTTGTGTCCCCAGCCCATGCCTTACCGCCTGTGTGTTGGTTGTGTTCCCAGCCCATGCCTTACCGCCTGTGTGTTGGTTGTGTTCCCAGCCCATGCCTTACTGCCTGTGTGTTGGTTGTGTCCCCAGCCCATGCCTTACCGCCTGTGTGTTGGTTGTGTTCCCAGCCCATGCCTTACCGCCTGTGTGTTGGTTGTGTTCCCAGCCCATGCTTACCACCTGTGTGTTGGTTGTGTCCCCAGCCGACCTGATCATGCTGGGCCTGGCCACGCACGAGCCCAACTTCACCATCATCAGGGAGGAGTTCAAGCCCAACAAGCCCCGCCCGTGTGCCCTGTGTGGGCAGATGGGCCACGAGATCAAGGAATGCCAGGGAACCGCCCGCGAGAAGCAGGGAGAGGTAAGGGCCCTGCTGGGCCAGAACCACACTCCTCTAACGGTTCTGGAGACTAGCTACAAGGCTCTGAACGTTTCTGAGAGTAACTCGACATACGGTGTTCCTAATCCCACAAGAGACATTTGGTGAAAAGAAACAGAATGGCACATTTTGACTACGGTCCGTGGTCCAGGTTCTAACTGTTGCATACCTTCTCCCAGCATGACCAGTTCGCGGACACCATGCCGGGGTCTGAACAGGAGTTCATCTTCATCAGACTCTGTGTTCTGCGTGAGGTAAGTGACGTCACAACAGGGTTAATGCCATGTTATTCCATCAGACTTGAATCAGTTTACTAGTTTGTCTGATTGCATTAAGAGTCTTGTGTCCAGTTACTGGATAATAGTAACAACACTTCACTAGAATAGCAGTATGTTCCGAGTGTGTTCCAACACTTCACTAGAATAGCAGTATGTTCCGGGTGTGTTCCAGTACTTCAGTAGAATAGCAGTATGTTCCGGGTGTGTTCCAGTACTTGGAGAAGGAGCTCACTATGGCCAGCCTGCCGTTTCCCTTCGACTTCGAGAGGAGCGTGGACGACTGGGTGTTCATGTGCTTCTTCGTTGGTAACGACTTCCTGCCTCACTTGCCCTCCCTGGAGATCAGGTGAGAACAAGCCCCTCTATTTGCTGTTTGTTTCAGGCTGAAGCTGCTTTGATTGGCTGAAACTATTAGAATGAAACAATGTAGGGAAGTCTAAAATCCTCAACCTGGTTGTTGAAGCTTGCATATGAAGAGGATTTTTTAAAAGAGAGGTAGCATACCAGTTGCTGTGCTCAATTCCATGTGACGTTTCGAGTTGACTCAAACAGGTACAGGTGTGTTCATACAGGTGTGTTCATGCAGGTACAGGTGTGTTCATGCAGGTACAGGTGTGTTCATACAGGTGTGTTCATACAGGTGCAGCATGCCGTGAAATGCTGGTATCCAGGCTGTGTAGCCTGTGCATAAGTCAAATGTAAATCAAGAACCCAAGACCAACCGTGACAATAATACAAGAGCGTAGTAACGAACAAGTCAACGGTAACGGCGTCTGTTTCATGGACTGCTCTTTCTTTCAGAGAGGGAGCCATCGACCGGCTGGTGGGCATCTACAAGGACGTGGTCCACAAAACTGGAGTGAGTGCAGCCTCCGTGAACACCATGAATTTCTGCTGTGTTTCTCTGATGCATTGGACCTCTAGACCAGCGGGCGTGTGTGTGTGTGTGTGTGTGTGTGTGTGTGTGTGTGTGTGTGTGTGTGTGTGTGTGTGTGTGTGTGTGTGTGTGTGTGTGTGTGTGTGTGTGTGTGTGTGTGTGTGTGTGTGTGTGTGTGTGTGTGTGTGTGTGTGTGTGTGTGTGTGTGTGTGTGTGTGTGTGTGTGCGTGTTCCTGCAGGGCTACCTGACCCACAACGGCTTCGTCGACCTGGAGCGCGTGGAGCTCATCATGCAGGCGGTGGGCGTGGCCGAGGACAACATATTCAAGAAACGCAAGGACGACGACGTAAGAGAGCTCAACAACTCGGGGGAGATCACAGTGTGTTGTGTGTCTGTTGTGTGTCAGTGTTCAGGCTCAGCGGTTAGGGTTAGCCTAACCCCACACTTCACTGGCTCTTTGGATCCAGGGAGATGGATTAAACACCTTTTCAAAAGATTTTAAACACGCAACCAAATGATTCAGATTGAGGAACCGCGAGCCCTGTGTAGGATCAGGTCGGTCTGATTCTGGTCCCTGTGCCTCTACTCTGACCTCTAGGGGGAGGTAGTGCTTGCTCATATGGTTGTCTTGGTTTCAGGAAGGCTTCAAGAGGAGGATGAAGGAGAAGAAGAAGAGGCTGAAGGTGAGGAAACCAGCCTGGATCAGAAGGATTGGTTAGCCACTGTGTAGTAGATGAATGTGGATCGTCTTCTTTCTCTCTCCCCCCTCTCTTTGGCTGTCCTTTTCCTCCTCTCTCTATCTCTCTGTGCACCCCTATCTCTTTCCTCTCGTTCGCCCTTTCCCCCCTCTGAGACAAAACACGTGAACAGTACAAATAAAATAAATGCATGAATAAAAGGATGAACCTCAGTTATCACCTTGCCTAAAGCACACCAGGATAGGACTCCTTGATTTAGTCCTGGGTTGGTCTTGCTGCAGACTCCTGACCTGTGTGTGTGTGCCCCCCTCCAGGCGGAGCGTCCCCCAGCCTACCTGACCGGGGGTCAGTTTGCCCCCCAGGCCCTGGGCGGGAGGAACCGTCCCGAAGCAGTCCAGAACGCCCGCCACCAGGCCTTCGACATGAGGATGCAGCACAACCAGGTACGGAGAGGCCTCTGAGAGCTGTCTGTAGATGAACATTCACAAACAGTCATGACATCACCGAACGGGTCAAACAACCTTTCTTACGAATGACCTTCTGAGGAAAGGTCGGTTGATTTCATGTGTTTGAAGACGCTGTTTTTAAACATGCCGGTCCGAAGCGAGTGGACCCCCATTACATCCCTCTTTAATTAATCCCGCCAGGACGCGGCCCAGTCCCTGAAGGCCATGATGAGGAACGGAGCCCCCGTAAGTCCAACGCTGGAGATCACCCAGACCCAGCCGCCATCTTGTCTGCTGTGACCTCTGACCTGTAGCCCTGTCCTAGACTCACAGTCAACAGATATTTGAACTTACTATGTGGCGGAAGCTTTTAGGCACCTGAAGGGACCTCTTCTTCCCTGCTCAAGGATGCCTACAGGTAGACTAGGGACATTGGGATTTGAACCCACAACCTTTCAGCTGGGAGTCAAACACCCAGATCACTACCCTACCCCCTACTTTAGTAATAACGATGTTGGACTTTTAAGCAGCCTTCTGGAAACGTATGGCCTTTTGCTTGAGGGAGAGTTTGATAATTGAAAAGAAAAGATGGTGACCATTCTAATAGATCCATCCTCATTCAGTAGAGAAAGCCCACTGCCAGGTCACACCTCCTAGTGGATCATGTGACCAGGTCACACCTCCTAGTGGGTCATGTGACCAGGTCACACCTCCTAGTGGGTCATGTCACAAGGTCACACCGTCTCCTCTCCAGCCGTGTCCTCCTAGTTAATCATTTGAGCTCGTTCTAAACTGGTTATTCCACGGAGTGAATGGCTTTTATTTATTTTTTTTACATCAATTTATTTTCCGAGCATGAAAGCTCCGCATTGCTGGTGAAAGTGTTTATTTCTCGGTACACTTCAGGGCCAAAAGAAAATCTTTTCAGTGATGTCCTTAAGCTGTCCTCATGTCGTCCCTTCCCTCTGTCCCCAAACACGCAGGCTACAATAGCAGGTCCTTATTAGCACATGACGCGCACACGTGTTAAATCTGGGAAGGACTTCATCTCCCCCGCACTTGTAGACATATCCGTGGCCCCTTTGAAATATTTGAACAGAAAAAGAAATCCACGTTTAGTAAGTCAAAAAGGATGCGTCGCTGTACCACGTAAAACCAAACGTTCATTCACACGTAGTCCATTGGTATAGCGTGTCTCCATGCCTTGCCCCAGTGTGTCCAGCAGCTTCCACATGCTGGCCCCTGAGGGGCCTCTGTTGGCCCTGAGGGGCCTCTGTTGGCCCTGAGGGGCCTCTGTTGGCCCTGCGCTCACTGTGTGCTCCGTGACAGGCTGGGGGGCCCAGCGGGGCCCAGGAAGCCCGGGGTATGAAGAGGAAAGCAGAGGACAGCGACAGCGAGCCAGAACCAGAGGACGTGGTCAGGTGAGTCCTCCACCCGATGGGGGGGTTGTACCCCAGCATGTAGCGGCCGTTAGCGTACTTCAGCTAAGCATGTTCAGGCGCCGCTTTGAAAAGTCATCCTGGTCTTCCCGCTGGTGTGACGGCTCTCTTCGAAACGTGCTCCTGTGGTGTTTGATGTTCAATACGTAATACGCAGCTTGTTCCTCGGTCCTGTAATTGGACAAGTTCAACACTTTGGAAGCTAGAAGCTCCGCCTCTAAGATGTCCGCTGGGCGGGGCTTGCACCAGCAGCATTTAGTCCTGTCTGGATGGGAGACCGTCAGGACTCTGAACCCAGTAGAGGGCTGTGCTGAAAGCCCTCCATTAAGACACACTATTATCCAGCAATAACAACATAAATAGTGACTCTACAAAGATTTACTCAAGGGATGGAGCTGATGCCAGCACCCCAAACACCAACACCCCCACCCTACCACCACTAGCAATACACCATCACCACCACATTATACCCCCACCCACATATAACACCACCTTCACCTCCCTATAACACCACCACACCATCACCCTAACCACCACCACCATCATAGTGATTAATATGGAGCGTCTTGGTGAACATATTCCCCGCCAAAGCTGCTAAGTCCTCCAGGCTTACTTGGTATTCATGGCGCTTCCTGCGTGCCACTGGTGGGCCTCCCGCGGGGGCGCTGGCACAGATGCTGCGCCGCCTGCATCGTGCCTCCGCCGCCGCCGCGGTTTAGACGGGCGTCTGCTCCCGAAACTCAGAGTTCCTCTGGAGTCGATGGGAGCGGCGTTGGTGCATCTGGAGGACGCCGTGGGCGGCGCGTTGAGCCTGTGTGTTTGAGTTAAGATCTGAGGGTGAAATACGCAAAACGTTACGCCGCAGACCGGGCGGAAGCTGAAGGGAAATGTGCTGTGAAATGGTTGTTTGGAGAGATGCTAAGGCTACCGCGTTGTGCAGCTATAGCAGCATAGCTTTCTGAAACTGTGATGGTTGGTATGGCCCTTCTGTCATGGTCTCATGTGTCCCTCTGTCCTCATGTGTCCCTCTGTCCTCATGTCCCCCCCCCCCCCAGACTGTGGGAGGACGGCTGGAAGCAGCGTTACTACAAGACCAAGTTTGACGTGGACGCCACGGACGAGGACTTCAAGAAGAAGGTGGTGCGGTCTTACGTGGAGGGGCTGTGTTGGGTGCTACGCTACTACTACCAGGTGAGGGCACCCACCTCAGGTCCCATGGGAGACTCGACCGGCTCAGCCCCACCACGGTGGTTCAGTCTGTACTGGGTTCAGACTCGGTGGCCTGAAATGGGTCAGAACAACCAAAGACTTGTATCAAGTGATGCCAGTGAGGAAGTCCCGCTGCTTGGTTTCAAAGTGGTTCAGAACCCAAAGCAGTTTTGATGCTCTGTTATTATAGATGTTTTTTAGTGAGCAGTAAAGTACGTATATCAATGCTTTCTTCGTGAGAGACCAGCGACCACAGACCAGCGACCACAGACCAGCGACCACAGACCAGTCCACCCGTGAACCTTGATGCAAGTTATCACGTCCAAGCTAGGAAGCGTATTTGCGGCTACAAATTCATTTTTGCTTTAATCGAGTTTCAATTCCTCAAGCACCACGTGATTTAATCTCCCTGGCGCGCCTCTGGGATCCATCCCATAATAATCAATATGTACGAGCATACATCCAGGGCTGGTTTAGGCCGTCATTATACCCAATCACATTCTGGCAGGGGGAGGATATTGATCCTGGTCTCCGGCTGAGGTGACAAGGCAGGCTGTGCTCTCCACGAGTGGCGGGGAGTATTATGGGATGTCTGTGGGGGGATTTGCGGTAGTTAATTGTGAGCGGTGTGTTGAGCTCAGACCACATGCCCCGGCAAAGCCGGTCTCGCGGGGCCGTTGTGTTCTGCATGTATTACCCCCCCCCCCCCGCTGGAGGAGACGTGCTCGGTCCGCCCTGAGCTGCGTTCACGCTCCTGCCGCCGCGCACAACATGCCAGTTACCAGATGCACCGCCCGACACCACCTGTACCGGGTGGAGTTCAGCCAGCACGCACGCACCCACGCACGCACGCACGCACGCACGCACACGCACACACACACACACACACACACAGACACCCTGTATGCACCTGCACACGCACATACACACAGGCACATACACAGACTTGCACACATACACACAGGCACATACACAGACTTGCACACATACACACAGGCACATACACAGACTTGCACACATAGACACATACACACAGGCACATACACAGACTTGCACACACATGCGCACAAACACCCTGCATGCACAAACACACAGAAATGCGTGCAGACATACACACAAACATGCACGCACGCACACACACACCCTGCACACACACAGATATGCACGCCTATACACATGCATGCGTAGACACATGTGGCACTCCCAAACTAAAGTTAGAGGCGTGTGTGTGATCGGTTGAAACACTAGAGAATCATTTAAACGTCTTAAAACTAAATAAGTGGACCACTGTTTGTCATCTGATTGAGTCATTTTGTTTGCAGGATCCAGGCTGTCTGGATTTTGGGATGTGGGAAAGCGCAGGGGGAACGGGCACGTTGGATTTTGTGTACACCGCTGTTGCCATGTCAGTAGGCAGCGCTGCGGTTTCAGGAATATTGATTTGAACTCCTAATACACTGAACTGCCACTCTGGAAGTGAGAAAAAATACTCATAAAAAGGTATTCTTTGAAATGTAGATGTTGAGCTCCAGCGCTTGAATAATGGGAGTGTTGTAATGTATTCAAATGTCAGCGATGGCGGGTGAGTCTGATGAGATTCTCCGCGTTGGGCTGGAGTGGAACTTGTCTGATAAAGGGCAGAGTGGGTTACCCCCACACACACACGCCTGCCTGCCTGCCTGCTGCATAGCTATTTTGGGCGTGGTTCGGGATTCACCTTGATTTTCGGCAAATAGTTGTTCAGCTGGGTTATTATTTATTTAAATTTTTTTGCCTGGGTTGAGCTCGTTTGTGAACGCCAGCTTAAAAAAAAACATCTACACGGCTATTTTTGGATTAGGTTTGATTAGGTTTCACACATGTGTACAGACAAGAAGAAACTGCTTTACATTTTTTACTGAAAATAATAAAACCACTATAAATAGGTGGAGCAATATAACTAAAAACCTCAAAATAAGTCCATTGAATGATCAACTATATGTATTTAATCAGGTAAATGGAAAACCACCTTTAAATATTTCCTGCTATCTTGAAATGTAATTATTCTGCAGCAATGCTCGTCTACTGTAGTTGATCCTCTCCTGATATCCAGGTCAGACTTGGATATACAACTCAACGTGTGTGTGTGTGTGTGTGTGTGTGTGTGTGTGTGTGTGTGTGTGTGTGTGTGTGTGTGTGTGTGTGTGTGTGTGTGTGTGTGTGTGTGTGTGTGTGTGTGTGTGTGTGTGTGTGTGTGTGTGTGTGTGTGTGTGTGTGTGTGTGTGTGTGTGTGTTCTCCCAGGGCTGTGCGTCATGGAAGTGGTACTTCCCATTCCACTACGCTCCCTTCGCCTCCGACTTCAAAGACATCAAGGGCATGTTCTCCGACTTCGAGAAGGACACCAAGCCGGTAAGAAGGCATCTCGTCTCTCCTGTGCACCACACGAGTGATAGACGCCTCGTCATATAGTCTAACGTGGTTAATATCGTCCTGGTACCGATCGTGGACGGGTAATTCTTCAACTAAACCCGCTCTATTCGAGTACTTGTGACAGGGCACAAATAATAATTCAGAAGTAAACATTTTTTGCTTTATTGAAGTGTTCTAACCGTGCGCTGTTATTTTTGGGACTCATATTTTCCAACCCTTATTTCCAGTTCAAGCCTCTGGAGCAGTTGATGGGAGTATTTCCTGCCGCCAGCGGTAACTTCCTGCCAGAGACATGGCGGGAACTCATGTCCAGTCCTGTGAGTCTGAACCCCTCCTCCATGCCTGCACATGAACTACGTTACACAGGATTGAAGTGGTTTAGCCGATGTCACGACTGCCTGGGGTCAGATCCTCTTGTTCAGCTACCTGCTCAGAAGGGAAGGCTATACTAAGACCGTTATTATGAAACGTTTTGTTTTAACGATTGGGAAATGCTGATGTTGCTGTTCAAGTGTTTCATTTGTCCTCTGGTGTCTCAATAGGAATCTCCCATCATTGATTTCTACCCAGATGACTTCGCCCTCGATCTCAACGGGAAGAAGTACGCTTGGCAAGGTGTGTCTCGGTGCCACAGTTAAACCGCCTTCTCCTGGCTCTGGGTTGTCCAGTAGCTAGGCTTTGTTCAGTATGACCTTCCAACGAAAACCTTGCAAGTCCCCTGTAAGTCACGTCTAAGTCGCCTGTAAGTCACTTGTAAACCCCTCGTAAGTCACTTGTAAGTCCCCTGGAAGTCACTTGTAAGTCCCCTGGAAGTCACTCGTAAGTCCCCTGGAAGTCACTCGTAAGTCCCCTGGAAGTCACTCGTAAGTCCCCTGGAAGTCACTTGTAAGTCCCCTGGAAGTCACTCGTAAGTCCCCTGGAAGTCACTCGTAAGTCCCCTGGAAGTCACTCGTAAGTCCCCTGGAAGTCACTTGTAAGTCCCCTGGAAGTCATGTGTAAGTGACTTGTATGTTGGAATAAGCCCCGCTTGTCTGCTGTTTCTGATGCAGGTGTGGCTCTGCTACCGTTTGTGGACGAACGCAGGCTGAGGGCGGCCCTGGCCGACGTGTACCCGGACCTCTCCCAGGAGGAAGGTACGCTGTGTTCCCATCAACACCAATAAGATGGGGTTACACATACTGGGAACCCAATGGCTAGGGGTTACACATACTGGGAACCCAATGGCTAGGGGTTACACATACTGGGAACCCAATGGCTAGGGGTTACACATACTGGGAACCCAATGGCTAGGGGTTACACATACTGGGAACCCAATGGCTAGGGGTTACACATACTGGGAACCCAATGGCTAGGGCTTACACATACTGGGAACCCAATGGCTAGGGGTTACACATACTGGGAACCCAATGGCTAGGGCTTACACATACTGGGAACCCAATGGCTAGGGCTTACACATACTGGTAGACCAATGGCTAGGGCTTACACATACTGGTAGACCAATGGCTAGGGGTTACACCTTTTAATGGACCAATAAGCTACTGCCCATTACTGAGACCAGAACAATGGAAAATGAAATGAAATGGAAGAAAATGTCAACACATTCTTACTTTAATTATCTGTTTTATTCTCTTGAGACGATCCCTCGTACTGCTTATGCTAAGTCCTCTTCTGTCTTCCAGCGAGGAGGAACAGCCTGGGCAGTGATATGCTGTTCGTCAAGAAGTCCCACCCACTTTGTGACTTCATCAAGGAACTGTACCTTGCAGAATCTCAAGAGGTACGCAACACATGCCTCAGACTCAGAGTGCTGATTGGCTACTACCGCCTGTCCATCGTAATTAAAACCAACCAATCCATTGGCGGTGGTTCGGGAGATGTCTGTGCAAGCCGTTTACAAGTACTGTCCCAGAATGCACTTGGGTTCTCATTTCGACAAGGCCGCAAACGTGAAGAGCTTAAATAGGATATCTTGGCAACAACTTACTTAACGTTTTATTTTTTACGTTGGAATGCATTGGTTTAATTCACAAAAAGGCTCTTATTTACTTACTCCTTTTTCAAACATTTTCACGATTGCATCTGTAATGATGTTTAAGGAAGTCTGAGTCGGTGCATGGCCCCTTCGGTCGTCGCGGTTTACCGTAGCGTCGGAGGGATGCTACACCAGAGTGGGAGGGTCTAGGGAAGGAGAACCGGGGCTTGAGGTGTTAGCTGACCTGTGTCTCCTCTCCCAGCCGACGGAGATGCCAGCCGAGCTGTGCCACGGAATCCAAGGCACGCTAACCCTTGATGGAGACCCTATCCTACCAGACAAGTAAGAAAGCACTCTGCTGACGCCCTCCGTACAGGCACTGGGTCCTGGGTTTGACTCTGTGGATTAACCCTTTTTAACCCCCTCCCCCAGGCCAGTACAGTCTCCCATCCCGTTGCTTCGTGACATCATGACCAACAGCGCCATAGGGTAAGAGCTGCTTGGGATCTACTTCCTGTTGAGACTCTGTGATCTACGTCGTGTCCTGTTGATGGACCTGAACTCTAACACTCTGTCCTCGTTTCAGAGCGAAGTTTTTGGATCCACAGTTTGCGAACGACTTTGTGTTCAAGGCCATCCTCCTGCCTAAAGCAAAGTGAGTCCCCGTTCTAGTCCTTCTTCACCCCTACCTGTTCCTATAACCTGTGTCTGTCCTGGAAGTGCTCTGGGTAAAGCATCGGTTAAGCATTATCAGAATCAGAATCAGAAAAGCTTTATTGCCAAGTACGTTTTTTAGACATACAAGGAATTTGTCTTGGTGATGTAGGTGCACGTCTAGTTCTCTATTACAGGTTAAAGAGAACAAACAAAATAAGTATAAATATATGTATAAATATATACACACAATTTAGATTTACAAGAGATTAAGTACAGTGACATGTAGAGCCAGAGGTGGGGTGTGGAGAGAGTCAGGGTGGTTTCCGGGCCTTGTTAATAAGGCTAGGGCGGAGGGGAAAAAACTGTCCTTGTGACGAGAGGTTTTGGTCCTGATGGACCTCAGCCTCCTGCCAGAGGGGAGTGGCTCAAAGAGATTGTTGCCGGGGTGGGAGGGGTCAGCCACAATCTTTCCTGCACGCTTCAGAGTCCTGGTGGCGTAAAGGTCCTGGAGCGGCGGCAGATTGCAGCCAATCACCTTCTCAGCTGAGCGAATGACACGCTGCAGTCGGATTCCTCAATTATTGCAATTGAGGAATCCTTATTGATATTGATGAATCATAATTATTATTGATGAATCCTTATAGTAATTGATGAATCCTTATTGACATTGATGAATCATAATTATAATTGATGAATCCTCAGTCATTGATGAATCCTCATAGTCATTGATGAATGAATATTCAACTGGGTCTTGTGTCCCAGGATGCCAGCGCCGGTCCTGAAGCCCGGGGACTGGGAGGCTGGGAACCGCGGCTCCTGGAGGCCCCAGCTGGGCTTCAACTCCAACAGACAGCAGGCCCACCTGAACCAGTCTGCCTTCAGAACCCTGGGGTGAGTGGGCGCCATGCGGAGAACTGGAGAGGACCCAGAGTATTATGATCAACTTTGGTTATGGAGCCTCTTTCAAAATGTTTACAAAGTGCTTATATGTGCAAACAAGAAGAGCCAATCACTTTACTCCAAACAATCGGCCAACAGAAGCAGGGACTTCCTGTTAGCCTCGTGTTAGCCTCGTGTTAGCTGCCTGTTAGCCGCCTGTTAGCTACATGTTGGCCTCGTGTTAGCCTCGTGTTAGCCTCGTGTTAGCTGCCTGTTAGCCGCCTGTTAGCCTCGTGTTAGCTACCTGTTGGCCTCGTGTTAGCTACCTGTTGGCCTCGTGTTAGCTGCCTGTTGGCCTCGCGTTGGCCTCGTGTTAGCCTCGTGTTAGCCGCCTGTTGGCCTCGCGTTGGCCTCGTGTTAGCCTCGTGTTAGCTGCCTGTTGACCTCGCGTTGGCCTCGTGTTAGCCTCGTGTTAGCTGCCTGTTGGCCTCGCGTTGGCCTCGTGTTAGCCGCCTGTTGGCCTCGTGTTAGCCTCGTGTTGGGCTCATGTTAGCCGCCTGTTGGCCTCTTGTTAGCTACGTGTTAGCCTCGTGTTGGCCGCCTGTTGGCGGTGAATGTTAGCAAGAGACAGAAGCAATCAAGAAACACAATTAAAGATGGCGAAAATAGAACTAGAAAGCTAAAGATAAAAGGATACATTACAATATGATAAAATAACGGGAAAAGTATAACACAAGTAAGATGAAAAAGATAGAATAATATATAGAAAATGCACAACCGATTTATGCTACCTCGTTACCCTCGATGTGAGATCAGTGAAAACGTTTCACTGCACTGAGGATATAATTGAACATCTTTTCGTTAAGGTTGAAGCAGCTATTTGGTTGATTCTCCAGTAGCTAGAGTTCAGAATTGGTTGAATCAATTTATTCATTGACGCAGTTATCTTTTTACATTGAATGCGTCTGAATGCGAGGTCCATACTGTGGTCATTGAAGTGTCAAAACGTAAATGACCGCCACCCTATACTAGGCCTAGGACCGATCAACTCTCCAACACCAGCCTCTTGTCTCCGTCACATAACGACAGTTTACGTCTTTCGTGTTTGTGTTACGATCATCTAAATTGTAACACAAAACGCGGTGTAGATGAAACGGGCTAAATGAGCCCAGGAAAGACGCCGCCGGGATGAGCTAAATGGGAATGAGGCTAAATGAGCGCGATGAGCCGGGATGAGCCGGGATGAGCGAGGCCGTTTCACCGCTCTGACGGTGGGAGAAGTGTTTTGGGTTTTGACTCGGCTGTCTTAATGGGGTAGCGAGGCAAACATGTGAATGCATATCCATTCGTGATTTATGCAGTTCAGCGCTCAGTCCTGCACACGTTGGTATTATCATCAAGGAACCAGAGTAATTGAACATCTGGCTCAGAGCGGCGCCCGTTAACCAATCAATTATGCGTGGGGTTTGAAAGAAAAGTACAAGAATAATGTGTTCCGTTTTGTTTTCCTCGTTAAGAGTCTTTAATCCGCTAAATCAGCCCGTTAGTCGCCTGGCAGGGGGCGGCTCTGCAGGTGTACCACACACCTGCAGAGCATAGTTCGGTTCCTAGGAGGATCCCCATATACACGTATACATACACAGCATATTATACTCCTGGATTTACAAACGTATGTACATTAGTTATGTGTACTTTCGTAGTAGGTAATGATTGGTTGTTGTTGTTGTTGTTGTTTTTACAATTTAGTCAAATGTTGACTATTTCCGATAAACTTGTTTGTGGAAGCCTGGAGTTCAATCGTTTAAAAATACTAACACTAATTAATGTTAGGGACGATTGGCTCGTTAAGTACGTGCCACGATTAACTTGACCCCCAGTGACTTCCTGTCAGGTTTAATTTAACGAGCCCCCTTATTCACCACCAGGTGGGATTTTCCGTTACACACACACACACACAAAATCGTACCCTATAGTGACCTCAAATGGGAAGGTCCACCCACATGTGTGATGGCGCAGCCCAGTGGACTGTACCAACTGGTAGCCTGCGCAAGGGGGCAGTTTTATTTTTATAGTTATTTCATTTTACAATAGTTAATGTTAAAAAAAAGTGTTTCTAGTTTTATAATATATATTTGTTTGATTGAATGACTATTTGATAGTTTGAATCAAGTGTAGCTCATGCGTTGTTTTGGTCCCTCCTGCAGACACGCCACAGGCCGGTCTCATGGGGGTCAGTACAACAATGCCCCCCCACCGGGGAACTACCAGGACAAGTACCGCGGCCAGCCCTACCGGGGCGGCAGCCAACCCTCCTACCCCCGTGAGACGCACACACAATTATCGGCTGCTCCTTAATGACCTGTCTCTGTACTGTCTAACCCCTGCCTGCTCCTTAATGACCTGTCTCTGTACTGTCTAACCCCTACCTGCTCCATAATGACCTGTCTCTGTACTGTCTAACCCCTACCTGCTCCATAATGACCTGTCTCTGTACTGTCTAACCCCTGCCTGCTCCTTAATGACCTGTCTCTGTACTGTCTAACCCCTACCTGCTCCATAATGACCTGTCTCTGTACTGTCTAACCCCTACTTGCTCCTTAATGACCTGTCTCTGTACTGTCTAACCCCTACCTGCTCCTTAATGACCCGTCTCTGTACTGTCTAACCCCTGCCTGCTCCTTAATGACCTGTCTCTGTACTGTCTAACCCCTACCTGCTCCTTAATGACCTGTCTCTGTACTGTTTAAACCCTACCTGCTCCTTAATGATGTGTCTCAGTACTGTCTAACTCCTACCTGCTGACATGCATCTAAAAAGTCCTACTAAATAACTAAATGTTACAAATATAGAAACTGTTAAACATAAATAATAGTTATACAATCAAATCCCTCTGAGCTGGTTCTGAACCCCGGCTCACCAGGCTGGTTCTGAACCCCGGCTCACCAGGCTGGTTCTGAACCCCGGCTCACCAGGCTGGTTCTGAACCCCGGCTCACCAGGCTGGTTCTGAACCCCGGCTCACCAGGCTGGTTGTGGGACCAGGCTGGTTCTGAACCCCGGCTCACCAGGCTGGTTCTGAACGCCTGCTCACCAGGCTGGTTGTGGGACCAGGCTGGTTCTGAACCCCGGCTCACCAGGCTGGTTCTGAACCCCTGCTCACCAGGCTGGTTGTGGGACCAGGCTGGTTCTGAACCCAGGTGGTGCAGAGGTTATCAGACTCTGGCCTCGAACTATCCCACACACCTCCTGATGAAATCTGAGTTTTTAAGCTGCTCCCAGTTCACCCCTCTTGGTCCTCCATGTGTTATCTCCTCCATTACTGGTCTGGGTTTGGATCGGTATGTCCTGGGCACGGCTCATTTGAAGGTGATCAGTATCCATATCCTGGCTGATGTTTAGGTCGGTCCTTCTGGTCGCTGTTGACTGTTGCTATTTTTTGGTCTTGGGTGAATGAGGAGTCTTTATTGTTTGAGTAGAAAAATGTTTCCGGTCATTAAACTGTTTGCCTGGGTGGCAAATGTATTCATCAAAATTAATAATGTTTTTACAACCTGATTCCAGTTGACTCTGAATCAAGTTTAGACTTGGATTCCAGTTTTAGACTCCAAAATCAGCTTAAAAATGTTTTTACAACCTGATTCCAGTTGACTTTGAATCCAGTTGAGACTCTGATTCCAGTTTTAGACTCCAAAATCAGATTAATAATGTTTTTACAACCTGATTCCAGTTGACTCTGAATCCAGTTGAGACTCTGATTCCAGTTTTAGACTCCAAAATCAGATTAATAATGTTTTTACAACCTGATTCCAGTTGACTCTGAATCAAGTTTAGACTTGGATTCCAGTTTTAGACTCCAAAATCAGCTTAATAATGTTTTTACAACCTGATTCCAGTTGACTCTGAATCCAGTTGAGACTCTGATTCCAGTTTTAGACTCCAAAATCAGATTAATAATGTTTTTACAACCTGATTCCAGTTGACTCTGAATCAAGTTTAGACTTGGATTCCAGTTTTAGACTCCAAAATCAGCTTGATAATGTTTTTACAACCTGATTCCAGTTGACTCTGAATCCAGTTGAGACTCTGATTCCAGTTTTAGACTCCAAAACCTGCTCCTGCAGAGGAATCCGGTACAGACCTCTATAGATGTTTCAAAATTAAAGTATTCCAACAGCGTGCCCCCCCCCCCCCCCCTCCCCCCACAAAATATACAGGCAACCCCTAGGAATGTGATTAAGAAGACAAGTGGGTCTTATCCACCCACAGAGGGACAGACTCGTGCTTTTGTCCGGGAAACCCCCTTTCTCTGCACCAATCCCCGGCCTGGCAGTGCATCATTGTGGGCTTCGCGCTGCTGGGCTTTTGTGCCGGTGAGGGTGTGTGTAGTGGTGGGTGAGCTTTCTCCCCCCCCCCCCCCCCCCCCCCCGCTGCACCCGCACACCCCACTGGGCTGATTAGTCCTGTGGGAGGCTGATAATGAGAGTGTGAAGTGGGTCTCTGGCTGGACACAGCGTCCCACTCCTCCACCACCACCTCCACCCTCCCACCTCTGATGAAAGCATGCGCGGGTGGAGGCAGTAAGAGGATGGTGTTTGATTGGCCGTGTGATGCGGTCTGAAGAGGGTTGACACCGAAGTTAACTTCCCCCTTTGGCGGCGCCGCTACCCCCCGCGGTGACGTGTCAACACGCTGCCGCTGAAACGTGCTGCGAGCCTTTGTTCCACACAGCCCCCCAGCCGGTGGGTAATAACCCGCCACAGAGCCTCTGCTGGCGGCCATTACTGTCTTGAACCCAACCCCTGACACCCAATTTGAACCGGGGAGAACCAGGAAAGTAGCCGGGTTTTTTTTTAGTGTTTTTTTTTTTATCCACACGTCGCCCTGACGACCGTGACCACCTCCACACGGTCCATTTTCTCCCGATGCACTTTTACCATTACGGCCGGCCTCCATTACGGCCGGCCTCCATTACGGCCGGCCTCCATTTTGGGCATGGACGCCGGCCTCCATGTGGTGGTGGTCCAGGCAGCTCACCGTTAACATGGGCATGTTATAGTGTCTACCTTTTTATAACAGACGTGTCTAGTCATGTTATATTGTCTGTTATGATGGTGTATAGTCATGTTATAACAGACGTGTCTGGTCATGTTGTAACAGATGAGTCTAGTCATGTTGTAACAGATGAGTCGGGTCATGTTGTAACAGATGAGTCTGGTCATGTTGTAACAGATGAGTCTGGTCATATGCTGTATGTTGTACCTCATCAGACGGAGGAGCAAGAGTGAGCTGGGAACGATCCTACGGTCTCTGAGCCTTGTGATCGATGGGCTCCGGGTTGTCAACAGATTAAACCCAAAATATTGTTGCGCGATGCTTTTGTGTTGTGGCCCCCGGCTAGGCACTGGAAGCTGACCAAATGTGAATTGAGTTGCAATCTGGGGGCCAAACTAATTGCGGCGGCGTGGAGTGAGACGTTTAGCAGTTGAAAGCTGTCGTAATCCTGGCGTTAACACACTGTATGCCGTGTGGTTTGGGGCTTTACGGCGTAATCCTTTCCCCACGCCCAAGTCTGTTTCTAGACTGGACGTCTATAGACGCTCACATGATTCTTAATTAGGCAGATTGACAGGTGTCTAATTGTGGTACCCCCCCCCCCCCCCCCCCCCCATCCCTTTGAGTCAACGTCGCTGGAAACCGTCTGCAGATATAATTGGAAGCCCAGTGGGTGGTCCACTCCACGTTTGTGTGCTCTGCGGATAATCAAACATTGAAAGTGAGTGAGGAGACGGGAGAAGATACTGTGGCGACAGCAGCCGGCTTGTTGCTCTCCCGGTCGTCAGCGGCAGTACGCTCCAGATACACAGTTAGTTTTGTGGCTACGTTTTAACTACTACTTATAACTACAACTACTCTCTCGCACCACGATGCCTGACTGCATACTGGGGTCGCCACAGCAACGCCCCCCCCCCGAGATTTTTTCATCCTAGTTTGACATAGTCACCTTTTCTCTGGGCGTCTTGAGTTCATTGTCGTTTTTATTTCCCTCCCCCCCCCCCCCCTCTCTCTCTCTCGTTGCCCCTTCATCCTCCGTCCCTTATCCCTGTGTTGACCCACTTGCCCGGTTCCGCCCCGATAAACAATCAAGTCGCGGGCCCCCGCAGCTGGTCATCGCCTTGGCAACAGCGGCTCTAGAAGAAACCGCTCGCTGGGGGATTTTTTTTTTCCTAAGTGCGTCTGTGAAGAGGCTGCCGCCACAGAGCCTGGGGTACTTGAGGTATCGACAATGCCGCGAGCTGAATGCTTATTTCATTTTCCTCAACAGGAAATGCAAATGCTGCGTTCTCTCGTCGTCCCCCCTCCTCCCTCCCTCCTCCCCCGCACCGTATTTGAAAGTCTTAATTTCTATCATTGCAAATCATTTTTGCTGTGATACGCCGAAACAGAAATGGAAATGGATGGTTTGGATAACCGGGGTTATGGCTGATACCATTTGGGTTAATTAGGAGCCCGGGTTCCATGTTCAGCTCTAGTTCGGAGCGGAGGAAACCCCGGTGATGGAGGCTGAGGTAAATCCTTCAGGGTTCTCAAGAAAAAGGACCCTGCTTTTAGGGTTGTGACAAAGAAAAGTGTGTTTGAAAACACGAAATGAGTGAGGTGTTTGGTTTGATGTTTTCCACTGTGTGTGGTGGGGGCTTAAGCAGGTTAAGCAGGTGTTTAAGCGCGTTTTTTTTTTTTTGTCCCGCTCAGATTCCCGGGAGCAGAGTCTGCTGGGAGCGCCTCCTCGCATGAACCAGTTCCCAAGGTGAGTCCCCTACCTGGGCCCCTACCTGGACCCCTACCTGAACGAACCCTTACCTGGTCCCTTACCTGGGCCCCTACCTGGACCCCTACCTGTACCCTTACCTGGTCCCTTACCTGGGCCCCTACCTGGACCCCTACCTGAACGAACCCTTACCTGCTCCCTTACCTGGACCCCTACCTGAACGAACCCTTACCTGGTCCCCTACCTGGACCCCTACCTGAACGAACCCTTACCTGGTCCCTTACCTGGACCCCTACCTGAACGAACCCTTACCTGGTCCCTTACCTGAACGAACCCTTACCTGGGCCCCTACCTGGACCCCTACCTGAACGAACCCTTACCTGGTCCCTTACCTGGGCCCCTACCTGAACGAATCCTTACCTGGTCCCTTACCTGGGCCCCTACCTGGACCCCTACCTGTACCCTTACCTGGGCCCCTACCTGAACGAACCCTTACCTGGTCCCTTACCTGGACCTTTACCTCTAGCCCTGTGAAGCCGTCCTAATAGTCATTGTCTTTCCGTCTGGAAGCTCTAGGACGTTATTAAAGCGGGTAAACACTTGTTGGAATCCCCATAGATTGCTAAACTTTCCTCTGGCGCCGCCATTATTATTTTACTACGGCAGACTGCGGCGCTCCTCGTTCGTCCTGAACTACAAGTCCCTCCCCCAAGGTGTGATTGGTTCTGTCCTATCTCCCCTGAGCGATGATTGGTCCCAGCCGTTTTCTACTTTTGGTAAAGGCATTCAGGCTTTCAACGGCATGGAGGCCACACAGACTGCAGAGAGTAGCAGAACATGGACTCAGTTTCAGGATGGTCTCAGGAGGATAACCTGCTGGTATAACATCTACACGTCTTCATCAAATAGTTCTCAAGACGGTCCATTAAATGCTGTTGAAGGGCTTGTGCCCTCATGAGGTTATTGGCGACTTGAGGTTGTTTGAATTGCTTCCGCAGATAAATGCTGCAAATGACTAAAATATGCTCCAACACAACAGCGCTAAACTCATCCCTCCGTCCACAAACACAGACGGGGTTATTTTGAAACCCTCACCCAAACAGTACATTCGTCCTTTACGTCAGCAGCAGTGCAGTCCCTCCATACTTTAAATCTAATCTAAAACCTTCAAACGGATGGCCCATGGAGCTCAAGTGTCTCTACGTCTCTACCGTGTTTTTGGGGGGGGGGGGGGGCGGGGGGGCTTCCTATTGAAGACGAGGCGCAAACCCCCACATTTCTCTCTCAAGGAGGTTTGTGCAACTTAATGAGGCATCTCTAATGCCGTCAGAGGCTGCGTCTCCGGTCTCTGCGGCCGGCCAGCGACTCCCACAGCACTCGCTGATCTCCCTCAGCTCCCAGTAGTAATGCTTCCCTGGTTCAAGTCTTCCAGGCCATTGTGTCCGTGTCACCCCGGGGTCACTAGTTATTAGCGGAGAATGAACACAGTTTCTTTCTGGGCTCCGGGACCCGGGCAAATGAGATGCAGAGGTAACTTGTTGGAGAGCGGGATTAGGGATTCCAGCGCGGGGGTGGGGGGTGGGCTAAGTCTGTCAGCCAGCCAGGATGTGACATGGTTCCCTAATGAGGGATGGGACCGCTGATGTCTGCTTTATGTCCTCGCTCAGTCGCCGCTGGTAAGACGGGACTTTTCCTAAGTTTCTAATATTTTGAGGTTTGAGCGTCGACTGAGGCAGCCAATCGGGACACGCCACACGCACAGCTTTCCCGCTGCTCTCGCACAGGTTGGTGGAGGTGGTTTCTGAGGACGTTTCACTCTGTGCTTCCCCACAAGCGTCGTTGCGCTGGTACACACCGTGGTGGTACCATGGGGCATGTACATGGCATCCCTACGGGGGTGCCAAAGATAATGTCAGCAAACTTTCTCTGAAAAAGTAGTCCTTACTTTGGGGTCTTTGATGTTTTCATATGAATCTTCTGCTCGGTAGGTTATGGTATCTATCTTGTCTGTCGACAACGCTATGCTAAGGGGGTGTACCGTGCATCAGGTCATGTTATTCCTCTGCTCCTACTGTTGCATGCTGGGAAATTAGTTTCCTGTGCAGCACATCTGCTACGCTAACATTAGCCTGCATAATGCTTACGCTAGGCCCATCTCGTAGCTACAAGATGGCCCCCGTGAGTCGAACTCTTCAGAGCTACTTCCTGTTCCCGGTGGGGCGGTGTACAGGAATCCTGTTGTCTGCTTTGGATGTGGGTCAGTGGAGCGCTCTGGATAGCGGTATAGCCTCGTTTAGGAGGGTGATGCCGACAAACTGCCCGTTTTGTGACTTCGTGTTCGAGTGAGAGTTGATGGCGTGTGAACGGGCGAGGCTAAGAGCGTTTAGTTTCTGCGTGAATAAGTGTTGTACAAGTTTGATTAAAAAAATAAATAAATGGTTAAAAGAAAATCTGGAGGATTTTAGTGATTATATTTAAATGGCACCAGAGCTTCTAGTCAAAGTGTTGTGTCGCCCGAGCCACCAAACGTTGTGTAGGTCAAAGTTCCTTCAACGCCTTCCTCCCAGTTTGGAGTGGATCGTGTGGACTTGACCCTGGTTTTCTTTTGCCTCAACACGTGTTTGACATCCTATGAGATGCTCGTTTCACGCCCCCCCCCCCCCCCGGGTTGGGGGATCGGGCTGAAGACACCGCAGAGCAATATTTAAGAAGAATGAAAATAAGAGCTTAACACTAGGAGGTTAGAGATGACGGTGTTAATGTTGGTGTGTTGCTGCAGTCACTCCAGCTACGGCCACGGGGGTGGAGGAGGCGGCGGCGGAGGTGGAGGAGGTTACATGGACAGGGGTGGACGGCACGGCTGGAACCAGGCAACCCAGGACCAGAGGTCCACCTTCCAGCAGCAGATGAACCGAGCAGACTCCCGGGGCGGGATGGGATCCTACAACCAGCACCACAACCAGCGTAACGACGACTACCGCAACCCCCGGGGGGCCCAGCAGCAGGTAACCCAACGCACCCCCCTAGCTCCGCCCGGCCCAGCTCAGCCTGGGCTGAAAACAAGCGCCTTCAGTAGCCACGATGGCACTCACTCAGCCATAGGGTTAGCGTCAAAGCTAACACACACTCTCTCTCTCTCTCTCACTCTCTCTCTCTCTCTCTCACTCTCACTCTCACTCTCTCACTCTCACACTCTCACTCTCTCACTCTCTCACTCTCTCACTCACTCACTCACTCACTCAGAGGGCCCTACTCTATGGGTCCTTCTGGGCCCCTAGCAGCTCATTCTTCCCTGGTACAAAATTTGTCGGGATGAATTTCTCAGTTTGCTTCAGTTAAGCTTAGAGTTGGACCAGGGCATTTCTACCTCATAAATCCAAGTGGATTACTTAATGTTGCTATTCTTTTAGTATTTAATCATATGGCTGTGCTTACTGTTACGTTGTAACATATTGGGTGTGTGCAGATGAGGACTTTGGGAAACAAACTAATATTTGAGCGTTCTTGGTTTAACATCAGCTGATCAATCTGTTTTTTCAGAGGTCCATCGTTGGGATCAGACTGCTGTTGGCTTAGCGCTTAAAAATGCCGTAGCTTTGTTTTGTATTCACACAACCTGACGGACACCTTTTTAAACGAGGGAGTTAAGGCAGCAGTTTTGACCTTTTGGGAATAGGGTTAGATGTCATGATAGTTGTGTTGGTTATTATTTGTTGGTATTTACAAAGTGGATATTTCCTAGGTGGACATATTTAACAATCACACCAAAAGTGGTTAGTCTTTTTTTTATTTATGATTTTAATGACATTTTTCTAACGTTGGTTTTATTTACTTTAATTGTAGTTGGACTTGCTGGTTGAATAAAGTTAGAATAAATAAAGTTGATGAGCTGAACACTTTGAGCAGGCTCAAAAGACTGTTGGAATAAACTTTACATTTAGTTTGCAGGACCTTTTGAAAGCACAACCATCAGGTTTTGATTTGATCTTTTATTAAATAATATATTTTTCAACGAATTGTATCCTATAATGTCACTGTATTTATTTTGAAGGAAGAATTTAACTCGAATTGCTGTATTTCCCGTGTGCAATTTAACACGATCTATCGATTTAACACTACTGATGGATTTATAACCAACAATTTAACACTACTTATGGATTTATAACCAACAATTTAACACTACTGGTGGATTTATAACCAACAATTTAACACTACTGATGGATTTATAACCAACAATTTAACACTACTGATGGATTTATAACCAACAATTTAACACTATCGATGGATTTAAAACCAACAATTTAACACAATCGATGGATTTAAAACCAACAATTTAACACTATCGATGGATTTATAACCAACAATTTAACACTATCGATGGATTTAAAACCAACAATTTAACACTACTGATGGATTTAAAACCAACAATTTAACCCCAGATTGAACACCTTGGATAGATAAAATCTAAATCTAAATAGCTAAATCTAGATATAATATATTGGCCTATGGAAATTTGGCCAACCGTGTTTTTATAAGCAGGTTATTTCTTTCGTTTTTAATCTAATTAACTTTGAAATGACTTAGAAGTGTGGATGATATCAACTCTAGTGGTAAAAAACCTAAAGCTGACCATATTTAATCGTTACTTTATCGAATCATTTAATCGCTAATTGATCGACGAGCGACATTTAATCCGAACAGGTTAATGGGCCTAAGCAACACTTTGTTTCCGTTGATCAATGCACACACATGAATGTGGATCGATTTGAATGTTTTTCGGTTCTTAATTGTATTGTGAATGTATTTTTCCCAGGGCTACAACCCCGCGCGGAGTTACCCTCCGCCTCCGGAACCTAGAAGATATAACCGGAACTAAGTCCGCTACGGACTACCGCGGGATCTTTTGATATTTGTCTTAATGTCTTTTTTTTTGCATTATTTTGTTGCCCTTTTTTTTTATGCACCTGATGATCTGGATTTTTAAATTTGACCCTGTGAACGTGTACACGTGATGACCTGTGTGTGCTCGTGCACCCTTTGCTTTGAGAGATGTCTCCAAACCCTCCGACGTGTCGTTGTGTAATAAAAGAACACGTGATGTTCAGCCGGCCTCCTGTGTCCTCCGGTTATTAACCATGTATCATTATATTAATACCTAGTAGTATTATGAAGCGTATAAGTAATAATACTCATTTAATAATTGACTGAACCGGAACGTGGTCGAGGAGGCGAACGTAAGTCAAGTCGAATAGTCCCGCAGGTTTTCTAAAATGGAAGGAAGTCGGCGTGATGCCGGTGGGTAAACGCATCGGTACAAAGTAAGGTCAAACACCGTTTATTCCATAGCTGTAACAAACTGTCCGTTGGGACAACGGTATTTGGACTTCATGTCGGTCACGGATTTGCATTTATTCATCCGTCATTTATACCATTAAAAACAAATATATATCCTACCCTATATTATTCCAAATCATGTCCATGGATAAAGGCCTCGTTATCAAATAAACATGCACCAAATGGACTTGTGAACGTGTAACAAGATTTACGAATAGAAGCGTTACTTGTGGAATGAATGAATCCTCTTAAGCAAAGGTCTTCCACATGCCGTGGACGCAGCAGCAGTTCTAGTTGAGCGCTGGGACGACGCGACTAAATGGTTCGTTAGCGTGAAGTCTTGTGGCTCGTTCTGACGAGAGAGGAGCTTAGACCGGGACAACGTTATTCGATTCTTTTCCATTTAAATAAATCCGTCCGTCGGGTCTGTACTCGAGCAACAGTTCATCGTGGTCAAATGCGAAAGTCTAAAAGATGGTCTGGAAGGCCATAAATACGTCGCGCGGCGTCGTGTGAGCGCGGGGCAGTCCCGCGCGTCACCAAGTCCTCCCGTACAGCAGACTGGAGCTCATCACGGGGCTGCTGTAGTCCATCAGCGCCGGGTCGCTCTGGCTCATCTGGCCGTGGAGGCCCAGCGGGGGGCTGGGGGACATGTCTTCCATTTCGTCGGTCGACAGGTGACTCACCTGCGGGGTTTGGTGGTGGAGGTGGTGGAGGAGGAGGCCCGCCGAGGCCGCCCCCCGGCCCGCCAAACTCGCCCCTGAGTCCTGGTTCTGCTGCTGCAAGTGTCCGTGGTGGCCGACGGAATCCGACGTCCCGGCGTCGTTGACGCAGTCCTTGTTTATATTTTCCTTCGGTGCGACCGCGCGTCTTGGAGACGAGGAAGAAGAGGATTGCCGCTCGCAAACACCGCCGCTCTCGTGCTGCTGCAGCTGCTGCTGTGCGACCTTGTCTTTCGCCTGGCGCTTCATCTTGTAGCGGTGGTTCTGGAACCAGATCTTCACCTGGGTGGGCGTGAGGTGGATGAGGGTGGCCAGGTGCTCCCGCTCCGGCGCCGACAGGTATTTCTGCTGCTTGAAGCGCCTCTCGAGCTCGTACACCTGCGCCTGGGAGAACAGCACGCGCCGCTTCCTCCGGGGCGTCGCGTGCATCGTCACCATGGACTTGGAGCCCACGTCCATGCCGCCGAGCTGCCCCATGCCGCCCATGCTCATCCCGCCGGACGCACCCATGAATCTGGAAACTTGGAGATAGTAAATAAAACAAAATATAAACGTAAAGAAGCGACGTAACCTAACGTAACGGCTATGCGTAACGGTTTCAACAAGGCCAGACGCACGCGCATATTAATGCAAGCTAATTTATCAACCAACATTGAACATATACATTTAACCTTTTACACACAATGACCCCAGACCAAGGTAAAACGAGGGGGGTTAATTCAGACTTACTGGTGGGGTAGCGGGGCTCGGGGTTGCTGTACCACGCGCTCGCGGGGCCCGCGTTCCTCACGGTGTCTTGGTAGGACGGCAGCTCGCCCCCCACCATGCCCCCCATGCTGCCGTTACAGTAGCCCCCCATGGCGCTCGAGAACTGGGGCACGCCGTGATGGGGCATGTGGTACGTGGTGGTGCCTTGCGCGAGCGAGTGATGGTGGTGGTGGTGCTGCTGCTGCTGCTGTTGCGAGACCGGAGTCTGTCGGCTGTACGCGCCCAGCGGGGAGCAGAGGTTCCCGCCGTTGTCCATCCCGCCACCGAACTTCCTGTAGCTCTCCTCGAGCGGGCTCAAAATGTCTGTTACCGAGAAGGGAGTGGAGTATCTCGGGCTCAAGGACATTGTGTGTAATCCCCCCCCCTCCACACGCACGGGGCCGGTGCTGGAGACCGTGGGATGAGGCGGAGCGCGCGCCGGTGAATCCTTGCCCGCTGGTTCTCTACTATACCCGTTGACTCGCGAGACGCCTCACCGAGTGCACTTGTTCCCCGCGTGAGACACCCAATTGGTCGCCTTGAGAAGGAGACGAGTTGCCCTTATCTTGGCTTCACTCGAGCCGTGCGGCAGGTTTACCGCCACCACGCAGGGGGCGGAGCCACGACGCACCACGAGCCAACAATGGCGTTTGACATTAGTGGGGTAATTTGAGAAAATGGTTGAAGACTTTTTTTTTTCTTCAAGTCAAATATGGCCTAACTACAGCTCGAGCTAAGAAAATATCCGATTCGTTCTCAGATGAGTTTGAGATCATTGTTTGCTGAACATGTTTGAGAAATAGTGTACTTCATGCCCAGACCTTCTGCATTAATAAGAGCAGGACGCAGATGGCCGACGGGGCTTTGAATCGGTTCACATGTAGGCCTACGCGCGTGATACGCTTTTAAACGATTTCCTTCTTTTTTTACCTCTACTTCGAGATTCATACACTCAATGTAGGCCTGTTCTTTTTTAAATTACTTTAAATAACAAATTTGAATTTAAGTCTGATTTTATATTATCATATTAGGATATATTTGGCCTTAACAATTTCCACCAATTAAGGAACGATCATTACATTTCAGATTAAATTCAGATAACTTTACCATATTTGCAGACATTCCTCCCCTCTGGTTATTTGTGTTACAAACGGGAAACATTGTTCTTTAAACGTTCCTTATGAAACTTTTAAGAAACATTACAGAGAGAGTTAGCTGTGATTGTCCGTAGCGTCGGCCCGTAGCCGGGTTGACCCCGCCGGGCTCGCTCTCCGCCGGTTATTTAACTGATCTCCATCAGCGGCTCGTGCGGGTACCCGGACCAGCTCTGGCTCGAGGCCACGGACCGAGGGACGGCGAGTCATGCGACCAGAAGATGGATTTAAAACCTAGGATTTCATAGACGATTACACAGTACTTTTTCACTCACAAAACACCTCTTTTTGAAACGGCTGCACTGCCCAAGCCTACAGGTAGACCGGTAGGCTTCAGAGTTAAAGTTACGTGTTTCATAATGGGTTGTTTTTGTAGGCAGGATATATTAAGGCATTCCAACAGTGGTTACAAATAATTAATTTAATCTTAAAGTTCACATTAATTTCGTTGACATATATTAATTATTATTATTATTATTATTATTGGGCCTAATATATTCTTTAGATTTAACGGATTTGTTCGTACAAAGTCAGTTAAGCCTATTTGATTACCTTTAAACTAACGCTTTTGTCAATTTCAAATGCTTAAGTAGGCCGTCTACCACACGTCATAAATATTTTAAAGAAGTTTTGAACGCTTCTAACATTTGATTGTTAATCGGAGGTGCGCTTGTTTTACTCATCCGGTCACGGAAGCGGTTTATGCGGGTCTGGGGCTCGTGGAGAGATGTGCGTGAGGTAAACACCGCGACGGGATCTTACAGGTTGACATAATAAAAGCCCCCTCCCCCCCTCCCAGGGCTGATCTCGTGCCAGACAGACAACCTGCTGAGTAAGACTGAACCCGTCCAGCACCGTCTCCTGGATGTTTTGACAACCCGACCTTTTAACCTTTCTGTGCTCGGGCAGGATTTACTGGACACACAGAGACGCAGCCCACCGCTGGGCCTCTTCCGCTTCCACGCGCCGGCACCTCACTTCAACCTCAAATCAGGAATATGGAATGAAAAAAAAAAACTCTTCTCGACTTTATTTTTTCCCCTCCTGGTTCCCCGTTGTGTTCAAGTCCCAGCGGGATTAGGGCCACTCTCCGTCTGAGGAGCCCATTCCTCCGGTGCGTAGACGTCGCCATGTAGGCCTAGACGGGCCTATATGGCGACAGAGAACCTGGTTGTTTTATTATAGGCTCAATGGGCCTGTCCAGAACACAGTGGTGTGGGCCGGAACAAGGGAACATTTCTTGGTCGATGGACATTTGAGTCTTTTTCAGATTGGTATTCCGAGTCAGTGTGGCCCAATATGGAGTACAGATCCAAATGAATGCTGTAGGCTATAGACGGAACACACACACACACACACACACACACACACACACACACACACACACACACACACACACACACACACACACACGAACATTTTCGCAACAGCTGTAGGAATGTAACAACAGTAATTCTGTATATCGTGAAACCAATCTTATTGTATTTGGTTTGAACTTAATGATAAAAAGGCTACGTCCTTTCTTCTTTTTTTTTTTACCCACTGTTAATTCGTCCACCAAACGTTGAACTAAATCAATCAAAATGGCTCAGTAAATATTGGGAATTTTGGATATGGTGAGGAAGGCCAATTTCAGTTAAGATACTGACTCCATTATGTAACGGTGTGAGGGAACCCGACCAATTGATAAAGGTAAATTACTTAACATCACTTTGGATCAAACCTCAACACACCGTTTCTCAGACATCGTTTTGTTCCAACATACCGGACAATTAATAAATATATTATTATTAACAAATAAGCTTATGATCAATAATAATTATAATACAAAAATACAAATAATAGTATGATGCTTACTATAAGGTCACAGCTACTTGTTGTACGCGAGCCTCTCCAAATGCGTATGTGTGTTACGCGAGATTGCTTCACTTTGCTCCTGCTGTAAAACCGGTGTCCTATATCTTAACACAAACCCCAGGAGGCCCCTCAGCTATTTTCTCATTCATTCATCTCAAAATGTGAGCCTACGGCTTCAGATACGGGGCCCTCGCCTACAGAAGGTTAATGGTCTGTTCTAAACACTCTTGCTTCGATATTAAATCTATTGGAACAAATCCCGTCCTTAGTAGGCCGTTTAACAGAAATTCCCCTTCCTCTCTCCGTGCCGCACTCAACTCAACTCAACTCAATTAAAAAAAAGCTTTATTGGCATGGGAAACAAACGTTTACATTTGGGCCAAATGAAGTCAAACATAAAGAGTAAACTACACTATATATATATACACATATCAAAAAGTTGAAGAATAAATACATACAAAGTCAAAAGTGTCTCACGTGTTTACATTTAGGCCTACGTAGCTGATACAGGCCTACACTTCTGCCGCCCGGGCGGATGAGGCCGTGTTGAAATGACGGATCCCCGAGCAGAGGATGAAGAGGCGAGGACGCAGACCTTCACGCTGAACGGTCCGTGTGACGTCACCCTGCTGCGTCGTTACGTGGTCCAGAGACCGCGTCCCGGTCCGGCACCGATCAGCTCGGTTCTGCGCCACCCGAGCCGTTCGGACCTTCCTTACGCTGGCTTTGAGATGGGATTGGAAAATAAGAGCCTACTTATTCCTCCCCCGAATTGAACTCCTAAACAAACCCAACGACAACTTAAACACTGTTCTTATAACCGTTATTTATTTAGGCATTATTCTTTTTGTTAGGCCTGAACTTGTTTGATGAATATATTTTATATTATAGCCTAGCATTGGGACTACATAGCATTTTTCTTTAATGATAAACTCATTAAAACAAGCAACGTTTTTGCGCTTTTGTTTTAAACTATTTTCTTTATTGCACAAAAAAAAAATCCCGTTGATTTTGCGTTAGGATTACCGCCATTGTGAATCACATTTTGTTGGGTTTTGTAGAATTTACTCTTCATAGGACTACCAGCGTGACTTTAATGCCGAGTGGAACCAACGTCCTAATAGAAAGAAAGCCGATTCGTTTAGGTGGAAACCTCCTCTGTGCGTGAATATTTCCCAGCCCCTGGTTGTGGCTCCTCTGTTACTCCGTTAGCCTGATAGTTATGTTTTTTCATTTGTATCTAGGCTACCTGTACTCTGTTCCTCTTATTCAACTTCCATTTTAGACGACGAGCCACCTGTAGCATAATGCTACCATCGCTCGACCCGCTCTCCTCCGTGTTCATCTAACCCTTCCGGCCTTTCTCTCTCTCCCTTCCTCCACCTCTCTCTTCGTCTCTTTCTCCCCCCCCCCCCCCCCCCCCCCCCTCCCCCTAATCCCCTGCTCCGGGGGAGACCACCAGGCCAAGCAGCTGTGCGAGTGCTTGAGAAAACGGCCCACTTGAGTCCGTGCCGAGACGGGTCAGCTGGCTCCTGGGAGCCGAGCGGCCCTACAGAACCCGAGACGAACGAGCGGTCTGTAACGTTATCCTAAAGGTGTCTGTTGGCCGGACACGCAGGTGGTGAAACCCGTTATCACATGGAACGTGTTTATGTAAACCCAGGTGTGCGTGTGTGTGTGTGTGTGTGTGTGTGTGTGTGTGTGTGTGTGTGTGTGTGTGTGTGTGTGTGTGTGTGTGTGTGTGTGTGTTTTAACCCTGCTGGTTCTGAGGTAGGACCTAGTGGGAGCTGGACAGACCCACACCCTACAGGTCTGGAACCAGAAGCGGGCCTCCGTGGCGGATGGAGACCAGTTAATGCCGTCACCAAACGCTCCTGGGTAGACGCACAAGAGACCGGTGTTTGTGTTGATTTGTTTGGTCTTTCGACACTTTTCCCAAGATATTGACGTCACGTTTTTTACCGACTAGTTATAAAGAACACTTCTTACCAACCGTGGCGGCAGACATATAAACTAACGGGTTGAATGCATAAACCTCATGTCTTCGTTGCTGTTTCACTGGATCAACAGTTCAGGGTAGGTGAATTAATTAGGTCTGATGTCGGTTCAGACTGAAGGCCTGCTCACACATGCAACTCTTTAGCTCATTCCGTTTCTGCTCTGTCGTCATTCCAAGAACTAACCGCTCAACGCTCACAATAAATCAACATTTTACCATGTGTTGTCGTGTCTGTCCCTCACACTAATTCAACGTGGGTCTGAATATCATTATTTCCCAGATCCGTCGACATAGCAGACGGATGTAGACTCTAGGTAAAGACTCGGTTCAGACCACTGACCCGGGGTCGGCCTTCGGAACCAGGAACGAAAACGTCTCCACTTGACCCCTGAATGGCGCCAAACCAAAAGGTCAGGGTGGACTCCTCCTAAGCGGTGTTTCTTTATCTGGGCGACGCATCTGCTCCACCTGTTCATTAAAATCATAGCGGCTCTTTTGTTCTCCAGGTCCGTGTGCTCGTGCGCATGGTCCGCTCCGCGTGGAGGGCGGCGTGGGCGCCGGGAGTCGAGACTCGCTGAGTGTGTAACGTCTGCGTGGGATTAGCTCTGCCATGTAGCCTAGCAACCTCGCTACAACAACATCCACCATTAGGTCCGTTATGTAGCCTAGCAGCTTAGCGACAACAACGTTGCGCATTAGCTCCGCCGTGTAGCCTAGCCACGAGCCAAAACTTAAGATCATCTCAGCCTACTCGTCCTCCTCAGAACCGGATGAGTTGAAAACTCGTCTTTAGTTTAGGAATGGAGCCTAGCCCCGTGGGTTCCGGTCAACCGTTTCAATTTATCAAGGCACTCAGCCATGCAAAGTATAATAATAATAATATACACATATATAATAAAAGTGATAAACTAACACTCTCTGAGCCAATTGGTTGTTTGGGCTACAGATCCGTAACATCTGCGTGGTGTAGACAACATGGCCACTGATCTTCATGACACCGCTGTGTTGGATCATCAGAGTAGAAGTGGTGCGTAATATATGTGCATTTCATTTCACTTTTTAGGAGTGTTTATGATTTGCATTTAAATATAGGCTATTACGTTATATCGAATACATTATGGAGAGTAGGGTGGGGGTGGGTCTTTCTGTCCTATCAGGATGCGTGTTGGTTTCTTCCCCCCAACCTATATCTCTCTCTCTCTCTCTCTCTCTCTCTCTCTCTCTCCTTTCATTCTTTCTCTCTCTCCTTTCATTCTTTCTCATTTCTCTCTCTCTCTCTCTCTCTCTCTCTCTCTCTCTCTCTCTCTCTCTCTCTCTCTCTCTCTCTCTCTCTCTCTCTCTCTCTCTCTCTCTCTCTCTCTCTCTCTCTCTCTCCCGTGCTCCCCCTCACGGAGGTGTCTGATATAACAGGTGTAATGGGCTAATAAATCGGACATCAAAAAAATTCTGTTGGTTATGTATTTATGAAATAACAGATGTGTTGTGATCGCGTGGGTATATTTCTTCTCATACTAGTGCAGTGTATCAGGAATCATAGTTAATAAATAAATCCTCCTTTTTTACTATTCAACAGGTTTGCCTTCAGTGTTTGAGACGACTACTCCGAATTGCAGTCTTTTGGAACCAGCTGTTGCACAAGAGCGCCCCCTGCGGGTCAGACACCGATCTCACAGCCAAGAAGTTTGACTAAACATCCATTCAAACCGGTGAATTAATGTCTTTATGAATGCTTCATGATGTCGAGAGAGGAGGCGGACGAATGGCTTCACCTCAGATCCCTCTCTTGGTATGAAATAAACTCAGATAACCACATCCTACCTACAGATTCAGAGATGAAAGAACTTTTTATCTCACTACGGATTGAAAAGTAAATGGCTTAATACTTGTAGCCTACTTCTGTCGCCAAGGTATTCTGAGAATGCTAGGGGATATTTTGCATTGTTGGACTTTATAACCAACCCAATTATTTACAGAATCATCGTTTCGCTTATTGACCACGGTGATTCAAATTGACGTAAGTAGGTGAGTAGGTGAAATATTTAATGCACAGACAAACCATGTGTGCTCGTTTATTTTTTAGATAAGAATTTACCCTTTTGTTATTATTTTCTCAATGAGCTCCATCTAACTCAGTATCTCTCGGTCTATCAGGACACCACCGTTCTGCATTAGAGGTTTGTTTTCTAAGGATCTGCTGCCATCGTGTGGTCACACATTACATGGGTTCTTCATTTCAGCAACATTGTAGAAATCCTGTATGATTTGTTGGTGGTTATTTTCTGCCCAGAGACATTGGCCTAAATTGTTGCAGCAATAGTCGTTGTATTTTGATCAACTTAGATGTTTGCGTGTGTATAAAAGCGTAGAAAAGAAGCCACAAAGAACAGGTGCTTTTTGAAAGAAAAACGAAGGTCTTCCTCGCGCGGATCTTCTTTGGGATGGGATCCAAAATGTCGACTAACGACTGACAAAAGTAACAGCCTTATTATAAACCACCAGTCAGGCCTACTTACCGCCCAGCCTCTGTGGAGATGAGCCGAACTTATCTGAATAAAGAGCCCCCCCCCCAACCCCCCTCCCCACACACACACACACACACACACACACACACACACACACACACACACACACACACACACACACACACACACACACACACACACACACACACACACACACACACACCACCATCACCACCTCAGACCCCCTCTGCTGTGGGGTTCAGGGTCTAACTAAAGGGTTTATGGGCCTTTCTTTGTCAAACGACGAGTAATACTGGAGCTGTAAAGCCCCGTAATCCCGGGGGGACTTTGACCCCGTACCTCGATGCGTTGTGTTACGGGCTGCCCTATGTTACTGTAACCTCTCGGTGTTTAGTCTGGTGCGTCGAGAATGAAAGCAAATAGAAACCGCACTTTTAATCAGGCCTATTCCGTTTGTTTTGCGATCGGAGATCTGGTTGTTAGGCCTGTTGTCTTTTATCAGAGCTTCAAAGGCGGATTAGGCCGATCAGGATTATCAGCCTCGGAATATCGTTAGGTTTAGATTATTATCCAAAATGTTCGTACAGATGATTTCTTTAGATTTAAAAAAAATAACTAATCCAATTTGCCTAATATAAAATCCGTCCATGAAAAGGCCTTTAAAAAAAAACTAAAAGTTGTGTAGCCTTTACTGAATTGTCCACAAGCACACAACAATACTCAGGCCTACAGAGTCCAACATGTCCCTGGTTTTGTAACAAAGGAGCCTCTCTAAATACATAACATGAAATGTAGGCCTATGAATTTAGCCTAAATAGTTTTCCTCACTATTTAATCGAAGCAAATGTTCTGTATTATGTAGGCCTTCAATATAAGGTATAGTTGTGTTTTAGAAAGCTAAATAAGGATTTGCTCCAAATTCAATTCGCATTTCAAACGTGCATAATAAGTACCATCGTTTATTCATCACATAAATATCAAGTTATCACGCACAAATGCACCTTCATAAATATAAAACGCACAGCAACTTTCTCACAGTCAAAATAGCATTTCTTTTATCAAACACAACGGGGGAAAAAATACCGAAAAATAGCAAACACGGGCTCCACATAATAAAATAAGTCCACCACAAGTTTTTTTTATTCTATTTTCTCTCTCCTGCGGTTCCATTTTCTTTACTTCCGTCTCCACCTGTCTCGTTCGGCCCACACCAGGAGCAGTCAGTGCTCTTGAAATAATCCGTTGAAATGTGAGTTATTTACCGGGGCAGGTCCAGCGGTACAGGCCGTGTAGACCGGACAGCTGTGACACCACGTCGGGGCCGTAGTGAGAGTGCACGTGCATGTGGGAGAGGGAATAGCCGTTACACGTGGAGAGGGGCAACCCGGCTCTGAGCGTCGCCTCCACCTCGTGCGTCCTGAACCCCTCATACGGCATCCCGTCCCGGACCAGGATTGGGATGGCCACGCGCCTCGGTGACATGAGCTGGATCATCTCCATGCTCCTCTCGGCACGCGCGCGCTTCATCTTGTAGCGGTGGTTCTGGAACCAGATCTTGACCTGGGTGGGCGTCAGCCGCAGCGCGCGGGCCAGGTGTTCCCGCTCCGGCGCAGACAGGTACCGCTGCTGCCGAAACCGCCGCTCGAGCTCGTACGTCTGCGCCTTGGAGAACAGCACGCGCCTCTTCCGCTTCTTGACAGCGTCCTCGCCGTCCTCGTGCCCCGTCAGGCGGTCGATGTCTTGGGATTCATCCGTGGAAAGTTCTGGAGATTTGGACCTCGAATCTATCGCCAGACTGTGAACTGTAGAGGAGAGTTCACCGTTACCTCATAACGTCTCTTAGAGTTATTACAATACAGCACCTAATGATTATAATATAGATAACTTACACATTTTATAACGTCTCTTAGAGTTATTACAATACAGTGCCTTATGATTATAATATAGATAACTTATACATTTTATAACGTCTCTTAGAGTTATTACAATACAGCACCTTATGCTTATAATATAAATAACTTACACATTTTATAATGTCTCTTAGAGTTATTACAATACAGTGCCTTATGATTATAATATAGATAACTTATACATTTTATAACGTCTCTTAGAGTTATTACAACACAGCACCTAATGATTATAATATAGATAACTTATACATTTTATAACGTCTCTTAGAGTTATTACAATACAGCGCCTTATGCTTATAAAATATATAACTTAGCTTTCATAACGTATCTTATAGTTGATGCAATACAGCATCGTACGATTTTAATATATATAACTAATATACCTTTTATAACGTCTCTTAAAGCATCGTATGATTTGTATATTTATAACTTTTATAAGGGCTCTTATCCAATGGATTCTAATATACTTTCTTATTAATAACGCTATAGGCCTATATGATTAATATATATATTAAATGTATCAAACTTTAAGTACACGCACGCACATTTTATAATTAATTCATACAATCGTGTAACTTAATAAATAAAAATAAATAAATAAAAATCATAATAGTATACTTAAATTAATCAAATGATATAGACTACTAGAAACAGGCCTCGTCTAAACTGAAATAAAAATCCCTCAAGTTGTGTTTAGGAGCTCAGCAGGAAAACACTTTAAGTAGACCTCATTACATTTTTTATAAACATTAATTCGATTAGAAACGATTCGACGAAATAGCCTTCTAACCGCCTAACAAATACAGTTAAGGGCAAATCGATCAAATAAATGAGCCTGCTTAAGAGAAATCAAAGTGAGTTAATACGGGATTATCCTTTAAATGTCCTCCCGTAATATAACATGTTAAATAGAATATTATATGCCACTAGTAAAGAAAGCTTTACTAATAACTGAAGTAAAAGAGATGATTTGAAGTGCTTGAAGGAAGCTTACTCGCTGATTCCGCCCATCTCGTGTGGGAAGATCCCGAACTATTTGGACTCAGCCGCTTCTTTAAATCCACTTGTTTGACGTCTCCACCTCTATCCGGGTCCAGGACCTGGTGTGTAACCCTCTCGTCCACAGTCTCCTCCAGTCCACACCCTCCGACCGGGTCGGGAAGGTCCAGAATGTCCCTCACGGAAAAGCCCGTCTTTGAGGTGGAGAAAGACATGATATGACGGCGATACTGTAGGACCAGATCTCCAGCCGCCAACTCCGTCTCGATGCCCTCTCTCCCTCTCTCTCCCTCTCTCTCCTCTATCTCTCCCCCCCCTCTCTCTCTCTCTCTCTCTCTCTCTCTCTCTCTCTCTCTCTCTCTCTCTCTCTCTCTCTCTCTCTCTCTCTCTCTCTCTCTCTCTCTCTCTCTCTCTCTCTCTCTGTCTCTCTCTGTCTGGCGAGGTTAAACGCGACTATGGTCGCTCTAAGGGGAGGACAGGAATGTCATCCTGGTTTGTCGCTCGGCGTGTTGAGAGCGCCATTACCATAACGCAGAGCGACGCTGAATGCGTTGGCCTATGAGCTTTAAACGGCGACGGCGCAATGAAAACGCGAAGGCGGAAAAGGTGGCAAAACGCGGAGGCGGGACCTGGGAGTCAAGTGGAAGAGCGCTGCGTCTCGGGGGTGTGAAATGTGGCGGTTTTGGGGTGGCTGGAGGCCTCATCATTGGTGCTTCAGAGACGATGAGTGTTTAGTTGATATCAGCTGCGTTTATGCTGCATATATAGTGGTTTTAACCCCCCCCCCCCCCCCCCCCCCCCCCCTGCTAGTCCCCAACTATTCACCCAACGAATTATTCCTATTTCAGCGTTTCATAACCCGGGCGTATTAACGCGACGTCTGATCCCGCACTAGAACCGAGTGGGGATGGAGATGTTCCGGGTCGGAGTGGCGGAGTCCATGATCGCTGTCTCAGCGTCAATATTTGGTCGCGGCTTAACTCGAGGAGCGGATGGCGCGCGCGGAGCTCTCCGTGTTTGCACGTCCTCGTGACGTGGCTTATCTGCTCGAGAGGGTTAAGAGAGATGATACAATCAATAAGGCATAATTGTGTACTTTTACGGGCGCCGGGGTCTCGAAGTAAGACGTCAGTAGGCGCAAACAACCGAATGACTCCGGTAGACTAGGAAGGTCAGATGAACTGAGCTACAGGCCTTCGTCATATTGATTATCTGCTTGTATATTTATATTGTTCCCTGGTTAATAGCTGGTAACAATATTTATATAGGCTATTGGAATCTGGATATATAGGCCGTTACGAAAAACGATTGGCCTGAAACACGTTTAACGAGAGGAGGCTTATTTAAAATGTCATTCCTCTCAACGTCACATTCGACGTCTTTGTCAGCGGTTGTTTGGGGGCGCGCAGCGGGCGGTACGGTGATCGTGTTCGATGTTTTCTTGATTCGTTTTAAATGTTTACGCTCCGCTCGCATGCTCCAGTGCGCGAGCCTAATGCCCGGCGGCCGCGGCCCACAATAAACCCGTTCTCAGCGGTGTCGGGCCGAACCTGGGTGGTCGCCGCTGTGCAAACACACGTACAAACCGATTGCTAAGCTGCGGACAATGGCGGAGATGTGGACAAATGTCCGGCTGCCTTTGGAAGTTTTTGTAAGGACCGCGTTTTCGCATTCATTTCGGGAGCGAGATAATGGCTGATTGACGCCCCCCGTACAATGCGCGCTAACTGTTTGGAATAAATCCGGGGGTGCTGCTAGTTGTCATGGCATTCAACCCGCGCGACTCAATGGACTATCTCTTCATTCATCCTCGATCAGAGGACCAGAGCCACCCACCTCTCTACACCTCTCTCTCTCTCTCTGTCTGTCTCTCTTTCTCACACACACACACACACACACACACACACACACACACACACACACACACACACACACACACACACACACACACACACACACAGGCGCGCAAGCGCAGAGAGGCGCGCACACACACACACAAAGCAGATCCCTCACCTCACACACACACACACACACACACACACACACACACACACACACACACACACACACACACACACACACACAGATCCTCACCACAGTCATAACTGTCACCACAGTCATTTTTCTCATAACATGAGAAAAACCAATCCTATTCTCATCCCATTTGCGTCTTTAAAAACTAAAAGCATTAAAAAACGAATTAGAACTAAAACTACAGGTCTAAATGTTTCCATTAAATCCATGAGAGTTCTTAAGGTATTACTGCCTGACAGGGATATATATACTCATTAGCACCACACTATCTCGAGATCGTTCTATTCAAATCGTGTTAATCCGGTTTATTTGCCGCCTAATTTCAGATATTATACAGTTAAACTCTCGCACCCGGGGAAGCTTTTTGTCTGGCCGGACAGGGGGCGGGGTTTTACTGACTCGACCAGCCCAGAGGGGCGGAGCTCTCTGTCCTCTTAGATGGAGAGATGGATGGATACAAATGCATTATTATTATTATGACTAGTAGGACTACTAACTGTTATGCCTCTATCACTGTTGGAGTGTAATGAATTAATTAACCAATCCGTTTACAAATTCAACAAGTAAGTAAACGACAAAACACAACGAATAATGAAAAATACCGCAATGGCGGCTATTTATAGGTGTCATAATCTAGACATACAACGTGGTTAGGTAATCCATATATAGGCCTAATTAAAAGCAATAGCTCCACGTCAGAAGTGGCCTGGGCCTACTTAGTGTGACCTGTAGGTCAAGGGGTCAGAGTAGGCCTAGTGTGTTACTCTCCCTACGGCCTCTCAGGCTGGGGTCATCGTCTGTTTGTCCGTTTCCTTGACTCGTTTTTTTTCCAATCACTTCACTTTCGTCAAACGTTGTGAGACTTAAGATAAGGTTCAGACTCATGTTGCCCATTCTTTGAAGTCTACACCTTTATCTTAGGCTATAGCAGGGTTTAGATTCAAGCTCGATATAGCCAGCCCATAGAGCCAACATGTTTAAGTAAACAACGTTCAGCTCAAATATAACATTTGTTTAACTTATATTCTCTTTCAAATGTAGTATTGGACACAAAACAAAGTCAAACTCAAAGTAATAGGCATTGCGATGCGTCAGAAAACGACGGACATGCGTCGAAAGCCGTAAAATAAGTACAAACTACAAAGACCCAATGATCCGGTCGCCATCAGTAAATGCGGAGATGGTCCTTTTCTGCCCCCTGCTTTTGGCAAACCATAATAAAAAAAACACGTGGTTCTATTGCAAGCACTCTCAAGCAACCTCTTTAATTCTGGGCGGAGAGCGACATCTAGTGGTTTAGTTTCAGGTCTCCACGTCTTCCGTCTCCAGCACTGATTACACAAAGAGACTACGTTACAAAATCCATTACTGCACAGTTACGCACAAAGTAACCACCGAGTTAAGATTCTTAACTATGGCCGAACTGTTTTTCGTATACATTTCCTCTCCTACAACTCTCCACATGATTAGCACAGCTGTAACTCTTAATTTCAACGACTATCATATGTCTATGTTTTTGACGTTTGGAAAGACGGCGTCATATATAGTTTCGGGGGAGATTATTGGAAGAGCTGCAATGCGGTTACCATTCCAGAGGGAGGCGCTGTTGTATGTCAAATAGAATCCGCTTCGCCTGCAATCCACAGAGTTTGTGAAGCGTCTCAACCAAGCCAGTGTGGAGATGTTTTATGATCTCTGAACGTTAACTATAATATCAGGCATTGAAAACGGCACCCTTTTGTTTATTTAAGAGAGAACATTTTATTAATCACAGGAAGGAAACGGAGGGGTTGCTGCAGCAAAAGATGACGGATCAGTGCAAATAAAGATTACATTCATATAATAAATAAATAAATATGAATAAAAAAGTGGAATAGCAGTAGGCCTATCAATCTACGTTCATACTACATCACAAAGAGTAAGATCAAATATATATAATCTATTTACAAGCCATGTCCCTTTCGGTAGGCCTTAGACAGACACAGCCGTCCTTGTCTCTTGTCTTCAAAAACATTGATCAACGTGAAATAATATCGAAATACTCTCTTTACTGCCCACTTCTCTCCTGGGCTGTACGGCCTTCCCCATGATTTATCTACCTTCATCCTGGATTGCGCCGCTTCTAGGCCCACGTCCGGTTTGCAGTTAGGCCTTCAGGTCTGAACTGATAAATCATTGATGACTATGTTTTGCATCGAGGGGTAGGCCTTCCGTATCGATGAGATGACAGATTATCGAATTGAGGGGTTATTGTTATTGTGATAATTATTTCAATTTAATTGGTTTACTAATTTAGGATTTTCCGACCCCCACTTTATACCCGTAGATCGACACTAGGCGCGTGACCGATTTTTGTCTCTGTGCGTAAAATCCATATTACTTGTGTTATTTTTTTATTTATAAAACCTTTACACACAATTAAGTAACAGTTTAAAACAGAGAGCGATTACAACAGCGAGGGACAACAGACACTTTATGTCCAGTTTAGGAACATTTTCCTCTTCTGTTACAGTTCACCAACAGAGCTCTGAACTCTGATAAAACATATAATTGTGTAATGTACACTTTCGTTCCCCCCCCCCCCCCCTTCAGTTTTGTCAAATAGTTCCAAAACATAAATAGACACGCATAATATTAAACTACAATCAGACTACAATAAATGTGCACTGTCCCACAAATGACCGTTTTCTCATTCGATAATCGTACGAATTGTAGTGTTGGCTTAGGCCTACTAATTCAAGTTTGCACTTTTTTGGCAATCAACCGTATTACCTGGCTGCAAACTATCCGTTCACACACGAACCTTCACATTAATATGCGTTTCAGACGGCTGGTTTATTGATTTTGTAAATGTATTATAGGCCAAATAAATGTATGCAAGTTTGTTGTTGAAAATAATGTAATGTATTTAAGAATTTAAAGTATACGTTCTAGATTACTTTTATTGAATGTTTTTTTTTCATGCTTTTTAACTTTTAAATTATTATTGTTTGATTGGTCGTTTGACTGTATTGAATCAAGTGATTTATTTCACCGTTCGTCCAGCGTCCTTTAAATAATAACAATAGGTATGAGTCAAAAGTAAAAACTAAGATGTATTTCTGGTAGATTCAGTAGTCGGTGGGGGAGGGAGGGGTTAAATAATGACCAAGCACGCGCCCAGGTTCATTTGGAATCCAAACCTAACGACCCGCGTGGGACGTCCTCTCGCGCGTCAGTGACAGCCGACCGTTCAGTTCCACGGAGAGCTCTGTTGGAAACACCGACTATTGAAGCAGTACGGAGGGGGAGGAGGGACAACAGGAAAGACTCGAGAGCGGCGGACCAGAAGTCGTCTAATTAATCTGCAGTCGCGCTTTGACAGAGAGCGCACTTCGGACCGCTGCGTCAAAGGTCGTTTTACGCACATGGAGACCTCGGTGTGAACGGGTCACAGCGGGACTCTACATCGATGCCAAAGGAAATGCTTTTCTGCCATTGCTGACAGGAGCCGCGGGCGATGGGTAGGTCCACGAGAACTATTAGCTGTGCTCGAATGTAAAGCCCAGAAAGCCGTATATCGTCTGTATTTGAGATTAGCCTCAATGTAGCCTTAAAAGTTCAGTTAATATTGTGATTCACGAAGTCATTGTTAAAATACATTCCAATATTTACAATATATGGGAAATAATCAGTTTATTATTTAACTCAACAACCTTATAAAGAACTGTCTTGAAAGTGGGATAGGCTATTGTGTTTCTGCGCAAAAATGTTTCTCTTCTTGTAACATAACCTTCACTATCCCCACGTTGATCCTCGAGCCTTGTTCTTGCAGACCAGTCTTACGGAGAGGTCAACCAGCTCGGCGGGGTATTCGTCAACGGCCGGCCTCTGCCCAACGGGATCCGGATCCGCATCGTGGAGTTGGCCCAGCTGGGGATCCGCCCGTGCGACATCAGCCGCCAGCTCCGCGTCTCCCATGGCTGCGTGAGCAAGATCCTCGCGCGGTACCACGAGACCGGCTCCATACTGCCCGGTGCCATCGGCGGCAGCAAGCCGCGCGTAACGACGCCGAACGTGGTGAAGAACATACGGGATTACAAACAAGGAGACCCGGGAATATTTGCTTGGGAAATTCGGGACAGGCTCCTCGTGGACGGGGTTTGTGACAAATACAACGTCCCGTCCGTGAGCTCCATCAGCCGGATTTTACGGAACAAAATCGGGAACCTTTCCCAACCGAACCAGTATGAGAACAACAACAACAAACCCTACCATGCCCCACTGTCCTGCAGCCCCATCCACGCCTACTCCTACCCGGGAGCCCTGGCGCCGTCACCGGGGAATAAGATTGGAGGAGTCGCCGGTGTGCCGGTCTCCGCGGCCCACATGGGTCACGTGGGGCTCTCGCGGGCCTGGCCGTCAGTGCACACCGTCAGCAACATCCTCGGGATTCGCGCCTTCATGGATCCTTCAGGTTGGCGCAGCACGTGACTACTTCCCTAGACGTCATAGACGGACTGCTGCTGTCGTGCGTACAAATCGATGTTGACCGTGCAGTTACGCAGCATTTACGCACAATACAGATAAACATGTTAGGCTTTTCAAGTGAGAAATGAACACAAGCCAAAGGCACATATAGGCTCAGTTACATAGTAACTAGTATAAATAAGTAAATTTCCTATTTGAATCCAACACGTGGTTCAATACAGGAGCCTGAGAGAACAACACACCGTTTTATTTATTGAAGTTCCTCTCGGTTCATTCTCCATAAATGTGTAAATTACAAAACGTTGAATTCAGTGCGTAAAACTAAATTGCCCCTCGTCATCTTTAAAAACAGCCATAACTAAACATTATTGAGCTGGGATAAGGTGGACATGATTGATCTGGGATAAGACGGAAAGCTCCACTAAATTTTGCACATGAAATATTCTCACAGCTTTATCCGGACCAGACGGATACGCGCCAAAAATGGAGGAGTGGGCGAGCCGAGCCGCGACGTTCCCCTCCGCACGTGCTGTCAACGTCGAGAAAACCATGCCAGACGCAGACGTCAAATATGCTCAGGTACGCCCGATGACGTCATGGAGTCATTGAAAGAAACATTGTGTAGAAATTGTGTGTATATATATATACAGGGATCATTTTGTGTGTGTGTGTGTGTGTGTGTGTGTGTGTGTGTGTTGGTTGTACGTGATGTACGTGATGTACACTGACACAAATAGAAATGTGGTGACGTTCAGCATTTGTTGTGTAACCAGAACTGTGATCCTAACTCAAAACGTCCTCCTCAGTGTTCGTCCAACCTGTCCGGGTACGTGCCGGCCTGTGCCTACTCTCCACCCGGCCAGTACGGGGTCTACGGGGGAGCAGCGGCCAGCTACATGAGCGCTGGGGCCGGCTGGCAGGCCCAGAGTCCCGGCTTCACTCACGCGCACGCCGCGGCCTCCTCGCCGTGCGGGGAGTTCCAGTCCGCCGGGCAGTTCCAGTCCGCCGGGCAGTTCAAGGCCGCGCAGAGAGCAGGTGAGGACTGGGGACGGCTCGGCTAGAACGCACAATGCTCACTGAAACGGTTTGATTTCATAACCTTTCGTTTGGAACATGAAAACGCATGAACGCCTTTTTAGTTGTCACGGTCATCTTAAAGACAACAAACATTTTTGAAATATAGGGGTTGTGCAGGTCTACGTTTTCTGTTTATTTAATTTTCTATTATTTACATTGGCTATTCGCTTTTTTTAGGACAGATTTGCAGATCTGTCTTAAAGTATTAGGCCCAGTGTGTAAAGGCTGCAGTAGATTATTCAACGGTTTTCTCCGCATCGTTAGGCCTACATATTGAAATTCAGGAAGAATATTTCTGCAGTAAAGGAGGAGGGGGGGGGGGGGATTTTTTTGAATATTAAATCTATTTTGCATTGTTGAATCAGCGCGTGTTCCA
>JACYXH010000540.1:907500-995000 GCA_026745465.1 Lota lota
TTGTTCATACTGACCTTTCTATTTTCACGCTGCCGTTGACAACCGATCACATGGAAACGTTTTCTCACTCTGCGTGACCTCTGGCAGTGTGGGTGACCTCTGCCAGTGTGCGTGACCTCTGCCAGTGTGCGTGACCTCTGGCAGTGTGGGTGACCTCTGGCAGTGTGGGTGACCTCTGGCAGTGTGGGTGACCTCTGGCACTGTGGGTGACCTCTGGCAGTGTGGGTGACCTCTGGCAGTGTGGGTGACCTTTGCCAGTGTGGGTGACCTCTGCCAGTGTCCGTGACCTCTGCCAGTGTGGGTGACCTCTGCCAGTGTGGGTGACCTCTGGCAGTGTGGGTGACCTTTGCCAGTGTGCGTGACCTCTGGCAGTGTGGGTGACCTCTGGCAGTGTGGGTGACCTCTGGCAGTGTGGGTGACCTCTGGCAGTGTGGGTGACCTCTGGCAGTGTGCGTGACCTCTGGCAGTGTGGGTGACCTCTGCCAGTGTCCGTGACCTCTGCCAGTGTGGGTGACCTTTGCCAGTGTGCGTGACCCCGCCATGCCCTCCCAGAGTCGTGCAGAGGAGGAAGCAGATGTGGTAGACATTCTTTACGAGTTCCCCGCGGCTCTTGGGCTCCCCATGGCCTCCCGGACACGGCTCAGGTCTGTTCGGGGAATCGCCTCTCTCACGCCGCCTGGTTCAGTCGGTTAGAAGAGAGGTTGTGCCGGGTTTAGGTTCTCTCTGGTGCGGTGAGCCGACCGACATCAAGGCCTTGGGCTAATCAGCTAAATCAGACAAATGTAGCGGCCTTTTTGTGGGACTTGAATAGAATTTCTACAGTCCAAAGTCCAGAGCGATGTCATAGCCCCCATTGTTATTTATGTTTCAACTTCGATTTTTCCGTTGCGAAAGATAGCTTGGAAGGATTCCAATAACACCATTTTTGAAGAGATTGTTTGAAAGACCAGCAATAAGAACGAGTAATGTATAAATGGATTCAAACATGGGCTGAAATATGAGGATTAACTCCGCCTTGACGGGTAAAAGTTAGTAACGAGGATCACGGCAGCGTTCTGGTGACTAAACGCCCCCAGAACGCTGCCCTGATCACCCTGGCCTCCGCTCACGTGACGGTCTGGATCTAGGGCGGGTGGACCACCCACTCTGGGTGTTGAGGGAGGGTCTTTAGGGAGCAGTTAGCCCGTCACCCCACACCGACTTATTGGCCTCGTAAAAAAGCAGGATCTCCTTTGGTTGAAGTCCAGCAGAACCCGGGTTTAGAGGACCAGCTTTGCGAGGCTACGCCCTGACATAAATCCTTAATTTGGCTAATTCATTATTTTACAAATATACAAGTGTGTGTCTGAACAAGACGATGAAGACCCCCAGAACAGTGGGTTGAAGAGGGGGGTGACCTGTAGCGTAGGAGCACGGGTCAGACTCCATCCTGGGTCACTACAAGACACACACTGACCTGGTCAGCACTCATGGGTGGAGACGCCGTGACGGCCCAACTTGGTTCATTTCTAATACGGTGAATTCAACTCGTTGGTAATACACTGGTTAGCACTGGTTAGCAGTTGAACCACTGGTTGGTAATCCACTGGTTAGCAGTTGAACCACTGGTTAGTAATCCACTGGTTAGTAGTTGAACCACTAGTTAGTAATCCACTGGTTATCAGTTGAACCACTAGTTAGTAATCCACTGGTTAGCAGTTGAACCACTGGTTAGTAATCCACTGGTCAGCAGTTGAACCACTAGTTGGTAATCCACTGGTCAGCAGTTTAACCACTAGTTAGTAATCCACTGGTTAGTAGTTGAACCACTGGTTGGTAATCCACTGGTTAGCAGTCGAACCACTAGTTAGTAATCCACTGGTTAGTAGTTGAACCACTGGTTGGTAATCCACTGGTTAGCAGTCGAACCACTAGTTAGTAATCCACTGGTTAGCAGTTGAACCACTGGTTAGTAATCCACTGGTTAGTAGTTGAACCACTAGTTAGTAATCCACTGGTTATCAGTTGAACCACTAGTTAGTAATCCACTGGTTAGCAGTTGAACCACTGGTTAGTAATCCACTGGTCAGCAGTTGAACCACTAGTTAGTAATCCACTGGTTAGTAGTTGAACCACTGGTTGGTAATCCACTGGTTAGCAGTCGAACCACTAGTTAGTAATCCACTGGTTAGTAGTTGAACCACTGGTTAGTAATCCACTGGTTAGTAGTTGAACCACTAGTTAGTAATCCACTGGTTAGCAGTTGAACCACTAGTTGGGCTGAGCGTTCAGCACCCTAGTGACTCCCACACCGTGAGCTACCGGACCTCCTGCTGTCAATCCTCTCCCCATCTGTGTGCAGGCGACCGAGAGACAGTGTCTTGGTGTTTGGCTCTCGGCCCACGACCACCCTCACCGCTCGGCTGCGCCCCCCCCCCCCCCCCACCGGCGGAGAACCAATGCCCTGTTTCGACACATGTGTTCCCATATTTTCATTACCAGCGGCCGTCCCAGCGTCCTGGTGGTGTCTGAACTGGGCAGATGTGGGAGGCTGTAAATCTGCCGGTCCAGCCACAGGGGATGAGTTAGGGCCGAGATGGTGGATGGCTCCGGAATGTGAGGACGGGCCAGGATAATTCTCTCTCTCTCTCTCTCTCTCTCTCTCTCTCTCTCTCTCTCTCTCTCTCTCTCTCTCTCTCTCTCTCTCTCTCTCTCTCTCTCTCTCTCTCTCTCTCTCTCTCTCTCTCTCTCTCTCTCTCTCTCTCTCTCTCTCTCTCTCTCTCTCTCTCTCTCTCTCTCTCTCTCTCTCTCTCTCTCTCTCTCTCTTCCCCCCTCTCTCTCTCTCTCTCTCTCTCTCTCTCTTCTCTCCCCCTCTCTCTCTCTCTCTCTCTCTCTCTCGACCGCCCAACGAGGACCCGCCCGTCTTGTTTGTACTTATTTTTTACTTCCTGCTTTGACGTAGCCTTGATACAACAAAGAGTGAAGCGCTGAAGGCGGCTAGCGCTGCTAGCGGCTGAGCTACGTCGCTACGGAGACGGAGAAGCTGTCAAAACAAGATGGCTGCCAAACTTGCGTGGAGATTCTGATGTCAGCGGTGTGCCTCCGCTGTGTGGGTGTATGGAGCCAGGTGTGTGTGTGTGTGTGTGTGTGTGTGTGTGTGTGTGTGTGTGTGTGTGTGTGTGTGTGTGTCAGGGTGGTCTGGGCAGAGGCAGACATTTTCTATGACACATCTCAACCTGCGGTAGCGACCAGATTTTCTCAGAAGACGGTTTTTGTTTTGATGTTTCACATAGACACACACAACTATCCACACACACACACACACACAGACACACACACACACGTACAGACACAAACACACACGTACAGACACAAACACACGCTACAGACACACACACTCACGCACAGACACAAACACATGCACAGACACACACACACGCACAGACAGACACACACACACGCTACAGACACACACACACACGCACAGACACACACACGCTACAGACACACACACATACGCACAGACACAAACACACACGCTACAGACACACACACACACACACACACTCGTACGTGTATGTTCGAGTGTGAGTGTGTGTACACACACTACAGACAGACAGACAGACACACACACACACACACACACTCGTACGTGTATGTTCGTGTGTGTGTGTGTGTGTGTGTACACACACTACAGACAGACAGACAGACACACACACACACACACACACACTCGTACGTGTATGTTCGTGTGTGTGTGTGTGTGTGTGTGTGTGTGTGTACACACACTACAGACAGACACACACACACACACACTCGTACGTGTATGGTCGAGTGTGTGTGTGTGTGTGTGTGTGTGTGTGTGTGTGTGTGTGTGTGTGTGTGTGTGTGTGTGTGTGTGTGTGTGTGTGTGTGTGTGTGTGTGTGCGCACAAAGCAGAGCTGTACGCCAGACTGCCAGACTTCAGCGCTCACGCTGAAGAAGATCAGCCAGAAGGAAGGTTTATTTAAGGGCTGGCGTGTAAGAACCAGATCACCACACACTGCCGGCATCCAACGCTAGCTTTACAGATCAACAACGCCAGCTAGAAAACACGTTTGTTAGGGACAAACCCTAGTTTGTATCACAATAGAGTGCCGGAATATCAATCATGCGTAGGGTTCTCAGAAGGCCAGTTGGACAACCGTTACCACAACTGACTGAATGAACCTCCCATTCGTCTTTTAAAGGGTGAGTGAACCGCAAAAAGAAATCTCTTCCGTTTCGTTCTCACAAAGTTTGCTGAACATTCTTGATATTCTCGAGAAAAAAAACAGTGTACGAGTTTGTTTATACGGAGGGAAATTCTCTGAAAATACAGGAAGTCTGCAACTTCCTGCTAAAAACTATTTTCCAGCGTGGTCCTTTTCTATTGGCTGAGCACCCTAGATGACCACACCCCTCGCACTTGTTCCCATGGAACCCAACGTGTCGTTTTTTACGATAGTCACAACTGCTCAGCTCGCTGTTATTATTATTATTATTATTTTTACCTCGTTAGGCGTAAGTTCCCCTGCTGAAACGAGGTTTACTCACCCTTCAAGTCCCACGCCATGACTCGGCGTCAGACTAAGTCCCACCCCCCCCCCCCCCTTTCTTTACCCTGCCGACGAGGTTAACACACAGCCTCTATCTCCTCGCTGGTGCCACAGCGTGTGAAAGGAGCCCAGCAGCACCCAACAGATTCTACCCCCCTGATAAGGCCCGCAGCGCCAGGACAACACAACTCTCTCACCGGGCGTTTGTTTTCTTCGAACCCCCTGAAACGCTCGGCTAGAGGCTAGAGGCTAGAGGCTAGAGGCCGCCGCCTCTAGCGCTGAGGTGCTTTTTTCTTTTCTTTTTTTAACCCATCACCCGCCGACCCCGACCAGGCAAACGCCAGCGCTACCCGACCGAGCCCACGGCTCCCGGGGAGCTGTGGGGTTGGGGTTTGTGTGACTGTGGACGGCCACGCTAACGCTAACGTAAACGTAAACGTAAAGCGTAAACCGTCCAGAGAGGTCCAGGTCCAGAGAGCTACATGTCTGGCCGTGGTTCTGCTCCCCCCCCCCCCCCCCCCCCCCCCGTTGTCGATAGTTTGCAGGTTTACTGGCGGTACGGGCGGTGAAAGTGCAGAGTCACGGCAACTTTGTTGCGCAGTGGTTCCATCCAGGAATACATTCCCAGAATACAACGTTCCCACTGGACGATTAGCATCAGGCTAGCATGTGGCTGCTATTCTGCTTTGGTTTTCAGGAGAAAGTGCCGTTGCCTTTAACAGGAAAAACAAGCAGGCATTCAAATGGTTTTAAGTGACTTTATCGCTGTGGAGTTAAAGAGATGAGTGGCTGGGTTGTTCAGTGATAGACATCTGGAGTTAACACCCACACACACACACACACACACACCCCCACACACACACACACACACATGCACATGCACACACATCTACCTACACACACAGAGACACACACACACATACACACACACAACGCAAAACAAACGGAAAAACAATGACACACACACACCTCAGCACAACCCTGCTGACACACACACACCTACCCCCACACACACACACACCTCAGCACAACCCTGCTGACACACACCCCCACACACACACACACACACACACACACACACACACACACACACACACACACACACACACACACACACACACACACACACACACACACACACACACACACACACACACCTCAGCACAACCCTGCTGACACAGACATTACAAACCAAGGAGCAACCAGCATGTTGACACATGAACAACCATAGGACGAACGGTACCAGAAGCAGACTGCTGGTGCTCCATCCAACACCCTGAGGTACTCCAGGACCAGGATCGACCCACAAGCCATATCATGCAACAACGGTCAAACCCAAACCACTAACTTAAAGTCGCTCACAAATGGGATGGTATTTTTGTCCGTTGCCAATTATCTTTTTCCGTAGTGTCGTGGTTTCACGTTCGCCTAATGCGGGGCCAGCCACGTGGTCATGATTGCTTCACCCTGGACGTCGGTTCGAATCCCGCCTGTGCCGCTAAGTTTATGGAATAAAAGCAAACTCATTAAGTGAGCCTGGATTTGTTTTAATATAATGAATTAAATCCATGATTATGTTTGCATTGCTTAGCTTAGACTCCTTTTACAAATAGTTTAATAGAACGCATCTGTGACCGGAATAAATAAATTGTAGCCTACATCACAATCAACGCAATGTTTCGATTGAAATCCCATTTACACAAATATTTACTATATATATATAACACATAAACCCAGTTTGGTTGTGGTGGTTGTCCTATGCTGACGCTAGAGAACGAGGTCCAGTACAGGCCGTCCCGGGTGGATGGGACCAGTGGTGACGCAGGGAGTGAAAGAGGTTCTGTGATTGGTTGGGCTCAAATAAGCCTATAAATAAATACTAAGCGTAAATACCAAACTGTGACTGTGTACTGGGAGTAGTGCCAGACAGACGGACAACTTTATTTCAATAAAAAGGCCTAACTGCCAGAATAATTGTTTTCGATCATCATAATAATAACCCGGACTTTATTTAAATTGCACCTTTCATACACGAGTGCAACTAAAAGGGTTTCTGATTTTTTTTTAAATACCATTAGGAGTTAAAAAACAGAACAGAGCAGAACAGCCAGTATAGTATTTTACCGATTTACTAAACATCAGCAAACATTTCAAACACATTACTGTCAGGCAGCAAAACATCTTAACTATAAACCGATTTGAGGCTTTTTACCTTAAGATGCTGTTTCCCTTACCGTACAAAAAATATCAAACGCTAAACAGCGTTTACACGTTTACCAACGTGTGGCCGAAAATAGGTCGCCGGTTCGAAACCGGGCGGAAACAGGACCTTCGAATCTAAGCGACACATGCAACCACCTGTTTCCATTTCCACCTTGATTTACTGAACCCACTGTGGACAATATGAAAGGCAAACCCTCGCTGGCTATAAAGGAGCAAACCCCATTAACCCTTATATAGCTAGAGCTATATAACATCACTCAACCTTTGCAAAGGAAAGCGCAATCGTTTTTCTGTATCTTAAATGAAGGCCTGGATAGGAACGCGTTCCGGACGATAGACAACCAGCCCGACACGGAAGACTTGCAGCCCCGGCTCGAGAAAACCTCCGGCTTCTGCGGTCTGCAACACCGACCGGCATCTTTCAGAAAGGGCTTCTTGTGTTGGTACGCATGTTTAAATGATGCACGAACATTTCTCATAATTATGTGGTAGATTTGAACTGCTAACACATGTTTTGGACTGAAATGTATTCCCGTAAGGATCGTCTCATCGTGGATAGTTTAGGAAGCATTGCCACCTAGTGACAGAAATAAGTAATTGCATACACAACACGAGTCGAAGGTCATGAGGCCCGTTTTGCTTGTTATACATCACCTGGCACGATTCAGATAAGGAAATCAGCAATGACCCATGTTATTACAATAATATATATAACAAGTACATATAGACTAATCACTTTCAATACATTAAAATAAGATTGCCGCCTGAGGTGTGAAACTACTATTTATTAGAATACGAACATGTTCTGATATGAATAGCAGCGTTCAGGGGAGAGAGAGAGAGAGAGAGAGAGAGAGAGAGAGAGAGAGAGAGAGAGAGAGAGAGAGAGAGAGAGAGAGAGAGAGAGAGAGAGAGAGAGAGAGAGAGAGAGAGAGAGAGAGAGAGAGAGAGAGAGAGAGAGAGAGAGAGAGAGAGAGAGAGAGAGAGAGAGAGAGAGAGAGAGATGTTATGGGCAGTATCATTACGACCATGCTGTCCAGTGTTAATATAGCTTCTTATCCATGGCCGGCACAACCCATCTTGATGCATGATGGGTGGGGGCAGTTAAAACTCAAAGAAAGACTGGAACTAGATTACTAATGTACAGTCATCTATAAACATCTCATCTTCAGCCCCAGGCGACACCCTGTGTATATTTTCCTTGGCCGCAGAGCGTGCGCTGGCAGCTGACCCCCCCCCCCTCCCCCTCCCACCCTCCCCCTGTACTATTTAACGTATCCACTCCAAAGATCACAAAGGCACCAACCAGAAGGAATGTTCCGAAACAAGAACCGAATCGAGCTAACGGCACGCAATGCAGCCCCCGCTCCCCGGCGCGCTCTTGACCTCGGCGGACCCCCCCCCCCCCCCCCCCCCCCCCCGCAGGACTGTTGGTGGCCTCGACCCGCCACGGCGGAGTCTCGCGGGCTCTCCATGGGCGGGTCCACCTCCACAGAGGGCCCGTATCGCAAATGTGTAATGTTTGATGGCGTTTTTATACCTCCCCCCCCCCCCCCCCCCCCCCCCCCCCCCCAAAAGAAGAAAACAGTGCGGTCGCCGTCTCCTCCAACGGTAAATCTGGTTTTTATGACCCTTTGGGGGACAGCATGGCTGGTCTCTTACCCTCAGCACTGAAGGAGGGATCGGGTTTCACTTCTGTTCAGACTGTAAGGTTTTTACAAAAAAAGCCCAAACACCGCTTCCGACCATTTCCTCTAAGAGCTCTTTGGGGCTTTGGGAACCGGCCAGTGAAGCTGCCAGCCCACACAGCAAGAAGATGCTCTGGTCGGAGCCTGGGGACAGGGAATGCACAGAAGAGGGCTTCTATTTAAATAGTTGTTCGAACCTTTAAAAAGAAACCATTAAAACCAACGTTCCCTGTGTGTAGCGTGGCTCTGGGTTCAAAGGCGCACACAGGAAATGCAGTTGTATTTTTGACTCCTAGTTTTTATCGACGCCATTTACTACTGACATTTTGATTCCCTGCTTTGAAGTAAAACGTTTCTATAATTGCATGTAAAAACCCTCAATTTACTGTGTAATGATCCAAATAATTTCTGTTTTTTAAGCTATTTTTGAAATGCAGCATATGTTTGTTTTTTTAAGAGACTACAGCTTTCCATTGTGGTGGTGTTTTCTAGATATCTAGAGTATCTTTACCACACGATCATTTCGATTTTGATCATAGGGAAAATGTTTGTAGGGTCGAGGCAGGATTCGATACCGCGGTGCCTCCTGTGGAAGACGCAGACGTAGCGCTACGTTTCGGCCACGAGATGGCGACACAGCACTAGTGTCTACAGCAGCAGACCTGTGCAGCCAAAGGGGACATGCAAGGTTCTCAAATTGCTCCTCGTGAGTTTATGAGGTGTACAGGATTGGTTCCCATAACATAAACGGATGAGAAAGATTCACAATGTGATGGGATTTGTCTGTTTGTTAGTTGAGATTAGCTTTATTCCGTTAGCTAGCATAGCTATGTGGTTTGCCCTTTGTACTGCCACTCTTTCTGTTTCCTATATATGTGATATTGACAAATGAACATCCTATGCCTTCGGCTATATCTCTTAGAAACGTTGAGTACCATACTTACGTATTAATTTATTTGTTATGTGATTATTTAAACAGATGCTATGGAATACATGAAGGAGAACGTCTCTACTCAAGAACAGCATCCGTCCATCGTCAGAGAAGCTGTGCAGACCAGGTAAGGACACGCAACGTAATTACGGGCATGCACCAATAGGCGGCGCCGTGGTGCCACCTTTTATACTACGCGTCCCCGTGTGATAAAACAAAAGAAAAGTGCGCTATTGGGGCCTTTTGACAACCAAACCTGTCTCGTTAGAGAACCCTGTTCAAATGCTTTGGCGTTCTTTCATTGTTGTGTAGACCTATCTATGGAAACGAACTAGGGGTCGGTAAGGCCGGTTTACCACTTTACTACTAAGGTAGTTTGTTTTGTAGGCTATGTTGTAATAAAACGGATGGTTTGATTTAGTTTCCAGTAATCGAGATCAATGATGCGCTATCTCTGGCAGGCGTTATGTTTGATTTCTGGACTGCAGATCAATGTTGATGACATTTCCACGTACAAATAGAAATGCTGCATGATGAATGGCCAAAACAAACGTGTCATGTTTATTCTAGGGAGGTCAAGTAGGCCTGAAAACAAATCTCTATATTTTATTTTTAATTTAGGAGCGATAATAATAATAATAATAATAATAATAATAATAATAATAATAATAATAATAATAGAATAGTCAAATCCAAGCCCATTAATTTTAGGCCATTTCAGACATACAAGTGTCCATTGCATTGGGTTTATCTTACAGTAATGCTTATTAAGGTGTGCACGGGGCATTTGTGATTTTCAAAATGCGACTTTTGAGATAAAACAGTTTGCACTGTCTGCGTTTAGAGACGCTGATTGGCCGACATGGAAATTCTCTGTCATTCTTTGGTCACATGCTTTGCATCCTCCCGCTTACCTGAACAGCACTAGAACTTAAGTGTTGGTCGATTTGTGGTTAGATGATCCAACGGTCCGAGCGCAGAGTGGGCGGGACCTCTCTCCCGGACCGACCAATCACCGGCTGCGTCTTGCCTCTCGTGGTCTGGCGGCCATGATGGGAATATAAAAAGGATGGAAGGCAATTAAACCGATTAACGTGAAGGCTTCGCAAATCCAACTCTGGTATTTGTTCGTTTATAAAGAGGTTATATCAACCAGTGTCTGTGTCCTACTGCCATTATGTTAACAGATGAAAGGTAATCGTGCGGCCCCGTAGGCCGATCAACAAGAATGAAGTTTGGGTGGTTATTTATCTAGCAGCTCGTTTTGAGGAGTTTAACTTGAGCTGAACAGGTCTTCACAGATGAGGATGTTTTGGCGTAATTCGTTCATTAATTAAAGAACTGGGCCTGATGGCCTACTTCTCATTTGATTATTTCATAAAGGCCTAGATGAAAACAAGTGGGCCTGTAGATTGGTGAATAGACAATAACGATCTTTATTCAAACGAGGCTCATTGTAGGCCTTTACAATTCTGCTGTGGATTTTAAAGCAAGACTGACATCTTTTCCGGTGTTATTAAAACGCGTTAACCCCCGACCCCTATAGGCCTACATTCTGGAGAGCAAAGAGCCTAGTCTTGCAATAAATGAAAGCACAGGACAGCAACGCGGTGTTTGCTCTGCGCCAACAGGCTGTAAACGGGGAGACGCTGCGGGTCCCGGACTTAAACCATCTTCCCGCCTCTCTTCTTTCTCCTCTCATTGCCATGGAAACCGCAGACGGGACGCGCGGAGGTTAATGAACATAAAGCACCGGTCCTCTTTGTTCTATTAACGCGCGTCTACAGCCGGCGGAGGAAGGTGGATCCACTCGGCCGCTTTCTAAAATGTTACTGTATCGGCTCGCCACGTTCTGAGTTTGAATTTAGCTGTTTTTTTATTGTATTTATCGGAGGTTTGGCCTGTAAATTCGTATTACATGACGGAAGTGTCATCGAATAATTTGCATGCCAGCCAGAGAGATGGATGCTGTTCGGTGGGTGCAGGCACGGGCCTTCCGTTCCTGCAGGGACGCGTGTTTGTTGTTGTGTTTATTTTTATTTTATCAACGTCACGCCGCTCGGTCTCGTCATCACGTTGTCACGTCAGTCTCGAGCGGCCTGCGGGCCACGTCTCGCTGAGCCGGTCCATTCTGACGGGATTAGCCGGAGCTGGGGTCCCTGTCGCCGCGGATTTAGCGGATAAATGAGGGGTTTGCGGTGTTAGTGGGGGGAGCTTAAATCTTGGCCACCCAGGTTCATAGATGTGGTGTCCACACACACACACACACACACACACACACACACACACACACACACACACACACACACACACACACACACACACACACACACACACACACACACACACACACACACACACACACACACACACACACACACACACACACACACACACACACACACACACACACACACACACACGGAATCAAACGGGCCATCAAAGCCGAGAGAAGTTGGGAGGATTTCAAAGCAAGACACGTGATCTCTGTTTTCCCTGTGAATTGCGTTAACTCTTCCGTTATATCTGGGCCGTTAGATCGCCTGTCTTCAGGGGTTAACAGCGGCTCCTGTTTATGTGTCATAACGCACCAACAGGATGGCGCTTCGGCAAGAGACGGACTTTGTTTAGTGAGCTTCTGCGAAGCCAGCGGATCTAAGTAGGAGAGATGGAAAGCGGCTTCCAAGCAGGCAGCCGCCACTTGCCTATTCATTTGAACAATCCCCGAGTTATAAATATAACATATAGCCCAACTCATCTTACGAATCTTCACTATTGAAGAATATTTTTTTGGGGTCAGAAATATTTCAGATTCTCAAATTGTAAACCTGCTCAACAGAGCTGCATTTTGCCTGAATATTTATGGTTTGATATCATTTTTTTTCTTTTGCAATTAATTTAGAATGGTTGCAGTTTATTTGGGGAACATGTGAAATGATAACTTAATGGCTTTTATACGAGCTGAAGCCCATGGGTTTGAAAGATTTGCTTCCCACGAAAGGCGTCATTCATAGCCTGTTATATAAAACCTGAATCTTGATAATATGAAATCAGTGTTTGCCGTTTGGGCCTTTCTAAACCCGAGGGCGTGTTTAACCTTTGGGTTATCAGATGGACGTCTCGCATAATGTTTCCGTCTGGAAAAGCTGCAGACTGTCCCGAGTCAATAATTAACCAACTTTTTTAGGCCGCCTACATCGAAATGTGCTACATACATCATTGTTGTTCAATTCATAATCATGTATTTTTTTTTTATAAATAAGCTAACATATTTATTAAAATACTAGTTTACAAATCAGATAACGAATCAAATTGGCTGTCGGCAGCTCAACACGGTAACCATGGCGACATGACAATGATATGCTATGCATGACAACCAGCTCACTCAGTGTACAGCGACAAAACACACACCTCATTTCAGAATAGTTTCTTTCACTCCCAAGACCCAAACCTAGTCCAGATCAAACACGTTGTTTACTCTGCACCCGCGGACAGCTGGTTAAGTGTTGTGGTCGTCAGTGGGCGGTAACCATGACAACCACTTAGGATATCCTAGGTGGTCACCGGTGTAGTCTACCTTTCCTGATTAATCAGTGGGTCCTCTCGATGGAGTGTGGCCGTATGCAAACCCGCGGAGAAGGACCCACAAGCTGTAGGTCTACCATCACCTTACACTCTGATCTATTCATCAAGCATCTGGGTGGACACCCCCCACTGGTGATGTCACTGGAGGGTAGATGTGGAAATGGCGTGTGATGGCAGATCAACATCACACCCGGTGCTAAAGTAGGGGCCCTTTTAAAAAGTAATTTACCCATTTCCCATCTGATGGTTCCCAACCCCTCTCCCCTTTGTCTCCGAAGTGTCTTCCCCTCCTCATCCCCTGGTCTGTTTGTTGGCTCTGAGCTGTCAGAAGAGCTGGAGGCCTCCGCCCCCATCCGGAGGCTCACCCCCCATGGTGATGTAGGGTAGTGGTCCCATCAGGTCTGGGTCTGAGGCTCACCCCCCATGGGGATGTAGTGGTCCCATCGGTTCTGGGTCTGAGGATCACATCCTGGTGATGTAGTGGTCCGGTCTGGGTCTGAGTCTGGGGGGTCTGAGGCCCCCCTCCTGGTGATGTAGTGGTCCGGTCTGGGTCTGGGTCTGGGGGGTCTGAGGCCCCCCTCCTGGTGATGTAGTGGTCCGGTCTGGGTCTGAGTCTGGGGGGTCTGAGGCCCCCCTCCTGGTGATGTAGTGGTCCGGTCTGGGTCTGGGTCTGGGGGGTCTGAGGCCCCCCTCCTGGTGATGTAGTGGTCCGGTCTGGGTCTGAGACCCCCCCCCCCCCCCCCCCCCCATGGTGATGTAGGGTAGTGTCTGAGTGTACTTGAACCAATTAAAGTAGCATTGTGTAACCTTTCAACTAGGTCGTACCTCACGATAACCTGGACGTTTTCGGTAAAATCACATCCCGAAACTGATGTATTCTACAAATGAACAATTTTGGCCAGCCCGTACCTCTCTTTGTTTACAAGAATCGTACCATCGACACTCCTAAAACCCCATCCCACTCACGCCCCCCCAGCCAGCCGTGCTAAGCTAGTTCCCGTCGCACACTTCACAGCCAGTCAGAGAGGACAGAACTCTGCTCTTGACTTTGATGCATTCTGAAAGTCTCCCGCTGACCAACTGGGAGACGCTCGATCTCACACACCGAGACTCTAATCAACAGTAAAGCAAGTCATACCCCCAGGTGTATTAATGACCTATGTCAGGGTTGAGCACTAAATCCTTGAATCCCACATTCATGGCCAAGCACTGGGAACCACTGGTCTAGTGGTTGGGGGCGTCGCACAGCGGAAAAGGCTCCGGGTTCAATCCCCGCGGTCTGCATTCTACCTCTGGACCTGCTTGAGCAACATGGCTGCTGCCTAATCACCTTTTTCTAAAATGAACTCGGAGGGGGGGGGGGGGGGGGGGGGGAATGATGTAAATGACCTGAGATTCAAAACAAGCCATAGCCGTCGTCCATTCCTTCAGCTCTATGCTCTGCATCTGATTTCAGAAAGGTATTAATTCATAAAAATATATTTTGGAAAAGGATTGTGCATGGTAATGAATCCTCCCCTCGTTCCATTCCTCCATCTCCATGAGATTAATATTCATAGCGTGGCAGCGCTGGGTGTGATGTTTATTCCCAGCCAGCGCAGCGTCCGCGGGCAGCTGGGCAGGGCGACTGCGTTTGCTTAAGGAAGCAATCGCTGCTTCATGAATAATGATGGCTGCTCAGGCCGGGGTGAGGGAGGCGGGCTGCATGCCTGTCAGGCCGAGGTACAGCTTTACAAGGAAGCTTAGCTGTCAGATATCTGTTTGAACAAGAGACCTTTACCATCATTGATCTATTTGGGGGGGGGGGGGGAGAGAGAGGGGTGGATGTTTGGGGGGGGGGGGGGGGGGGAAGGGCAGACGGGGAGGGGGGGGGGGGTGATTCCGTGCACGCACATGCATACTGCGTCTGTCATCAGTGAGGGGAATGTTTGCCCTCTTTGCATGCACAGTAACGCGCGCAGTCCTGCGGAAAAACAAACCCCGAGCCATGTGATCGCACGCTGGGTCGATGGCGAGATGGCCGCGCCACATCGCTATTAGCATCGTGTCTTCACCAGCATGCTCACTCGACAGATATAAACTAGTTAGCCTAGCATGCTCACTCGACAGATATAAACTAGCTAGCCTAGCATGTTCACTCTACAGATAGAAACTAGTTAGCCTAGCATGCTCACTCTACAGATATAAACTAGTTAGCCTAGCATGCGCACTCTACAGATGTAAACTAGTTCGCCTAGCATGCTCACTCTACAGATAGAAACTAGCTAGCCTAGCATGCTCACTCTACAGATAGAAACTAGTTAGCCTAGCATGCTCACTCTACAGATAGAAACTAGCTAGCCTAGCATGCTCACTCTACAGATATAAACTAGTTAGCCTAGCATGCTCACTCTACAGATATAAACTAGCTAGCCTAGCATGCTCACTCTACAGATAGAAACTAGTTAGCCTAGCATGCTCACTCTACAGATAGAAACTAGTTAGCCTAGCATGCTCACTCTACAGATAGAAACTAGTTAGCCTAGCACTATGGGTACATGCTAGTTAGCTTGGCATAATCACTAAGGACACAAACTTATCTATCTAAAACTAGTTAGCATAGCATTCTCTCTCTCACTCTTTAGCACTCTCGCTCATAATATTTGAGCCCTACACAATCCTCTCGTTGACAGAAATGAGTGAATATTCAGGATTTATGTGTTATGTTAGCTGTGCGGGAAATTCCGAAACAGATAATGAATGAATTTGTAAAATTAGCATATTAAATATTATCTGTGTTTATAGCATGCCATCAGACCAAAATCCAATACAAGAATCAGCATCCCCACACACAGTCAACACTGCTGAATCACAAGAGCTTTTCGTGCACTTTGTGGCTGCAGCTCGCATGCAGAGCAGGTGCTGGACGATGCAGCGCTGCTCTGGAGCTACGCCTGCACCAGTAGGAGTGTTTGATTCTCTGTCGGTTCTCTGGATGTCTGATGGGTCTGGGGTCCTTCAGGGTTCCCCTCCCCTCGCTCTCACTAAACAAACCCTCTCATGCCCCCCCCCCCCCCCCCCCCCCCAATCCTCTCATGTTTGCGTTGGGCTTTGTCAGGACCTGATTGGTTCCCAGGACAAAGGGGTTGTCAGCCAACATGCACATCAGGGGTGTGTTCCAAAACAATGTCCTACTTCCTGTTGCTCGTTCACTATACCATTGAGTAGATGAGATGTATCAGTTAGTGGTCAAGGAGGAGGAAAGGAACTGTAAATACAGTTGAGCTGTTGATGATGTGGGCCAATCACGCCTTCAGACTTGATCTGGACCAATCACAACCTTCAGACTTGATCTGAACCAATCACAACCTTCAGACTTGATCTGGACCAATCACCGCCTTCAGACTTGATCTGATGTAGCCTTGGTCTGAAGCTGCTTCGACGGCCGCTTTAAGCTGCTTGTCTAGCTACTCGATACTCAGTCGTCAATATGTCGTGTTTGGTCAGTGGGGACAACGGTGGTGAAGGACAACATCTGGATAACTGACGCGAGGGGAAGCAGAATCCACTATTGGAACGCACCCCAGGGCTCTGGTGGCAAAGAACGTCTCCCAACATGCGAGGGAAAGTTTCTGAGCGAGGTCACGTTGAGTTAGAGTTAGGTAGGGTCAAGGTGAGGTTACCCTAACAAGGTTATCCAGCCAGAGGTCAGAGGTTACAAAAATAAATCTTTTAATTTGACCCAAAGGGTTTCTGGACACACACACACACACACACACACACACACACACACACACACACACACACACACACACACACACACACACACACACACACACACACACACACACACACACACACACACACACACACACACACACACACACACACACACACACACACACACACCCAACCAACCAACCAGATGTTTTTTTTCTGCACAGTTTTAATGAATGTCCTTCAAAAGTTGATCTAAGAGATCACAGAAGTGCTGGGAACTGTACTCCAAACCAGTGGGTCCCCTCCCACCAACAGGCAGGTTCTGTGTGAGGGGATGACCTCCCAGTCCTCCCAGTCCTCCTTCCTCACACGGTGGTGTCGTCTCCTGGCCTCCGTGGAGGCCCTCCATCTTGTCCACCTGGTGTTTTATAGCCGCTCCCAGGCCCAACATGTGTATGCTAGTTCAGACCAAGGGCTGAGGAAAGCCTGGAACCGGAATGGAATGGAACTGGATTAGAATGGACTGTGGACTGGACCGGAACGCTGGACTGGAATGGAATGGAATGGTGCTTCAGTATTGTTCCATTTAGTTCCGGCCATCGCTCCACATCTCAGAGATAAAACTTTCAGATCGGCTATTTGTCAAATCATCAGCTCATATTGTCACACACACACACTACACACTACACACTACACACTACACACAGCTAGCTGCTATTGTAAGCCTGCCACTATGCTAGCTCAGCCTCCCAGCAAAGAGACCCAACACACACACACACACACACACACACACACACACACACACACACACACACACACACACACACACACACACACACACACACACACACACACACACACACACACACACACACACACACACACACACACCGTCTGTTCTGTTTACCTGGGAGACAGGTGAGGTCTGGCAGCTGGCTCAGAGTGCACATTGTCCTACGTGCACGGAGCCACGGTGTGCACGGAGGAACAGTGTGCATGAGCCGCACGTGCGCAGCAACACAGCCCTCAACACGTCGCATTAGAGGGAAACGCAGTGAAAAGCCCTGGTCTGGTGTTACTCCCACTCACGGCTGGATGGATACTCTTATTTTGAAAAGAAGCAGCTCTCTAGCGGTAGCCTTGATGGCGATGGGATGCTGCAGCTACAGCGCTAGCCACAGCGCTGTGATCGACTGCACTGGGCTTCTCCAGAACACAGGGACTAGAACCCGCACAGTTCCCCTTGCTCAGCGGCCTTGTGGTGCCTCCCGACCCACGCCAGAGCAGAGAGACACCTCCTTGTTGTTATGGGATACGAAATATATCGTGGCATTCAAGTTGTGTATCGTTTCAATACATTAATTACGTATTTGTTGAATAGCATATACATTTATCCAGCCTATCATTTATTATTCCATTGGACGACAGTCTTATTCAAATAGGTCTAATCTATGATATCACCGAAACAAATCTCTTAAAGGCAATTTAAAGACAACCCTTTTCATCGGAGATTTCCCAAATAGTCATAGACCCCCCGTAGCCCGTATCACCAGGGGCCTACCAGTGGGGGCCCTACCCGGGCCCTCTAAGAGTCAAATAACCCCACTTGAGTTAAACACATTGGTTTTGTTTTCAGCGCTGATGCGACGACTCTATAAACGAGTTTGCCTACTGGGGTCTGTCCGCTTTGAAGGAGGACCTCTCTGGGAGGGAGGGAGGGAGAGGGAGAGAGGGAGAGAGGGAGGGAGAGGGAGAGGGAGAGAGAGGGAGAGAGAGAGAGAGAGAGAGAGAGAGAGAGAGAGGGAGAGAGAGGGAGAGAGAGGGAGAGAGAGGGAGAGAGAGGGAGAGAGAGGGAGAGAGAGGGAGAGAGAGAGAGAGAGAGAGAGAGAGAGAGAGAGAGAGAGAGAGAGAGAGAGAGAGAGAGAGAGAGAGAGAGAGAGAGAGAGAGAGAGAGAGAGAGAGAGAGAGAGAGAGAGAGAGAGAGAGAGAGAGAGAGAGAGAGAGAGAGAGAGAGAGAGAGAGGCTGGGTGTGGCGTCGTGGGTGGTGTTTGCTGTAGTCCGTGGCAGCGCCGCTAACTCCCCAACACCTGTGTTTGCTCACCGGCTCCCCCCTCCGCCACGCGTCACGTGCCGGCCAGATAACCCGGGCAGCGAGCGAATAGAAGAGAGAAGGGCTCTTAATACAGTTAATGATTAATGGTCCGCTCCAACCCCGTCTTTTGTTCCACGCAAACTACTACATCCCCGACGTTCACGTGGCAGAACCATAAAGAACATCCTCAGTTCTGCCCATGCTGCCTCCGATCCACTCCCATATAACACATACAATATATATATATTGTATGTGTTAAATATGTTATACAACGCATAATGTTTAATGTATACCTTTTATCGTTGAGCTGACCAAGAATCAAATAAGAGGAAACCGCTTGAAGTAACTAAATACTAAAAACAATCTTTTGGAGTTGGAATTGGTTAGGACTGCTTGAGCTTTTAAAATGATCTAGCCTAGCCTAGCCTAGCCTAGCCTAGACAAGCTTCAAGTCTTACATTGACTGAAAAAACACAAAAGCTTCAGAATATGTTTGTCTAATACAAAAGCTGAGCTAATTGTATTTGATAAACATGGATACAATTTTATAGGAAGTCTGTGTTGGCTGATCGTAATTCCAATTTGAATGCCACAAATTGACCAAGTTAAAAATTTAAGTTCTAACGTTTGTGTCATCGTGGAGAAATGGCTCTCAGCTGTTTGATTGATTTTGATTTGTTTTGTTTTCATCTCATCCTTTTATCCTCCAACCAATCAATGAGCCCCACAAGTATAAATGAAATTGTGATTCTCTTTAGATTCTTCTTTACCTAGGCCTACGCAATTTGAAATATGTATTTTCCTGAGTTGGGGTCAGTAACTGAATGCATGCTATATCTACGGTATATAAGCCTACTCCAGACTTATATAAGGGGTCAATAGGCGTCTATTTGTTAAATAATTAGTTTAATTTTCAGTAAATAATTAACTCAACATTAATAAATCAACACAAAAATAGTACATTTATTATTATTATTATTATTATTATTATTATTATTATTATTTATTTATACTCTTTTTGTGTCGGTCAAATATTTGAAAAAATATATTCTTACATGTTGATTTTAACACACATTTCACAGCAGCTTTAAAAAAAAAGATGGATGTCAATCAATTATTCAACTGCAACTGTCCTTTAAGGTCACAGGGTCACATGGTCAGCATTCAGCTCTGCTGCTCGGGTGGTTCCAGTACTGATGGTTGTACGAAAGGGTTTGTTGACACAGCCAGGAAAACCCCTTCCTCCTTTAAGGTCTGCATTTTAAAGACACTTCTCTCTCGCACCTGGGCCTCTAGACGAGACTTCCCACTTGCTATACCTTGCGTTGTAAACATCGGTAAAGCAAACCACACCACACAATGGAGCCAACAGTGTTAGCAGACATGGTTCCCTTTTGCAGGCCTAGCTGTAGAAACGGGTCACGGTCTGGCTTAGGCATCTATGGCACTCTCCGGTGGACCCATTCACGGTGGTTCTGGTTGAGGGCCCGGCGGTGATCTCCTCAACCAGGAAGGATTTAAAGGTGGACGATTTAGAGACTCAGGAGATGGGAGGACTGAAGGAAGTGGGGATGTGCGATGAGGAGATGTGTTGCCCATTCATTCAAATCATCTCACCATCACAGTTGTTGTGACTTCCCTGAGGGAACTCAAGAATCACCCAAACGTAATTTCACATAACTCACAATGGACAGTTTGTCTTGACCTCTGAAGTCTTACAGCGGCATGGGATACACCTGTGCTAATGGTGACAGTTCAAAGTTGAGCTGCTCCGGAGATTGAACCCTCAGCCTCAGTGTTTTATTGACGGTTTGTTTTTCTCTCTGTATGAGTGATGCAGAGCACTCCCAACGACACAAAGCCTGCATTCAGTCCACCTGCGTTCCTGCGCCTGCATTCCTTATAAATCAGTCATTGTTATCACGGCGACACTTATGACTTCATGACTTGAAGCGCGGTCGAGTGTCTGCTACGGCAACACAACCACCGCGTTGTGTCGTCAGCAACACTTCAAACACCGCAAATCCAACCCTGCACCCCTTAACCAAAGAACGCCACCGCTCTCCGTCATTCCGGCTGACGGGTCGGCAAAGAGGCGATGCGCGGAAATAGCTTTTTCAAATAAGGGAAGGGTTAAGGGGGAATGCATGTTCTTTTGAGAGCGAGGCTGAGCCAAAAGACGGATGCCTTGGCAAACACGGAGCGCATACCTAGCTCGGTGCCACGGCGGGGTCACGCGGCAACGAGAGTCTCCAGCCTCTCTCAGGTCGGGAGTGTTTGACAAAAGCCCGTCACATGGCGGCCATTACTGCCATTCAGGACCCGCCGAGGACAGGTTACGCCTCGAGGGTCCGTCAAGTGGGGGACACTTAGGAGTCCCGGCGAGGTAAAGGCAGGGGGGGGGAAATACTGTGGCTAAATTCGTAGGATAAAGTTGAAGTTTTAGAAATGTACGTATTCGATGTGCAACAAGAACAAAAAAGAGACTGGAGAAGGGGAAATAATGGAGGGGGGGGGGGGGGGGGTCTGTCGATGGGCCAGAAATGGCTGGAAACGGGGTGGGTTTTGGCTAAACATCTGTTTTGCCATTCATAGCGATGTACAAAGACGCTTTCTTAAAGGTGAAAACGGCTTAGGCCGAGTTCTATATGGCTTTAAGTCTCCCGGCCACCCACAGAGCCGGGGACTCGCGGCACAAAAAGACTAGACCAAATGTCAACAACAGCTAAAAGTCAGGAAGCTGATAGACCCTGGCGTTTCTTCATCTGAAATCGCGGCGGGCGCGCGCGCAAAATAAACCGATGACTTCGGTTCGACTTCGATTTTCCAAAAGCCGATCCGTTTCGGGAGCTGGAAAGCGTTTGTTAAACACCAAATGTCAAGATCAACATTCGCCGCTCCCAAAGCAAACTTTCGCACATGCAGGGACGAACCTGGCCAGCGACACAGCTGGCCCGCACTCAAAACCCATCAAATGGTACACAGCACTCAAAGAAAACAGACCACCGCTCAGTCACACGATGGTACAATTCAACCATGAAAAGAGCTTGTTTTTTTTTTATAGTTTTGCAACTAACAAAAATGACAAAACCAAAACGTATGAATGTGTTTTTTATGTCCAGGGTTAGGGTTAGGAGAGCCAGACCCCACAAAAGAGGAGAGGGTCCTGCTTTGTGGGATTCGGGGGGTGGGGGGGGGGCTGCCTTTGTGACTGCTCTGCCACTGAGCAAATATTCCAAACTGCTCATTCTCCCCTGCCCCTATTCTCTCCTCCCAGCACATTGTTTGTGTCCTTGCATTTCATTCTGCCGGGGGAAGATTGCTCTCAGAGCCAGAGAGCAAACAGTGCAGGAGCAGAAAGGGAGTCTGCCATCTCTCGTCTGTTCCCAGGAGAACTCGCTCCTTTTCTGAGGCCCAAGCTGTCGCGCTGAGTGAGGAGTTTATGTCAGAATGCTGAATTAATTGCTTTAAGCCGACGGGGCTGTCCACCTATCAGGCAGGGGTTCTGTTAAACGCCTCTCTGACAGTGTTTGCCCCCACCCCCTCCCGTGTCATTAAACCTTGCCCGCTGTGTACTGCGAGCATGTCGGGGGGGGGGGGGGGGGGGGGGGGGGGGGGGGAAGAACAACGGGAACGGTGCGTTTTTCGATCACTTCACATTGGTTTCGCTTGGTCCTCTTGTGCATGAATATCTGGGAGCGGACGGTGTGGCGGTGGAGGGGTTTGACTCCCATCCCGAAGGAGCTGGGTTTGAATCCCCATTGTCCTCGGCCTGCAGCCTACCTGAGAGCCTTCATTGAACCCTGGTTGAACAGGGTGTGTCACCCCTACCTACTCACTGATGGACCTAAAACACCTGATCAAACTGGATTGCTTTGCGTCATATACTAGTACTAGCGTATACTATATATTACTTATATATACTATAGTATGAATGAGTACTAGAATATAAGATGTACTACTATGTATATACTAGTACTAGTGTATATATATCATATATTATTATATATGTAGTAGTTGGAGTGTTTCTCCGGTCTGGTTTGTACCCAGTATGAATGAGTACTAGAATATAAGATGTACTACTATGTATATACTAGTACTAGTGTATATATATATCATATATTATTATATATGTAGTAGTTGAAGTGTTTCTCCAGTCTGGTTTGTACCCTCAAGCAACCCTTGGCCAGATAATCAATATGCGCCATATTTTCCCAATACCAGCCGCTGGGTGCCAGGTATTCATTGATCCTCGGTGACTCGGGGGCCTAAGGCGTAGTCGAGCTGTTAATGTTTAAACTGCCCGGGCTCAGCCTGATCTTCGGCGACCAGCGCCGTCACCAAACAAACACGCGAAGGCCACTCCACTCCTGAATCGGGCTGCAAGTTAAAGGTGGTGCCAGGTGACCTGACTGTTGGAGCAGGGCATGAACAAGGCCAGGGTGAGGGGTTCCATTCCCCCCACTCATCCCCACTCACGCTGTTGTAAAAGGGCTTTGTGTAAAGGCGTCCACCGAACGGCAGATATTCAACGGCTAGCAGGGGGAATGATGTGGGCGCGCGCGCGCTCTTGCTTTGAAACATCGCTCTGCTGACACGGCTTTCCACCACCGGTTTCCAACAGTCCAAAATAAATGTCCACAGACGATCCATCAAGGCAACCTTGTTGTCAGGTCTTATTTCTTGTGGAGGGTACAAAGAGTGACGTGGCTCGTTAGAAAGTGTAAATATTGACGGACAAACCTTCGGTTTCTCTACAGCAGAGGGTTCCCCAGCCTGGAGCTGTTGATGGCACCATACTGATCAGATAGCCTACCTTGCGAGTTTCTTTAAATGGTTCTTTCGAGATGGAGAGATCATATGATCTGACGGTATTTTATGATGGCCATTTGGGTCCATAGAGAGGGTTCATTGACCCCTCGTTCCCAGATCCTGGCTTTCTTTGGAAGAATCACGTAGGAGGGGGGTGTAGCGCTGGAACCTCATTGCAGTAGCAAGTTTGAATCCCGAGTGTAAATTTCTGCTTGGACTCGGCATGATGTTTTGTTCTGTTTTTCAACAGTTGTGGACAACATTTTCCTCAAGTTTTATTTACAGTATACAGTCTGTATTATTACAGCAGTTGAGTGGAGTAAATGTGCACTTGTTTAGTCAAACTGAAGTACTTTTCCATCCATTACTCAATATAAACAGAAGGCCTATCTATTGATCTGATGTTGGCTTCTTCTAAGACATGTCTCTGCTTGGAACACGTTCTCCACAACGCTTATACCACTAGCTAGGTTAGCACGGCTGGCTAGGTTAGCACGGCTGGCTAGGTTAGCACGGCTGGCTAGGTTAGCACGGCTGGCTAGGTTAGCACGGCTGGCTAAACGTTGGCTAGGCTGTGAATTGCCTCTATGCCTCTGGTCTTTCGCGGTAGTGAATCCAGCACACAGACTCAATCCGGGAGCTTCCAGACTCCATTTTCTGGGGCTGCTGGTTCAAATCCCCATTGAGGGGACGTTTGCCCTCCCGGTGGGACTCATTCTGTTGCTAATGGTGTTAGCTAATGGTGATAGCGAGCTCCGACCCTATGAGATCAGCGTCTGTGGGTGGTGACGGGGTGTTACATTGTACCTACATCTCTAATCTGACTGATCAAAACAACGCACACAGGCCCAGGGTCTCTCCTCTGTCGTCTCCCCGTCCCGGGAGGAGCCCTGGAGGTTCCCACGGCCCTTAGGCTCTCCTCAGTACATCTCTTCTGTGGAGGTTCTCCAGGTTCCCGCTATGCAGTGGACTTCACTCTCACAACTGGATTCTCGTGGTCTGGGAATAGGTCAGTCATGAAGGAGATATAGGTTAAATGTGTCAGTGACTAGCCTGTGGTGTTTAGCTTGCGGGGCCTGCGTTGTTAGGTGTGTATCTGAGAAGCTAACCCTGACACACATTAATGACATTAATTTTAGATGATGGAGGAAGACTCATTTTTAGGCTATTTTTCAGGAAGGAAAACACTTAAGTTCAATTTTTAATAAGGCGAAGCACGTGCTAAGTAGATCTATAGCTCCATCATGTGTCTCGTATTTATTGAAAAACTATTTGGAAAAAGTGTGTGTGTGTGTGTGTGTGTGTGTGTGCGCGTGCGCGCGCGTGTGTGTATGTGTGTCGGCGCCTGTGCGTGCGCGTGTGATGAGATTGCGGCTGGTTCAGAATGTGGGTCCGCTCAGTTAGTCAATGGCCCGTGTTGACTCAGAGGACTCCGTCTACGAATGTAAACGGCTGGTCCCTGAAAGTGTCTCTTAAATATTTCACAGTAGAGCGCCAGAATGAGCCAGCCCGCACAGACTCTCCGCTCCCGACGCGTCGAGACCGAGCGCAATGCGCTCTCTCACTGCTGTAATGTCTCGCCTTTATTTCCACTTGACGCTTGTGTCGGTTTCTGGTTTTGTAAACTGCCCGCTAGACAGGGTCGAATAGGGTCCATGGTGGGGTGTAGTCTCCATGGTGGAGTACAGGGTCCATGGTGGGGTTGGGAGTCACATTACAGGTTATCAGCGAGCGGTCGTCTATGACCAAAAGCCGCCTGATTGTGCCGAAGCGCAACTGGAAAGACGAATGTTTCAAACCGTTTGTTGCCTCCAGCTTTATCGTTACCTCCGCAAACATGGCCTGGTCCCAGGCCTGTAGGCCTGCCATGACTGTAACGACACCAAACAGTTGGCCCCACGTGAGCAAGGTTAAATAAATGGTAGGCCTAAAGAAAAATGTTATGTTTCATTTTGTAGGCATCGCTTTTGTTGTTGTGTAGGGCTAAATGTATATGTTGGTGTTGGTAGGCTATTGCTTGAATTTCAGATGGTGGAAATTAATTTATATTGTCATAGGCCTTTGCCCATTTTATACATAATTGTAGGTTAAAATGTGACGATGCTCTCAATGAGATCAAATGTATTTAATGTTTTACTTTACATTTGATTAAAAAAGCAAAGCCATTAGATCTATCCATAGTGTATAGGTCCTACCCATAGTGTATAGGTCCTACCCATAGTGTATAGGTCCTATCCATAGTGTATAGGTCCTATCCATAGTGTATTTGGCCTATAGATATCCATAGTGTATAGGTCCTATCCATAGTGTATAGGTTCTGTATAGTTGATAGCTCCTATCAACGGTGTAAGGCCAATAGGTTCCATAGTGTATTATGCCAAGACTATATTTAAATACATTAAACCAAAAGTAAAGCTATGTGATTAATTTAGTCTGGTTCGGCCTAGCTCGATCATTCTTAAAAAAAGAGAGAAATAAAATCAAATAGGGCCTAACACAACCAGTTGTTTAACCGCCATTTAAAGGAAGTAGGCCTACATCCAACCGAATGATCCTGTCTTTGGCTCTTGTCGCTTATCTTGTATCAATTGAAGGCGTTTGATTGGTCTGCGGGTTTAAGCCCGTGGTGTTATCGGCCGATCAGCCGACCTATTGTGCACTGTTCTGCATCTTATCTGGACGCTTCTCGATGACCCGACCTCAAACGTCATCTCCGTAGATTATTATTGAACGCGCCGTCCATAAAGATCCGATACAGGACTATTGGATTATAATTAAAATAGAAAATGTATAGGCTAGTCTCGTTTTATTTCAATTGTGTGAAGGCTTCAAGGTAAAACGATGCGGCCCAATAGAAAAGTCCCATTTCCACGTTATTAGAATCATTTAAATCTCGAGTTTAAATATTCTTGCCAGATTTTCCAACACATTTCTAATCAAATAACAAAATAACATTTTAGGAGACCACATTCAAATTATATTTTAATATAAAGTTTTTTTTTCTACACAAATATGGATGGCATCGTTTGTGTATTTATTTCGCCTCCTTAGAAAAGAGCATTCTCTGACACGATCACACACAGGCCCCTTTCAAACCAAACCCCGATGACCAAGCATCTCACAGCGTGCCAAGAGCGCACTAAACCAAACGGTCATTTACAAATAGGCTATACAAATATATTGTCCGTTTTAGAGCCACCGAGCGGTCCCAGGTGTGCGGGCCTCTCTCACGTGGAGTTCATAACCGGCCGGGAGTACACTCCCTGGTAGTAGGACGGGTCGGCGGTTGTCGAGGCATCGAACGAGGTCTTAGCGGACATCGGTCCCATAGACAGGGCCCCTGACGCGGCGGCAGAACCGTGCCCGTACCCCATGACCTGGTCGTACGTCCGCAGGTCCATCCTGTGCTGGTGGTTCTGCTGCTCGGACGACATGAGGTTGTTGATGGAGAACGGATGGTTGAAGGAGTAGTGGTGATGAAGAGGATGATGCTCCGGTTTCAGGTGTGCGGCGTGCGCGTCGTGCACGAGCACCGAGTGGGGGTGATGATGTGCGAAGAGCTGGTGCGTCTGAAGGGTGGGGGACGGTAGGTGCGCGGGGCTGGGCGCGTCGTGCGCCCGCAGCGGTTTGGACTCACTGGCGGCGGCTCGTTTGGGCTCCTTCACCGGAGACGAGTTCACGTGCGGCGACTCGTTACCGGCGCAGCTGTCCGTGCTGCTGACCGACCCCGCCTCGCACGAGGACTTTCCCCCGGGCTCCTTGGAAACTTTGATCTCGCACTTGAAGCGCTTCTGTCTACGGAGGTAGCAGCCGTTCTCGAACATGTTCCCCGAGTCCGGGTGCAGTGCCCAGAACGAGCCCTTCCCGGGCTTGTCGGACGAGCGCGGCACTTTGATGAAGCAGTCGTTGAAGGAGAGCGAGTGGCGGATGGAGTTCTGCCAGCGCTGCTGGTTCTGCCGGTAGAACGGGAACAGGTCCATGATCCACTGGTAGATCTCGTTGAGGGTGAGCATTTTGGAGCCGGACTGCTGCAGAGCCATGGTGATCAGGGAGATGTAGGAGTACGGTGGCTTCGCGTGCGTGTAACTCCGCCGGTACGATTTCGGAGGCTCTCTGGCCCGGTTGATGTTCGCCTGGCCGTACACCGGGCTCATCACGGACACGCCGCCGTACGACGTCAGGGCGTTCATGGAGGTGGACTGCGCGCCGAGGGGGCTCATGCCCCCCGCTGACATCCCCGCCGGTATCGCGCCCATCGCGTGCATCGCCCCGGTACCCGGTGACATCACGGGCACGGAGTGGTGGTGGCTGACCCCGGAGGGGTTCATGTAGGACATGTTCACCGGGCTGCCGGTCATGTTTCCTCCGCCGGTGAGACCGGACATACCGGACATACCGGACACGCTCATGTAGCCGCCCATGGAATTCATCCCGAGCCCGGAGTTGATATTCCCAAACGTGGAGTAACTCTGGAGAAGAGGAAACAATAATCAATAATCAATACTTTAAATGAGAAACTGCCCACAATTAACAAAAACACAATCATCATAATAATAATCCCAAACCAAATAGTAAATAATGGAATTGGAAAATCCACAGAACACTGTTTACACATGACGAGGATGAACCATGAACATTCATCGATGAAACGGAGTTTAATTAGAGAAGGGAACGTAGCATTAGAAACCACATGATGCTATCGTTAAAACGGGACAGTCTCTTTCTCTCTGGGTTTTAACCGGCTGGTCTGAGTCTGGAAGATCCTCGCCTTCTCGGGTCAATATTTGATCGGAAAAGTTAATATTATCTCAAGGCTAATATTGAGGGTTGTATAAACAGCGCGATACTACATATAAACGGTACACACACACACACACACGGACCCCCCCCCCCCCCCCCCCCCCCCACACACACACACACACACACACACACACACACACGGACACCCACACACACACACACACACACGCGCACCCACCTCGGCGTCCCCGTAGTAGCCGTTCCACTCCGCGTGATCATGGCCTTCCATTTTAACGGCGCTCAGCATTGTGAGGAATCCAAAACAAACTGGCGCCCTCTCCAAGCCTCCGTTCAGAGGACTTCGAGGGGAAAGGTGTTCTGGGCCAGTAGAGAGGAGGGGGGGGCGGCCTATTGTAAACCACCACTGGCAGAACCCCTCATGAATGGTGGTGGCCCAGGGTCTGAACGAATGGTGGGCGGAACCTCTGGCCGCCGCCAACCAATCAGGGATCTCCACAGGTAGCACATGCTTCTGAAATAAAACGCCTTTGAAAATGTAAAACTTCAACAACAAAAAAAGGCCCGTTTTTTGGCACCTGATGTTTATTTATTTATTTGAGGCGCACTTGTATACGTTGCGGAAGGCCATTTCACACGTTTCTCAGTTGGGTGGATGGAAGTCGCTGGAATGTTTTGCGTTTTTAATTGTTAACGAATTACTGATTGGCTGGGAACAGCGAAAGGCACCGCCCACTGTACGTTCGGGCCCTTGGACCTGGCAGCTGCCCTCGCGCACTGTCTCACAGCGAGCAGGTTGAGTGCCGAGTGACGTCAGCGGCCGCTCCAAGCAGCCAATCGCCGCTCGCCGGTCAGTGTCGCACCGGAGCGCGGTCTGGTTCTCTTCTGGCTTCAGTTTGTTTGTACACTTCTGTGGAGCTTCTGGGTCACCTCGTGTTTTGTGGGCTTTGCTTGATATCGTCTTGAGTGTCATTTTGTTCTTTTATTTTGACATGGCGAATCTAAAAACCGAACAAATCATCCCCCAATTACAGAGTATTCCGTTTTAAGCGTCGGTGGGCCTACATATATAGGGCTATATAAATAGAGCTATATATAATATCTATATCTATAGATATAGATATGTATATATAAATATGGATATATACAGATATATATATATATATATTTATATATATATATATATCGATATATTATATATAAATATCGATATATGTGCAGATATCTATGATACATATATCCATATCTATACATATATATACACAGATACATATATCCATATATCTATCTAGATATATATCGATATATCTAGATATATATTTTTAGATATATATATCTAGATATATATAAACAGAGACAACGGATGACCGGCATTATTTAACTTATTTGCACAGCGAGTCCGTCGGTCCATTATTGATTGAATCGTGACGATAAGAACAGGGGTCAGCATTCACAGAACGGACTCTAAATTCCAGAAACTTAGTAAATATATGATCCTCTTCAAAATACTTTCAATTGTCAACAGAGCTTTTCCTAGACCTGCTGTTGATATTTGAGTTTTATTTGTCTACTTTCATTATTGTTAACAAAATAATTAAAAATACATTGTTGCTTTTGAGTACTAAGAATAATTATTATCGGCCTAACATAATGGGCTATAGGCTGATTCATTAATGTGCATATAAAGGCGACGCTTTACATTATGCCAATAAACAATGTTATTTGAAGGATAATTAATCTGTGATGAAGGCCTTCTCGAAACACCGTCCAGACGCGCTGCTCAGGCTAAAAAACATCCATTATTGTGACAAAACGCTGCCTACTTGAGGACAATTTTCATTTTAATTCATGGAGTTGTGTAGGCCTTTTCCCGAGGGTCGGTAGGATATCTAGGCTACATAGGCCCACAACTAATAATACATATAATAATATACATTGGTCCGTAGGTGATTTCAGTGAATGTCGACCACGCCCACTGTGTTTTAGTCCTGAAATGCAGAGCTGCGGTTGATGGATCTGGACCTGCGTCTCCTGTGTATGACGAGAGTAGAATAACTATTCATGATAAAAGTCTGGCTCGGATGTTCTCACTTCACCCCGACCTGTCAATCAAAGCGGTGACATTAAATATTTAGCATTGACTCAACGCTGTGCCAATTCACTTACATAATCCCGCTGTTATTGCAGTTTACACAGATAATTTTCGAATTTAGTCGGTCCGTCATCCTCTAGTGCAACGGCCTAATATTAATAAATCAAAAGGTGGAAACAAGGCGAAAAAACCGATCCATATTTTCTCAGTATAACAAGACGTGTCTCTCACGCTCGGCCCCTCCACAGCCGTGAGCGCGCGGCACCGCGCGGCTGGTGTCCGTGGAGGTCCGGCTGGGCTGGGTCTGGTGGAGGGGTGTGGTTGGGGGTCGGGGGTTCGGGGCCGGCTGTGTTTACCTGGGGCTGCATGTGAAAAGAGGACTGGGCAGACCGTATAACCGAGGTGGAGGAACGAGACGTCAGGCTCCTCACAGCCTGCTGCCGCGGCTCCAGAGCACCGGCTTGTGTACACAAGAGGCGGTCCTTCTGCATGTACAATAGTCTGGTTCTTGACGCCGACATCGGTTAATGGTTCGATTCCCAGTGTGACTCACGTGCATATGGTTTTTCACATGGATTGCATTTTGGTGTGTCAAATCTAATCTCCAGGCATTATGTTATAACCTAGTTGGATTTTATTGTCAGGGACCTCATCGGTGGTCCATGGGCAGGAATGCAAATATATAAGATAACACATTTTGTACACTATTAGAGCCTTACGTTCAGTCGCACATTTCAATTTATGCGCTCACAAACTGTTACCAAAAGAAAGTCAAACGAACACAATTCGTTTCGACACACTTTTGTGCCAACCGGGATTCCGTACTCAGGAAGTCGAAGGGAAAGATTAAAGGCACCCACGGCGTGTTGTCCTCAGAGCTGTGGTCCTGCACTGGTAGTGCAGCGGACAGGGGCGTTGTAGTTGCATGGGGTTCACATTCTCCAGCTTGTGTGACTCAAACGACGGTACGTTTGATATTCTGCCCGTGGTTGTAGACTCAGCAGAAGGACATCTCGGACCCGAGTGGCTGACCACTGAGACCGCTCTGTGATAGGTCCACCGGAGGTCACTTTCGTGAGTGGACCACAGAAGTAGCAGTAGGCTATTACTGTCGTACAACGATAGACAGCCCAAATATATTAAAGACTAAAGTAGGTTGCATAATGCTAGATATAAATGCAAAGTGTTTGTACGTTCGGGGTTTCTGATCGCCGAATGAACTGTGCCGTTAATGCTATAATATCGCGATACTCCTCGTGATCTGCAGATGGCTCCCAGGACGCTCGAGCCCCTGGCCAAGCGGCTCTTTAAAGGCTTCATCGCGCTAGAGTTGCTCGGCGTGTTCGGAGCGTACGGCCTCTTCCACAAGATGAACACAAGTCAAGGTGTGGCTTCAAAAAAGGCTTTATTGAACAGCAAAAAGTAACGACATATAGGTTATCTGACGAACATTTCAACCTGTCCGTTTGATCGTATATACACATTTAATCCGTCACTCTGTCCCATAGATTTCAGGAACACCATGCACCGACGGTTCCCGTCTGTACTGGAAGGTATGATCAATATAACAATTCATATTTTATTTAGTAGGACTAGGACGTCTCTGCTGCAGTCACACTTTTATAGGTCGGCACACCACGTGAAAAACCAAACCATTGAAACCACTGCCAATGAGAAGAGCAATTTAAAGGGGCCCTACTTCTGATTGGTCATAACAAGACAATCCACTGGTGACATCGCAAGTGGGAGGTTCCACCCAGATGGATCTGGGTGGAACCACTCCAGTCTACCAGTTGGTACAGTCCACCAGGGAGGGGATTTTTTTACATCTGGGTGGACACTCCCACTTGTGATGTCACAAACAGATCAATTTTCAAATGGCTTGTAATGGCTTATCAGCCTTATACCAGGTGGTAAAAATGTGCCCGTTAAGATATCAGATAATTTATGAGATTTCCAATATTTAATCCTTGATTGCATATGAAATGTTTCAGATCCAAACGCAAAATATGGATGTCCATCACCCATTGGCTGGTTATCCAATTTACAACGTCTTCGTTAGCGACAAACATGACAAAAAAAACAAACACCATTTGTTCAAACTGTCCCATCAGTGGTGGTTGTGTGGTCAAAACTCAGAATGAGAACCATATCCGTCCTGTCCCTTCCCAGTTTACTACCAGTCCAACGAGTGGGCGGGGCTGTACGGCATCCGAGAGCGAGACCACCAAACCTGGTCCGCCAAGTCTGACTGACCCGGGCCGACCCGCCAGAACCAGGTCGGTGGAAGCTACTACTTCTTCTTCCTGGAAACCTTTTTGGCCACTTTGGCTTTTCCCGCCATTTTGGCTTTTCCCGCCACTTTCGCCTTTCCGAAGTCCTTCTTCCTGTTGAACGTGGCCTTCTTCTTCCGCAGGGTCTGGGCGTCGCGGCCGTGCACCCAGTCGTCCCGCTGGGCCTCCCACTTCAGCTGCTTCAGCCCTGGGGGGGGGGGGGGGGGGGGGGGGTCGGGGGGAACGGGGTCTTAGGCTCGGCTATACTCTCATACAAGAGTTCTGCTTCATGTTAATCAGGAACAAACCCGTCTGCGACATCAACTCGTTTCCACAGAGAAAAATCGGTCAAAGGTTCGACCGCAAATCAGTTGGTGTTGCTGACGTCGTTCACAACACCCCAACGAAGCAGTACTCTTACATTACGAAATAGCTGATGGTGATTGGTCCCTTTTTAAAAAGGGAAGGACTTCGCTAGAGCCAGGACCTCTGCGAGACACTTCTAGTTTATTCTGCCTAGTATAATAAAATGATTATTACCAGCATCGTTTCCTGTTTCTCATTAAATAATGACTTGGAATATTTTACAGCATAAAAACGTCATTGTAAAAGGTCAACTCAAAAGGTTAGTTGTTATAATATTTCTATAACCCTCCACCCAGGGTGTGGTGGTTTCAAACCGGCTCTCACCTGCTTTGTCTTTGTTGGCCATCGCGTTCATCCCGATGTTGTCGAACTTGGAGCCTGCGTTCTCGTCCAGCAGGGATCCGAACTGAACACAAACGCACAATTTTAGAAGCGGTAAACGGGTTGCATTACCCAGCAGCCTCTAGGTCCTGTGGACCAGGTCCAAGGCCTCCCTGGGACTCAGACCGGTCCTGTGGACCAGGTCCAAGGCCTCCCTGGGACTCAGACCGGTCCTGTCCTCCCTGGGACTCAGACCGGTCCTGTGGACCAGGTCCAAGGCCTCCCTGGGACTCAGACCGGTCCTGTGGACCAGGTCCAAGGCCTCCCTGGGACTCAGACCGGTCCTGTCCTCCCTGGGACTCAGACCGGTCCTGTGGACCAGGTCCAAGGCCTCCCTGGGACTCAGACCGGTCCTGTCCTCCCTGGGACTCAGACCGGTCCTGTGGACCAGGTCCAAGGCCTCCCTGGGACTCAGACCGGTCCTGTGGACCAGGTCCAAGGCCTCCCTGGGACTCAGACCGGTCCTGTGGACCAGGTCCAAGGCCTCCCTGGGACTCAGACCGGTCCTGTGGACCAGGTCCAACGCCTTCCTGGGACTCAGACCGGTCCTGTGGACCAGGTCCGGACCAGTACGAGTCCCAAGCCAACCAGTCAGAAGCGGAGTACATTTCTCACCTCCTCAGCGGATGTGAACAGGCCAGTGTCCTTCCTGCCCTTCTTCCTCTTGCCGCCAGCTGGGCCTGGCGGGTGAAACACGACCGGTTAGTGACTCCGTCATGGTTCTACCTGGACTGTGAATGGCACGCTATACAGGGGTGGACAACGCCAGGTCCACAGTTCCTACGAACAATCCTGCCTTGTTTTAGCTCCTCCCACTCGGATGCCACGAATAGATTCGAGATTACCCAGGATCCTTCACCTCTGAATGTGTATAATATTAATGTATTAACGACAACAAATGCAAGCAAAACAGACAAACCCCGAGGTTTAGAGTGACTGACCTATGGAGCCAGAAAAGTCCAGCTCTGCAGAGGCCTTCCTCTTGTTCTTCTTACTGGGGGGCGTGGCCTCTGGAAGCCCCTCCTCTTCTTCTGAATCTACACACAAAACCGACCAGGTGAGCTTCTACATCATTGGTGGAAAACAGCACGATAAGTGAATTATGGGTGAATTGAATGAGTGAATTTAGCGTCTTGGCTGCTGAAACACAATGACCTGGTTTTTTTTTAGATGTTCGCTTGAAACCTGACCCACATCACTTTCTGTGTGTTGAAGCATTGTGCGTTTCCACCCACCATCAAAAGCCGCACCGTCGTCATCTTCCTCAAGCTCAGGAACTACAGAGTCAAAGAAAACAAGATCACCCTCTTTTCCAAGTTAAAGCACACATGAAGGACTAGGTCCTGAAACCCCAGCATCTCTCACCCTCCTCATCGTCCTCTTCGTCCATGAAGGTCCCTCCCTCCTCCTCCAGCTCGTCTCCGAAGTCCTCCTCATCCATGCTGCCCAGAGAGACCTCGTCGTCGTCCAGGTCGTCCAGGTCCGAGTCCTCTGAGTCCGACTCACTGGTCTTATTCTTCATGTTGCTAGGGGACACGAGAGAGACGTCGGGAGGTAACCAATCACACGGGGACTGAGATGGACGGACACAGACAGGCAGACTTAACAGAGCACAGATTGTCCTACCCAGCAAAGTCCAGGCTATCGTCTGGTAGGTCTGTGTAGTACGAGTCTCCTTCCACCGAGTCTGCATCAGGACGGAGAAAACCATTCAGAGACACAGCGTTCACAAACCACACACACAACAGCATGTACACACACCTGCTACTGTATTTATGAAGGCGTTACACAGCTAGGAATATAAGGACAATCAATGTGTTTTCATTAAATACGTCTTAATCTTCTGAAACGATTTATCAGGAGAGAAACAAAGGGAGGTAGGTTTTGTACCTGACACTAACCAAGTGCTATTCAGTAAAGCCAGCGTTTCTCAACAGGGAAAACAAGTCTTTTGTCTCATCTTGGTCAAATCTTACCGAGAATCCTCTCAAACTCGTCATCCTCCACGTCCTCTAAACTCTCCGTGTCGCTGCCCCCTGGTGGCCTGCGGAGGAACTTATCCTGTGCGCGTTTTTTAAAGTACCTGCGAGGAGAAGGGAATAAGTTATCCATAAAAAGTAGAGTTTATGTTATAGTGTAGTAACGCTACCATACAGTGTTAATATAATGGGTTATATTGTACTAATGGTACCATACTGCGTTAATATAACGGGTTATTTGTAACCACCATGTTGAATGACCAGTTAAATGAATACGTTACCGGTGAAAGAAGACTTCGTCCACCGGGATCTGGCTCTCGTCTTTATCCAGGAACTCCTTGCAGTTCACTGGCAAAATAAACAACGATACAGTGTTAGCCAAGAGTAACCACAGGCCCAACAACCCTATCTTTAAAAACCCTGTTTTGTTCCCATTTAAACGATTGCTTTGTCAGCAAGAGGAACACTTAACCATGCTGTAAAATACAACGTCTTCTGCTCAGACATTCAACGTTTTCTTACATCGATTTTGAGTTTGAAGATCAAAAGAGTAAAGACAGTAAATGGTCAGTCCATCGCTCACCAGCCATGGAGCGGATCTTGTTCTGGGCCAGCTTCTGTTGGGGTCGCATCACCGTGGCCTCCGTGTTCTCTACAGAACCGAAAAGAACAGAACATGGAACATGATGTTCACCGTGGCCTCCGTGTTCTCAACAGAACAGAACATGGTGTTCACCATGGCCTCTGTGTTCTCTACAGAACAGAACAGAACATGATGTTCACCGTGGCCTCTGTGTTCTCTACAGAACAGAACAGAACATGGTGTTCACCGTGGCCTCTGTGTTCTCTACAGAACAGAACAGAACATGGTGTTCACCGTGGCCTCAGTGTTCTCTACAGAACAGAACATGGTGTTCACCGTGGCCTCAGTGTTCTCTACAGAACAGAACGTGGAACATGGCTTTCTGTATGCGCTCTGATGCTCAGCTTTGCACCGTTTACTCCGTGATGCAAGTAAAGAAGCTGAGGCCCATTATCAAGAGAACAAATCAATGTTCATTTTTGCACTTGATTTTTTTCTGTAATCTCTTATCATATTTTATACAATGAATGTTGAACTTCTACATATTACAATGGCTACACTTTCAGGCTATGGTGAACGGTCTTGGGTGAGTACCTTTTCACTGTACATACATTTATAAATCTATAGTATTATTATTTACATAATGTACGTTTATGATCCCATGCCAGTAAGCCCGAGAGAGAGAGCTATTACGTTTTCCCTTCAGCTGTTTGGGGTTCCTGAAGACGAAGCGATCCAGGAAGCGGATCAGGGTGAAGTCCTGGAGCGGATCTCCGGTGTACTGGATCGACTCCCCCTGGCCACCAACAGAGAGGGATCAGGGTTATAACCAGGTAACCACGGTTACAGCAGGTAACGGCGAGCTGGACGGAGCTGTACCTGCAGGATGGTCTTGGCGAACAGGGAGACGGACGGATGGAAGTGTAGAGACAGCTGGACGGGAGAGAGACGACGCACGTGAGGAAAAGAGACACACACCTGCACAACACCTGCACACACCACACACCCTCTACCACTTAAGGTTTAAGATTGAGAACAACCAGAACCCCGTCACTAAGTACCCGTGCTCGGACCCCCCATGGTTCCTAGAAGACTAGAACATTCAGAGACAAAGAGGACCCCCACCTGCTGGAGCTCCCATAACGTTGTCCGGTCAGCTCCGCAGAACATGGGGTTCCTGTGTAGGGGGTCGTAGGTCACAGTGGTCTTGCCCCCTGGAAGGACAGGAAGTCAGCCCACAGACAGGAAGTTGAAGCAAGGTGTTTACTTGTAAAAGAGCAGGTAGGGGTTAGTCGTTCACAAGCTCAGTGATCCGTCACCTTCCAGGTTCTGGTGGTGTACCCATGATGCTTTGGGTTTTGCTTTCTCAGGCGCCTCCTTCGTCGTCTGTCCTTCCTCCACCTTGTCGGCATCCACGAACTGCTCCTCTTCATCATCATCATCCTCCTCGGCGAGATCTTGGAAGTTCTCCTCGTCACCCGCCTGAGACGAGACGGTGACGACATGGGATCAGTGATGTCATGTGATCAGACCAATCAGGCGAGACCTCGCTCAGCGTTCCAGGGCAGTAGACATCGACTGAATGATGTACTTTGTATTCTTTGAGCAGAAGACCCAGAACTCAATCCAACCATTAGTGACATCACAAGGGGGGGGAGTGTCCGCCCAGACGTATGATGGTTCAGCCGACCAGTTGGTACAGTCCAGTGGGTGGGCTGATCTATCCAAGCATACGTCTGGGTTGGCCCCTCCCGCTTGTGATGTCACCCCACGTGTCCATTTCAAATGGCGTGTCAATGGGACCGTCGACGACGAGTGGCCCTTTTGGAACATCTTCCTCCTCCCCCTCCCCCCCGGCGCCGTCCTCACCTCGTTCTCCTGCAGGAGGAGCTTCAGGCCGGGCTTGGCCTTCATGACCTCGGACACCAGGAAGAGCGCCCCGCAGGCGAAGGTGGCGTTCTGCTCACAGCTGACCTGCAGCAGCCGCTTGACGAAGGCCTTGACGCGACGCAGGACCACGTCCGCCTTCAGGGACTTGTAGAGCAGGTTGAGGAACATGCTCTGCCTGGAGCAGGAGGTCAGCCCGGGGTCCAGCAGCTTCCTGTTGGGGGGGGGGGGGGGGGGGGGGGGGGGGGGAGGAAGAAGAAGTATGAACGTCACACTTTTAGTATCTCATTACTCTGTTCTGGCGAGTTCATTTGTTTTGGTCATCGTCAGTCTTTTCAAGCTCCCCAAAAGTGTATCAAATATGATTTAAACCCCCCCCCCCCCCCCCCCCCCCGGACACAACTCTACCGGTTTCCCCTAGACTCCTAACACTACATCTGTCTCCCTGCATGGACCTCACTGGACACTTCAGTCCCTCAGTAAAACCTACATTCAGTGTGTGTTTATATTTCATTTCCTGTTCCTCATCGTGTGTGTGTGTGTGTGTGTGTGTGTGTGTGTGTGTGTGTGTGTGTGTGTGTGTGTGTGTGTGTGTGTGTGTGTGTGTGTGTGTGTGTGTGTGTGTGTGTGTGTGTGTGTGTGTGTGTGTGTGTGTGTGTGTGTGTGTGTGTGTGTGACAAAGAAAACGGCAGGAAATCCCTCATTGAGTGTCTCTGTAAGACATGTATTTGTAGATGTTCTCTTCACTAGTGCTAACTAATGACTTCATTTAGCTTCACTTTAACTTCATTGAACCTGTCAGACAGTCACCTAGCATCTGTTAAACCCTCAGTAAAACCTACATTCAGTATGTGTTTATATTTCATTTCCTGTTCCTCATCTCGTGTGTGTGCGTGTGCGTGTGTGCGTGCGTGCGTGCGCGGCGAGCGTCCTCACTTGTACAGCGCCACGTAGTAGCGGTCCGACACGGACTGCTGCGAGTCCATGACCTGGAAGAGCAGCATGAGCGCCTGCACGGCCGTGTTGAACTTGACGGCGTGCACCACCCTGAACAGCGTGCCCAGCTGCTCCTTCACCTTCTCGTCGCCGGCCACGGCGTAGGGGTACGCGCGGTTCACGCCCGACAGCAGCGCGCCCAGCATCTTGGACTCCACGTCCGCCTTGGCCACGCCGGCGCGGAAGAAGGCGAAGTAGACGGCGATGAGCTTGCCGGCGAGCTCCGCCTCCTGGTGGCTGAGCAGCACCTGGCTGAGGAAGCACACGGCGTAGTACTGCGCCTTGGGGCTGATGTTGGGCCGGAACATCAGGCGCTCCACCTCCGCGCACACCACGCCCTTCATGTTGGGGTGGCGGTGGAGCAGCGTCTCCAGCAGGTGGGACGCCCGGGCCGCCATCTTGTACTCGGGGTCGCCCAGCTTGTTGACCACCTGCACCAGCAGGGCCTTCTCCTGCTCGGGCCGGGAGGACAGCAGCTCGTGGGCCGTGGCCAGCGCCTTGGCCTTGGTGGCCGCCACGCTGTCCCGGGACACCTCTTCCAGCGCCGCCACGAACTCCGCCACCAGGCCCTTGAGCCGGTGCTCGAAGAACCACAGGATGAGGCGGCGGTCCCGGGAGTCCCGGTTGCCGCTGGCGCGCTCCTCCAGCAGGTGGAAGGGGTGCTGGGCGAAGGCCCGCAGCTTGCGGCCCGCGGGCAGGAGGTCCGACAGCAGCAGCTCCCGCAGCGTGTCCAGCGCCATCAGACCCATGCGCCGGCCCCCCTTCTTCTTCACCATGGCGATGAGGCTCTCCACGTGCGGCAGGCCGTGCACCGGCGCGTCCTGCAGCAGCACCGTCATGGCGGCCATGCGGTCCACCAGCGTGCCCTTGGACACCACCGTCTTCATCCAGGCCGAGTTGGCGCCCTTCTGCAGGCTCTTCTTGCTCCGGTAGAGAGCCTCCTCCGCCTCGTACAGCCGCAGGGCCAGGGCCTTGTAGCCGGCCACCTGGCCCTCGTCCTGGGGCTCGCTGGTGCCCTCGGCCGCGTACTCCTGGTCGTACCACTTCCCTCCCGGCTTGATCAGCAGCACGGGCCTCTGGTGGAACTCAAACACGTCCGCGCTCTGTTTGGACTTTTTCCCGCCGGCGTTCGCAACCACTTTGGCCTTCTTGGTTTTCTTCGTGTCCTCGGCCGCCGCCTGGTCGGTCTCGGCTTTGGGCTGAGGTTTGGCCGCCGCCTGGTCTCCGCTGGCGGGAGCTTTCTTGTCCTTTTTTTTCTTGCCACTACTTCCGTCTTCTGCGTCGTCTGCGATGATCTGCTGGGAAGCGTAGGCGCGGACGCCCAGTTTGGTGATGAACTTCTCCAACTCGCCCGGCTCCAGGTCGTCGATGGCGCCCTTCTTTCCTCCATCGATCAGGTCGTGCTTGTCGTTGACGCTGGACACCAGCAGGAAGTCTGCCTAACACGGAGAACACCACATTAGCACACAATGAGCAGTCCTTCATCGTCATAATACTAAAACCAATGATCTTTCTCTGTCCGTCTCTGGCCCTCTCTCCCCGTCTCTGTCGTTACGGTGACGGAAACTCATCCGTCCCCTAACGTTAAACTAGGAGTCGCTTACTCTTTTCCTTTATTCGTTTTTTGAGACCCCTGATTAACAGTTAACTTGGACGACAACGTGGATCGTAACTACAACGTAACAACGCATCTACTACGCCCAGCTGTTGAAAGACGTGAATGAAACGCCTGGATGATGGGGTCTGCATGAACTTACTTTCTTCCCCCCCAGCAGCAGCACGTCCTCCAGGTGGAGCTCCTCGTCGTCTCCCTCCTCCGCGTCCTTCTGGTCTCCATCTTCGTCCATGTACTCACTTTCGGGAGTCGGCTCCTCTTCAACCGTTTTATTATTCGTTTTGACAACCGCCTTGTGGAACTTGTTTTTCGGTGCCATGCTTGCTGAATCCAGCATGGAATACCAGCTGACCCGGAAGTGAACGATAATCGCCCACTAGGAAATCGTCTCCAAAATGATCATTAAAGTTCACGCATATTTTACTAATCGAAATCATTCGGGTAAATAGTTTACTTAGGCGAAATATGAAACAGGGGTTTTATGTTTTAATACAAAGCAACATTTGCGAGTAAGGGTCAGAGGTTACTGTCGACCAATGAAATGCGTGTGTGCTGACCAGCCAATCAGATCGCCGTGCTGAACGGACGGATCCCACGTGATCAGACGGTCTGGCGTCATTCTCTCAGCGCTACATTATTATGACACGTTCATAATCTGCACACACATGCCATTGCAGTACACTGTGCCAAACGGCGTGTTTGTAGTTTTATATCTGCATGTTAACGCAACAGCCAACGACCTCTAGAGGACGACCAGGAAACGTGGTCACTGAAGGTCAAGGACTTCTGAATATGCTCTTAGATCCCCAAGTCAAACGTTTACGCTCCATCTGAGAGTTGATCTGAGGACGACAGAGGAAGAGGATGAATGCTTTCAGGGCGCTCCACGGTATCACCAGAGCACTGGGTAACCACATTGCATTGAACTCATTTCGTCCAAACGCTGGTGCGTTACTGTTGCATTCAAACGGTTTAAATCCTATTGACGCTTTCCCCCATTTTATCTGGTCAACGAGACAATAAACCATGGCCAATAATCTTCTTGATATTAAAAAGACATATTCCATCTGCTCAGTGGTTGTCACAGCAGGGTGCAGAGCTGCACAACACGCGTTGTATTGCAGCTCCTCTCTGGAGGAACGGAAGACACACACCTTGATGCTGCGACACCTGGTCACCAAAATAAAAGCCACGGGTCCCATTTCCGTAGCGGAGTACATGAGGGAAGTTCTCACCAACCCTGTAACGGTAAATAACCTCAACACAACATCGTTTGTAGTGTTCAATGTGTGTAGTGAACGCTGCCAGAACATTCATTCTTCTACGTAAGGAATGACGTGTTTTATTTCTCAGGGGTATGTTAATAGCGACATGTTGTGTTATGTATCTCAGGGTTACTATGTTAATAACGACATGTTGGGACCAGATGGAGATTTCATCACGTCTCCTGAAATCAGTCAAGTCTTTGGAGAGGTGAGACGAACCACAGGATGAAAGCTTTTACTATAAAGCGTCACACATCTGTTGTTAGAATGACATGTGTTGGTAAATCTAAATTGTGTGTATATATTTATACATATATTTATACTTATTTTGTTTGTTCTGTTTAACCTGCAATAGAGAACGTGACGTGCACCTACATCACCAAGACAAATTCCTTGTATGTTTAAAAAACGTACTTGGCAATAAAGCTTTTCTGATTCTGATTCAGATTCTGTTTCCGGATCTAATGTATTAATTGAATGTTTTTAAATGTAGAACACGTGCTTGTCACAATTCAGCTAAATCAGTGTTAGAGCCTTCTGTATGTTTATAGATTCAAGGGTAAATGTGTGAGTATCTCTGTGTTAAGTGTGTGTATCTGTGTGTGAGTATCTGTGTGTTAAGTGTGTGTATCTGTGTGTGAGTGTGTGTGTAGCTCTGAGTACCTTTGTTAAGTGTATGTAGCCGCTATATATCTGTATGAGTATCTCTGTGTTAAGTGTGTGAGAGTATCTCTGTGCTAAGTGTGTGAGTATCTGTGTGTTAAGCTAGTGTCTCCTGTGTAGCTGCTGGGGGTCTGGTGTGTGAGTGAGTGGATGGGGGCCGGCCGACCCAGCAGCCTGCAGCTGGTGGAGTTAGGACCTGGAAGAGGATCTCTGATGAATGACATCCTCAGGGTGGGACACACACACACACACACACACACACACACACACACACACACACACACACACACACACACACACACACACACACACACACACACACACACACACACACACACACACACACACACACACACACACACACACACTGACGTCCACCCTTCAGACATCCTAGAGTAGGTAATGAACTGTAACGGTAAACACGATGATGTCATGTTGTCATGTGACCTGCAGGTGCTCGGCCAGCTACGCTCGGCTCTGGGCCAGACGGAGCTGTCGGTTCACCTGGTGGAGGTGAGTCCCAGGCTGAGCCAGGTGCAGGCCCAGCTGCTCACCGGGGCCCAGAACCAGCAGGCGGACTCCGAGGACCAGCCCGTCTACCGCCACGGAACCTCCGCCGCCGGGCTCCCGGTGTCCTGGTACCGCCAGCTGGACGACGTCCCCAGAGGTGGGCAGAACGGGCTTGAGCGCGTCCACCGCTGCCATGTTCACAGCAGCTGTGGGACTGAAGCGCTGCAGGCTAACGCACGCTAACGGAGTCTCGTCGTGTTGGTACTTTAATAAACATTTAGAAAGCCGTGTTCACTATAGCAGCTAACTGAAGTCCCTCTTGGTTCACTATAGCAGCTAACTGAAGTCCCTCTTGGTTCACTATAGCAGCTGACTGAAGTCCCTCTTGGTTCACTATAGCAGCTGACTGAAGTTCCTCTTGGTTCACTATAGCAGCTAACTGAAGTCCCTCTTGGTTCACTGTAGCAGCTAACTGAAGTCCCTCTTGGTTCACTATAGCAGCTAACTGAAGTCCCTCTTGGTTCACTATAGCAGCTGACTGAAGTTCCTCTTGGTTCACTATAGCAGCTAACTGAAGTCCCTCTTGGTTCACTGTAGCAGCTAACTGAAGTCCCTCTTGGCTTCCAGGTTTCAGCATCTTTTTGGCTCATGAGTTCTTCGATGCCCTTCCGGTCCACAAGTTCCAGGTACGGTCCACAACATATACATCGCAATGTGTGATTGGCTGATGACCACTAGGGAAGGGAACTGATTGGCCATGGGCCGATGGTCCTGCTCAGGTGAGGCACACGGCCATGTCTGAGAGTTGGGTCACCTGGAGTTGTGTGTTTATATTTGTGTGTGTGTGTGTGTGTGTGTGTGTGTGTGTGTGTGTGTGTGTGTGTGTGTGTGTGTGTGTGTGTGTGTGTGTGTGTGTGTGTGTGTGTGTGTGTGTGTGTGTGTGTGTGTGTCAGAGGACCCCCCGGGGCTGGAGGGAGGTCATGGTGGACGTGGATCCAGAGGATCAGCTGAGGTTCGTCATCATTCCTGCTCCAACACTCGCCTCCTCCAGCCTCATCCAGGTACCTCACCCTGTCTAACCCTCACCCTGTTTAACCCTAACCCTCACCCTGTCTAACCCTCACCCTGTCTAATTTGTAGCTCCTGATTTCCAAAGGGGTTAAAGTTGTTCAAAGGAAGAGTCACACCTGTTATGTGCATGTATCTTATTACCATAAATGATATTCAACGTTGGGTTAAGTTGTCTTCAATGTGCTATTCACTCTCTCGCCACCATGGGGCGCCATTCACCTATCTATATCCCGTCTATCCACAAGAACAGTCAAAGGCGGTGCCTTGCTCAACGGCAGGCGTCCTTTAGCAGTCTATGAGGGGGGAATAATCCCCATGCCAACCAGAACCTGACCCAGCGGCTGCGGGGCTTCTGCCTGCGCCCGCCTAGCCTCTAGTGCTCCGCTGTGTTGTGATGAGGATGGGAGCGTTTGATATCGCTCCCCTCTGCTCCCCAGCTGGGTGGAGCCGCCCCCGCGCCCACGGCCGCTTGGAAGTTTTATATTCTTTGCGTTCAAACGGAGAGCGATGTGTCTTTGAACTTCCTGCCGAAGTAGTGTGACATCATCACGCGTCCTGCTTGCTGATTGGTTGGGGCTGTGTGTCTAGTTGACTTAATGTTGTAAAGGAAATATAGAAACATTTAGTTTGTTTTGAAAGCAAACAATGGCTTCAGGTGGGAAAGAGTAACTTAGGTAACCATGAAAACGTCTTTCAGTTAAGCAGAAAGAGAGACCATGGCTGATGTAATGTCTCTCTCTGTCTCTCTCTCTGTCTCTCTGTCTCTCTCTCTCTCTCTGTCTCTCTCTTTGTCTGTCTGTCTGTCTGTCTGTCTGTCTGTCTGTCTGTCTGTCTCTCTCTCTCTCTCTCTCTCTCTCTCTCTCTCTCTCTCTCTCTCTCTCTCTCTCTCTCTCTCTCCTCTCTCTCTCTCTCTCTCTCTCTCTCTCTCTCTCTCTCTCTCTCTCTCTCTCTCTCTCTCTCTCTCTCTCTCAAAAGGTGGATGAGAAGAGGGACCATGTGGAGGTGTGTCCAGGGGGCGGGGTCATCGTCCAGCGGCTGTCCAATCGGATCGCGGAGGATGGCGGCGCTGCGCTGATCGCAGACTACGGCCACGACGGAACTAAGACGGACACTTTCAGAGTACGTGTGTGTGGTGGTATGAGCGTGTGTGTGTGGGTGGTATGTATGTGTGTGTGTGTGTGTGTGGTGGTATAAACGTGTGTGGGTGGTGGGGTGTGTGTGTGTTTAGTGGTATGAACGCGTGTGTGTGTGGGTGGTGCGTGTGTGTGTGAGTGGTAGGGTGTGTGTCTTTAGTGGTATGAACGTGTGTGGGTGGTGGTATGTGTGTGTGGTGGTATAAACGTGTGGTTGTGTGTGTGGTGGTATAAACGTGTGTGTGTGGGTGGTGGGGTGTGTGTGTTTAGTGGTATGAACGTGTGTGGGTGGTGTGTGTGGGTGGTGTGTGTGTGGTGGTATAAACGTGTGTGTGTGTGTGTGTGGTGGTATAAACGTGTGTGTGTGTGTGTGGGGTGGGTGTGTGTGTGTGGTGGTAATACTCGTGTGTTGGGTGGTGTGTGTGTGTGTGTGGTGGTATAAACGTGTGTGTGTGTGTGTGGGGTAGGTGTGTGTGGTGGTGGTGTGGTGGTGGTATAAACGTGTGTGGGTGGTGTGTGTGTGTGTGGTGGTATAAACGTGTGTGTGTGTGGTGGTATAAACGTGTGTGTGTGTGGTGGTATAAACGTGTGTGTGTGTGGTGGTATAAACGTGTGTGTGTGTGGTGGTATAAACGTGTGTGTGTGTGTGTGTGGGTGGTGTGTGTGTGGTGGTATAAACGTGTGTGTGTGTGTGTGGGTGGTGTGTGTGTGTGTGGTGGTATAAACGTGTGTGGGTGGTGTGTGTGTGTGTGGTGGTATAAACGTGTGTGTGTGTGGGTGGTGTGTGTGTGGTGGTATAAACGTGTGTGTGTGTGGGTGGTGTGTGTGTGGTGGTATAAACGTGTGTGTGTGTGTGGGTGGTGTGTGTGTGGTGGTATAAACGTGTATGTTGTTTGGTTAGGAAAGCATCTCCAGAAGTAGTTTGTTACGGGAGGGGCGGAGCTTAAGGATTCTGCTGGGGAGGGGTGTGTGTGCCTGCGCCACCTCCCCTCACCATATAGTGACACGCCCCTTTTCCCCCCACCAGGGATTCAAAGGTCACCGGCTCCACCCGGTGCTGGAGGCCCCGGGGTCAGCTGACCTCACCGCCGACGTGGACTTCAGCTACCTCAGGAAGATGGCGGCCAGGAGGGGCGTGGCCTGCCTGGGGCCCCTCCCCCAGAGGGACTTCCTGAGAAACATGGGCGTCGACATGCGCATGCAGGTGGGGTTAACATGGAGGGATTAATGACGTCATATGTCACATGATCTGGGTCCCAGGTGGCTCTTTGGGGTTGAGTTGAGGATGTTGTCGGGCAGGAAGTTGCATCAAATGACAGTGTATACATATATGGCGTTCATCCCCTTAAATACAACACATTTTCGTATATAGTTTTTCATCTGATTATGTATTGGTGGTGAAATATCATTTTAGTTTGTTGGAACCAAAAAATTTTTTATAATCACAACAAAAAAAACATGTCAACCATCGACAACGATATTCCTAAAGCGAAACCTTGCTCAAACCGGTCTGTAAAAGCATTTGAGTGAACCCCACCTGTTTCCTCGCCCCCCGGCCCCGCCCCGGCCCCGGCCCGGCCCCAGGTTCTGCTGCGGAGCTGCGAGGACCCGGCCCGCCGGACCCAGCTGATCCACAGCTACGACCTGCTGACCAGCCCGGACCACATGGGCCTGCGCTTCCAGTTCCTCTGCCTGCTGGCCCAGAGCCGCCTGGCCCCGGCCCGGCCACGCCCGGCCACGCCCCGCCCGGCCCAGGGCCTCAAGGTGGACGACAAAACCCCGGCGCCACTTCCTGTGGCCGGTTTCTCCGAGCTCACGTTCTCCTGAGCGCTTTGAGACCGGCCCAGAACCCGGAGCCCAGGATGAGCACCGCGACCCGGACGCCACGACAACGGTGGCTTCTGATTGGACTGCTTCGGGCCGGTCGTGGCCAACGGTTAGCTGGCCGTGCGCTGACTGTTGGGACGGATGACCTGACGGTTAGCTTTAAGGGACTCTCCATGAAGCGCTGCTCGGATGAGGGAACAGGAAGGAGCCGGGGGGGGGGGGATTCCTGCTAGTTGAATTGTGTTTTGTGTTTAACCGTTTTTGATGTCACTGTGTGTACCTCTGTCTGTATTGTGAATAGAACCGCATGCTCATCCTGTAGTCCGGTGGTCATCTTCTTACTGTGCGCGCGTGTGAAGCCTTACCGACTCGCCCGCTAGATCGTCCGATCCGTCCCACACATGCGGTCACGTAGACGCTAAGCTCGAAAGGGTAAAGCAGGAAAGCAGCTTGGGAGACAGAATGGTGTGACGGGCGCTAGCATGACTAGCCAGGCTGCTGCAGCCCGAGTCCGACAGGAACCCCCCCCCCACGTAAAACCCTGGTGTTATCCAACGTCTGGGAGCTATTTGGTGAGCTCAAGGGTTTGGCAGCAGCCACTCACTGCCCCCCCCACCTCACCCCTCACTGCAGTAGCAATTAAAAGATCCTGTTACACAGGAAGCGGCTCGCTGCCAAAACAACCAACGCTCTCGTGCGTGATTGTAGAGCTTGCTAACGGCTACACGTCGACCGCCGTTTAAAAAACCGGCAATTAAATATGGCTGCCGGTGGTTTTGGTCATCTTCGTCGGCTGCACTGATTTAATCGAGGATGACTTGTGACGTTTGGAATAAAATTGCAGATCTCTTTCTACCCCCAACTTTCAGAAAGGACTGAGGCTGCGTAGTCTCAGCTAGCTTAAGCTCAGCCTGCGGGGTCTCTAGCTAGCTTAGTCTCTAGCCAGCATAGTCTATAGCCAGCAGTCTCAGCTAGCTTAAGCTCAGCCTGCGGGGTCTCTAGCTAGTTTAGTCTCTAGCCAGCATAATCTCAACCAGCGTAGTGTCCAGCCAGCGAGGTCTCTAGCCAGTGTACTCTCTAGCTAGCTTAGTACATAGCCAGCGTAGTATCAGCTAGCTTAGTCCCAGCCAGCCAAGAAACCTCTCTCTCTGTCTTCCAAGAGGCTTCAGTAAGAAACCTCTGTGTGTCTAAGAGGCTTCAGTAAGAAACCTTCTCTCTCTGTCTTCTAAGAGGCTTCAGTAAGAAACCTCTGTGTGTCTCTAAGAGGCTTCAGTAGGAAACCTCTGGGTGTGTCTTAAGAGGCTTCAGTAAGAAACCTCTGGGTGTCTCTAAGAGGCTTTCAGTAGGAAACCTCTCTGTGTCTCTAAGAGGCTTTCAGTAGGAAACCTCTCTGTGTCTCTAAGAGGCTTCAGTAGGAAACATCTCGGTGTGTCTAAGAGGCTTCAGTAAGAAACATCTCGGTGTGTCTAAGAGGCTTCAGTAAGAAACATCTCGGTGTGTCTGAGAGGCTTCAGTAAGAAACCTTCTCTCTGTCTTCTAAGAGGCTTCAGTAAGAAACCTCTGTGTCTCTAAGAGGCTACAGTAGGAAACATCTCGGTGTGTCTAAGAGGCTTTCAGTAAGAAACATCTCGGTGTGTCTAAGAGGCTTCAGTAGGAAACCTCTGTGTCTCTAAGAGGCTTTGAGTAAGAAACATCTCGGTGTGTCAAAGAGGCTTCAGTAAGAAACCTTCTCTCTCTGTCTTCTAAGAGGCTTCAGTAGGAAACCTCTCGGTGTGTCTAAGAGGCTTCAGTAAGAAACATTATGTTATCGTACCCTGATCATGATTTGGTTTCTTTCGGCCAGCAAAGCCCCGATCAGACCGAGCGTTATAGCAGCCGGCGGCGGCTCTTTGTATTCGTTTTCCTCCTCGGGTTGAAGCGTCCAAACTAAGCCTAACTAACTCCGGGCAGAAAAGCGTGAAGTGAGAGGCAGGCCTTCTGTGGCGTGAACAACATGGAGGAGAAACCCGCGCCCCACGCCTGTCCATATTTCCATGCAGATGTTTAGATACATGATAAATGTTTAAATGCACGTTTGAATGCGGTTAGGCGAAGAACAGTGATTGGGTGGTTGCCTAGTAACAGTTGATTTTTTTTATTATTTTTTACAAAAAGGCTGCGGTTTGCCTCTTGCTTTGCAGGTAGCAAAACGCCCTCAGTCTAAGCCTGCAAAATATGCAACATTTAAATCTTCATTCTCAACTTCTCCACGGTGGGGAAAGAAGAAAGTGGCTTCTGAGAAATGGCACCGTGGTGGCAGATCGAGAACAAACACGGGTGTAACTTTCTTTTTTTTTATTAGTGTATATCGACACGTTCAGCAAAAGACATTTCCCCCAGAAGATAAACTCGGTAAAGTCCCCGCCTCGCAGAGCAGACGTTGTGAAGCGCTATCCCAGTGCTATCCCAGTGCTCCCAGCGCTATCCCAGCGCTCCCAGCGCTATCCCAGCGCTCCCAGCGCTATCCCAGCGCTATCCCAGCTCTAGAAGGCAATGCTTAAGGTTCCTGGAATGTTCTGGAGTTACCTTGAGCCCCTAGACTCAAGGGTTGGGTTTTGCGTCCGCGCCGTAGCGACCTCGCCGTAGCGACCGCGCCGTAGCGACCGCGCCGTAGCGACCGCGCCGTAGCGACCGCGCCGTAGCGACCGCGCCGTAGCGACCTGCTCCAACCGCTTCCCCCGCAGTTCGGACGCCTCTGGGCAATTGCGGCGCACGGTCTCCGTAGCAACAGACCCCGACCCCCGGTCCTCCCCTTGAGTTGGCGTGACGGGGGGGGGGGGGGGGGGGGTCCTCCTTTCCCCCCCCACCCGCCACCCCCAGTCTAGGGCCCCTCCTGCATGCGGTCCAGATTGGGCGCCATGATGAAGTGTTTGGGGCAGTGGAGGCCACACGCGTCGGCGTGCTCCTCCCAGTGGGCGTCGTCGCTCTCGTGGGTGATGTAGCGCTCGCCGCGCCGCGTCTCGAACCCGCGCAGGTCCAGCCACGTCTGGTAGTCCTGCGGGAGGGGGAGGGGGAGGGGGAGGGGGAGGGAGGCCGTTATTGAAGCTTACCCATGATGCTTTGCTCTGATTCCAGGACCTAACTTGGTCCGTCTCATCCCAGGGGAGCTGCAGTCATCATTCACGTTTTGGGATCAAATCGGGAATTCAGTGTTTAACGTTTATATATATATATATATATATATATATATTATTATTTTTTTTTATTAAATCTTCACACTCGACTTTATGTAAGAAGGCGATCGCCATTTTGTGATTGCGGGACTAAAATGTTTGAGGAAAAAGGCGAAGGTGGACGAGAGACCTGGAGCCAGGGGTGGCTGAGGGACTTCTCAACGCTGTAGCGCTTCCTCATCTTCACCTGCAGCAGGTTGGTGATGAGGTCGGTCGCTGTGGAGAAGAACGTTAACGATCCACACATCAAGACGACAAAACAGCTGTAAGCATGACGCGTATGGGGGGGGGGGGGGAGGAGGAGGAGGGGGGGGGGGGGGGGGTAACTACATCATAAACACACAATCGACTTCAGTCCACAGTTTAAGGTTTGCTTGCAGTGAAAGAGGATCATCTGGATTGTTACAATACAATGATCGGGTTTCCGAGCCCTGGCAACACTGCCTTCGACTCGGGAACGTGCGCACGAAGGAAGTCTCCCGTCTCCAGAACCCAAACCACGGCAACCACGGGCAACCACGGGCAACCACGGGCAACCACGGGCAACCACGGCAACCCCGGCCAGCAGCTCACCGTCGCCGGAGATCTCCTTCCAGGGGTTGGGCGGGTACATGAAGGCGGCGTTGTGGATCTGCTCCTTGATGTCCTCGTCCTCGTTGAAGGGGAAGGTGCCGCTCAGGCTGACGTACACGATGACGCCCACGGACCACATGTCCAGCGAGCGGTTGTAGCCCTTGGAGCACAGCACCTCGGGGGCCAGGTAGGCGGGGGTCCCCACCACCGAGCGCCGGAAGGACTTCTCCCCGATGATGCGGGCGAAGCCGAAGTCGCACAGCTTCACCTGCCGATCAGACGCCGACGTCAAACACCACCCTGGCCCTTAGCCCTGGCCCTTAGCACTGGCCCTTAGCCCTGGCCCTTAGCACTGGCCCTTAGCCCTGGCCCTTAGCCCTGGCCCTTAGCACTGGCCCTTAGCACTGGCCCTTAGCCCTGGCCCTTAGCCCTGGCCCTTAGCCCTGGCCCTTAGCCCTGGCCCTTAGCACTGGCCCTTAGCACTGGCCCTTAGCACTGGACCTCGGGGCCCGGCGGTAATGCTGGGTTTAAGTTAATGTGTTGGCTTTAAGTTAATGTGTTGGCTTTAAGTTAATGTGTTGGCTTTAAGTTAATGTGTTGGATTGAAGTTAATGTGTTGGCTTTAAGTTAATGTGTTGGATTGAAGTTAATGTGTTGGATTGTAGTTAATGTGTTGGCTTTAAGTTAATGTGTTGGCTTGAAGTTAATGTGTTGGCTTTAAGTTAATGTGTTGGCTTTAAGTTAATGTGTTGGGTTGAAGTTAATGTGTTGGCTTTAAGTTAATGTGTTGGCTTTAAGTTAATGTGTTGGATTGAACTTAATGTGTTGGGTTGAAGTTAATGTGTTGGGTTGAAGTTAATGTGTTGGCTTTAAGTTAATGTGTTGGATTGAAGTTAATGTGTTGGCTTTAAGTTAATGTGTTGGATTGAACTTAATGTGTTGGGTTGAAGTTAATGTGTTGGATTGAAGTTAGTGTGTTGGCTTTAAGTTAATTGTTGGCTTTAAGTTAATGTGTTGGATTGAAGTTAATGTGTTGGATTTAAGTTAATGTGTTGGCTTTAAGTTAATGTGTTGGATTGAAGTTAATGTGTTGGATTGAACTTAATGTGTTGGATTGAAGTTAATGTGTTGGCTTTAAGTTAACGTGTTGGCTTTAAGTTAACGTGTTGGCTTTAAGTTAATGTGTTGGCTTTAAGTTAATGTGTTGGCGGCATGTGGCTCAGAAGGCAGAGCGGGTCGACTGGTAACCGGAAGGGTTGCCGGTTCCATCCCCGGCTCCTCCAGAGCGGAGTGTCGAGGAGGAGTGGACGAGTGTCAGGCAAATGTTTGGAAAGTGCTTTGCGTGGCCATTGGTTAGAAAAGCGCTATATATATATATATATATATATATATATATATATATATATATATATATATATATATATATATATATATATATAAAAGAAATTATAATCCAGTCCATTTAATAGAGAGAAAAAGGAAATCATGCTTTTTGTTTGGCACTAAGTGGTCCTCACATGAAGCCAGCAGTATGGGCTTAGGGCGGAATTAAGGGTGACCTCGGACTAAAGTACGTTTTAATCCTGCTGACACGACACGTCAGTCATGGGCTTCTGTGTTCATACTGCAGAGACTCTCTTGTCTCCGCGCCGAACCGGATTGGAACCACAGGAACCTTCCCGCGGCGGGAAGGTTCCTGTGGTTCCAATCCGGTTCGGCGTGGATGCCGGGCCCTGGCTGGTACCGACCTGGGGGAAGGGTTCTGCGGAGGCCAGCAGCACGTTCTCCGGCTTCAGGTCGCAGTGGACCACGTTCTTGAAGTGGAGGTGTCGCAGAGCCACCAGGATCTAGGACCAAACGGAGGAACAGTCTCTTTACGCCTCCAAACCTTTTATTCAACGAGGGGGTCTTCGGGAGGCAGAGACACAGAGCCCTGCTGGGGGGGGGCTGGAGCCCTGGTGGTGGGCGGGGGGGGCTGGAGCCCTGGTGGTGGGCGGGGGGGGGGCTGGAGCCCTGGTGGCGGGGGGGGGGGGGGGGCTGGAGCCCTAGTGGGCGGGGGGGGGGGGGCTGGAGCCCTGGTGGGGGGGGCTGGAGCCCTGGTGGCGGGGGGGGGGGCTGGAGCCCTGGTGGGCGGGGCTGGAGCCCTGGTGGGGGGAGCTGGAGCCCTGGTGGGCGGGGGGGGGGCTGGAGCCCTAGTGGGGGGGGGGCTCGACCCCTGGTGGGCGGGGGGGGGCTGGAGCCCTGGTGGGCGGGGGGGGGGGGGGCTGGAGCCCTGGTGGGCGAGGCTGGAGCCCTAGTGGGGGGGGGGCTCGAGCCCTGGTGGGCGGGGGGGGCTCGAGCCCTGGTGGGCGGGGGGGGCTCGAGCCCTGGTGGGCGGGGGGGGGGGGGGCTGGAGCCCTGGTGGTCTTAGCGGTTGTAAAGCCCCAGAGAAGCTCTGTGGTGGGAGTTCAGGGCTCGCCCAGCGCTCACGCGGGTTTCAATGGAAACGTGATGCAGAGGTGGGAAGTAATGACGTACAAATACTTTTTGTATATCTGTACTTATATATATGTATTTTTTTCAGGTATCTGTACTCCTACTTGAGGTAAAGAATGTGTGTGCTTTAGGCTGACGTGATGTCACTGTGATGTCACTGTGATGTCACTGACCTGCGTCACCAGGAACTTGGTGAGGCGTTCTGGCAGGCGGCTCCGCTCGCTGGACAGGATCATCTCCAGCATGTCCCCGTGGAGCTTCTCCATCACCACGAACACCCGCTCGGGGGTCTCGAACATGCACTCCAGGTTCACGACCCCAGGGTGGTGCAGGTTCTGGCACCGGGGGCGGACGAGACGAACGACAACGAGAGACGTTAACGACCAGAAAATAGGCTCCTGGAGCTGTTGATAGTGCTTCACGTTTCCATCAAGCTTTTATCATCTGAATCTTCTTGTCCGAAGATGATAATAATAATAATAATAATGCATTTTATTTATAGGCGCCTTTCAAAACACTCAAGGTCACCTTACAAAATCAACAATGTACGATGTAACAGAATGAAGGCTGTGTCTCTGAGGGTGAGGACATGATTTAACAGAATGAAGGCTGTGTCTCTGAGGGTGAGGACATGATGTAACAGAATGAAGGCTGTGTCTCTGAGGGTGAGGACATGATGTAACAGAATGAAGGCTGTGTCTCTGAGGGTGAGGAGGACATGATGTAACAGAATGAAGGCTGTGTCTCTGAGGGTGAGGACATGATGTAACAGAATGAAGGCTGTGTCTCTGAGGTTGAGGAGGACATGATTCAACAGAATGAAGGCTGTGTCTCTGAGGGTGAGGACATGATGTAACAGAATGAAGGCTGTGTCTGAGATTAAGGAGGACATGATGTAACAGAATGAAGGCTGTGTCTCTGAGGATGAGGACATGATGTAACAGAATGAAGGCTGTGTCTCTGAGGTTGAGGACATGATTCAACAGAATGAAGGCTGTGTCTCTGAGGGTGAGGACATGATTCAACAGAATGAAGGCTGTGTCTCTGAGGGTGAGGAGGACATGATTCAACAGAATGAAGGCTGTGTCTCTGAGGGTGAGGAGGTCTGGAGCTACCTGGAGAATGGCCACTTCGTTCCTCAGCTGGCTCTCCTGCTTGGTGGGGAACCTCATCTTATCGATGATCTTGATGGCTACGTCTCGGCCAGTCTTCCTGTGTTTGCCTGATGAGAGGAAATCGATAATCAATAACAAATGATACAGAGATCTGCAGGCCAGAGCTGTGCCACCAAGTGATGTTCCTTTCATGTTACCTCAACCAAACCCTTACCTTAATTGATCCCCATCTAATCGAATACCGAACCTTAACCATCACCAACCTTACACCTTAATTTAACCACGTCTAAAATAATAACTTAACCATCACTAACCTTGCCCTTAAACTTAACCACGTCTAAACTAATAACTTAACCATCACCTACCTTACACCTTAATTTAACCATGTCTAAATGAATACCCTTAACCCTTAACTCGACCATTTCAAGCGTTACTCAGAACCGCATCAATAAGGTCAAAGCTAGCTGTAAGGATGGGTAGGGATCCTGCCGTACCTCCGTAGACGATCCCAAACTGTCCGGAACCCAGGACCTCGTCGGCAAAGATCTGGTACACGGAGCTGATGTCCTGCAGAACCCCCCCCACACACACACACACACAACACCCCACTTAACCTTCCGACGTCATCGTGCGCAACGGGCTTTGGCTTCGGCGCGTCAAAAGCCATTTGCGCACGATCGTTAATGCAAACACGATTTAAGAACACAACGCTTCGTTGGGCCAGGAGACCACCTGCTTTGGTGCCTACCACGTTTTCCTGGACCTGAGAGTTGGACACGGAGATGGACATCGACAGGTCTTCTGGAAAACACATTCACGCGTCCATGGGTTAAACGTCACTCGGTAAAACCCATCCGCCAATACACCCACGAGCTCCCCACTGCCAAGCGTTACGGTCGAACTGATACACAAAACACCGAGCGATCGAGGGACAAAGGTACGAGTACGTTAGCAGGGCGGACAGGAGGTGGAGACCGGAAGGAAGCGGCTCATTTGGACGGATTTCAAAACGGAGCTACACAAACGGGACTACTCCTAATGGATCCGAACGATGGCGTTGGGGGGCGTGTTCCCAGCGTGTGAACACGGAGGTCGTGGAGGCTTAATCCAGCGCCGCTGCAGAAATCTGGCCGGGGAGTTTCCAGTTGTCCCTGATTATGGATTTCAGAATCGTGTTGGGCATCTGGGTCACACCGACCGATCAATACTGGCCTCACGCTACAGCCGGCTATGGGATAACCCGCCACCGTGTAACTCCCCCCCCCCCCCGCCAACACTGATTAGCATGTTAGCTTGTTGGCTAAACACCTGCTTGCTGTACGATAAAAGTATTATATGGTCTTGCAGGTCGAGGGATTTATCGGAGCTAAAAGACATGGGTTTCTTCATCTAAAAGGCTGTGAACCGAACTTACTGTGGTCCCTGCTCTGGCCCGGGGGCCCTCCCAGGCTGGGCTGGGGGGTGACCGGCATCAGGGCCTGTCGTATGGCCTTCTCCCAGCCCTGGGCCACCTCCAGCCCCAGGCCGCAGGCCGCCAGCCCTGGTGTGTGGTGGCTGCCCATGTTCTCCCCAACGTAGTACACAACGCTGGACGTGACGATTAGGAAACAGTGGGGATTGGTGGGGCCTTGGGTGAGGCTGGCTCCCTGGGGCCCGGTGAGGCCCTGTGTGAGGCCGGCTCCCTGGGGCCCAGTGAGGCCTTGTGTGAGGCCGGGTCCCTGTGTGAGGCTGGCTCCCTGGGGCCCGGTGAGGCCCTGTGTGAGGCCGGCTCCCTGGGGCCCAGTGAGGCCTTGTGTGAGGCCGGGTCCCTGTGTGAGGCTGGCTCCCTGGGGCCCGGTGAGGCCCTGTGTGAGGCTGGCTCCCTGGGGCCCGGTGAGGCCCTGTGTGAGGCTGGCTCCCTGGGGCCCGGTGAGGCCCTGTGTGAGGCTAGCTCCCTGGGGGAGGCAGGCCCCCTCCTGGACCCGCTCCACCTGCAAGATCTCCGACAGCGGGATCTCCTGAGGAAGGGGACGGGGGGCGGGGGGGGGGGGGGGACCAGAATCAGAACCTCATTTAATGTCAGTAGGTTACTGCCGGTAGGTTACAGTCCTTATATTATCTCCATGGTCTGATTCAATCATTCAACATCACAGAGGTTATGTATCTCCTTTCTTAAGGGGGGAGAGTGGTCTCGACCTGGAACTGGACCTGTACCTGGCACATGACCTGTTACTGGACCTGGTACTGTACCGGGTACTGGTCCGGGGCCTGGTGTGGACCTGATACTGTACCTTGTAGTATTTGGCTGCGTTCTCGTTCTGGAAGAGCGTCAGACACTTGCTGTCCAGCCGCCAGTAATGTCTCTTCCTCTGCAGGGAGAAGAGAACCGTTACATACAACCAGAAAGCAGGGGGTGGGGGGTGTGTGTGTCTACCAGGGGGTCTCTGCTGGTATAGTGGTGTGTGTGTGTGTGTGTGTGTACCAGGGGGCCTCTGCTGGTATAGTGGTGTGTGTGTGTGTACCAGGGGGTCTCTGCTGGTATAGTGGTGTGTGTGTGTACCAGGGGGTCTCTGCTGGTATAGTGGTGTGTGTGTGTGTGTGTGTGTGTGTGTGTGTGTATACCAGGGGGTCTCTGCTGGTATAGTGGTGTGTGTGTGTGTGTGTGTGTGTGTGTGTGTGTGTGTGTGTGTTGTGTGTATACCAGGGGGTCTCTGCTGGTATAGTGGTGTGTGTGTGTGTGTGTACACCAGGGGTCTCTGCTGGTATAGTGGTGTGTGTGTGTGTACCAGGGGGGTCTCTGCTGGTATAGTGGTGTGTGTGTGTGTGTGTGTGTGTGTGTGTGTGTGTGTGTGTGTGTGTGTGTGTGTGTGTGTGTGTGTGTGTGTGTGTGTGTGTGTGTGTGTGTGTGTGTACCAGGGGTCTCTGCTGGTATAGTTGTGTGTGTGTGTGTGTGTGTACCAGGGGGTATCTGCTGGTATAGTTGTGTGTGTGTGTGTGTGTGTGTACCAGGGGGTCTCTGCTGGTATAGTTGTGTGTGTGTGTGTGTGTGTGTGTGTGTGTGTGGGTGTGTGTGTGTACCAGGGGGTCTCTGCTGGTATAGTGCACCATCCAGCCCTCCTTCACCATGGTGGAGCTCCTCCTCTTGGTGTGCTTGATGGACTGGACCACCCGCATCAGGGGGATGTTGGTGCTGCTGGAGGGGCTACACACACACACACACACACACACACACACACACACACACACACACACACACACACACACACACACACACACACACACACACACACACACACACACACACACACACACACACACACAGAGATAATGAATAATGACTTGTTTGTAATCCTGGAATTTTCTATTCAGGGAACACAGATAAGACTTGCTGTGCTTTCTGTAATAAGTAACGCACATATTCAAATTCAGTCCAAACAGAAATATCCAGCACAGCACAGGAAGTCCTGTCAGTAGTGCTACTAGTGCTACTAGTTTCACTAGTGTTATTAGTGCTACTAGTGGTACTAGTGCTACTAGTTTTACTAGTGTTATTAGTGCTACTAGTGGTACTAGTGATACTAGTTTTACTAGTGTTATTAGTGCTACTAGTGGTACTAGTGATACTAGTTTTACTAGTGTTATTAGTGCTACTAGTGGTACTAGTGCTACTAGTGGTACTAGTGATACTAGTTTTACTAGTGTTATTAGTGATACTAGTGGTACTTGTGCTACTAGTTTTACTAGTGTTATTAGTGCTACTAGTGGTACTAGTGCTACTAGTTGTACTAATGTTACTAGTGCTACTGGTGTTACTGGTGCTACTGGTGTTACTAGTGCTACTGGTGCTACTGGTGTTTCTAGTGCTACTGGTGTTACTAGTGCTACTGGTGCTACTGGTGTTTCTAGTGCTACTGGTGCTACTGGTGCTACTGGTGTTTCTAGTGCTACTGGTGTTACTAGTGCTACTGGTGTTACTGGTGCTACTGGTGTTACTGGTGTTACTAGTGCTACTGGTGTTACTAGTGCTACTGGTGTTACTAGTGCTACTGGTGTTACTGGTGCTACTGGTGTTACTGGTGTTTCTAGTGCTACTGGTGTTACTAGTGCTACTGGTGTTACTGATGTTACTAGTGCTACTGGTGTTACTAGTGCTACTGGTGTTTCTAGTGCTACTGGTGTTACTAGTGCTACTGGTGTTACTAGTGCTACTGGTGCTACTGGTGCTACTGGTGTTACTAGTGCTACTGGTGTTACTGGTGCTACTGGTGTTACTGGTGCTACTGGTGTTACTGGTGCTACTGGTGTTACTGGTGTTACTAATGTTACTAGTGCTACTGGTGTTACTAGTGCTACTGGTGTTTCTAGTGCTACTGGTGTTACTAATGTTACTAGTGCTACTGGTGTTACTGGTGCTACTGGTGTTACTAGTGCTACTGGAGTTACTGGTGCTACTGGTGTTACTAATGTTACTAGTGCTACTGGTGTTACTAGTGTTACTGATGTTACTGGTGCTACTGGTGTTACTAGTGTTACTGATGTTACTAGTGCTACTGGTGTTACTAGTGCTACTGGTGCTACTGGTGTTACTAGTGCTACTGGTGTTACTGGTGCTACTGGTGTTACTGGTGCTACTGGTGTTACTGGTGCTACTGGTGTTACTAGTGCTACTGGAGTTACTGGTGCTACTGGTGTTACTAGTGCTACTGGTGTTACTGGTGCTACTGGTGTTACTAGTGCTACTGGTGCTACTGGTGTTACTAGTGCTACTGGTGTTACTGGTGCTACTGGTGTTACTGGTGCTACTAGTGCTACTGGTGTTACTGGTGCTACTGGTGTTACTAGTGCTACTGGTGTTACTGGTGCTACTGGTGTTACTGGTGCTACTGGTGTTACTAGTGATACTGGTGTTACTGGTGCTACTGGTGTTACTAGTGCTACCGGTGCTACTGGTGGAACTGGTGCTACCGGTGCTACTGGTGGTACTGGTGGTAGTAGTGACACCTCAACAAGGGGTTTGCGGGTGTGATTCCCATCACCTGATGGCTCTGAGGGCGTCGTCGTCTCCGTCTGCGCTGGGTCCCTCCATGTAGAACATCTTGTCCTCCAGACCGGACACCTCGTCCTGGTCCTCCGTGCTGCGGCCCCCCTCGCTGCCCGCGTCCCCCGAGTCCACCTCCATGCTGGGGTCCAGGGAGGCCCGGTCCAGGGAGGCCCGGTCCAGGGAGTCGGGGCTGGTGGGTTCTGTACGGGGGGGACGGACTGCGGTTAGAAACCCCCCACTACGTCCCTCCGCCCTGGAGATGCTGAGTGCCCCCGAGAGCCTCACCTCCGTTGAAGTCCACCTCCCCCAGGCAGTCTCGAGGGGTCTTGGCCGCGCATCTCTTGTGGCAGTTGAACTTGCAGTCTGGAGACACAGGGGGAACACAGGGCTGTTAGCGGCGCTGGCGTCCGCGGGTCGCGGGGCGACGGGCGACGGGGCGACGGGGCCGCTCTGACCTCTGCACTGCAGGCCCTGCCGGAAGAGGCCCTTCAGCAGGCGCTTGCAGTACTGGCAGATGGTGGGCCGGGTGTAGGAGTGGACGGAGAAGGTGTGGGGCACCTTCACGCGGCCCAAAACCATCTTCTCCATCCAGATGGGCCGCCCGCTCAGCAGGGAGTTCCGCTTCCCGGCCGCCAGCAGGGGGCGCTGCTGCAGGGAGGGGGGGGGGGGGAGATGGAGAGGGGGAGAGATGGAGGGGGGGAGAGATGGAGGGGGGGAGAGATCGAGGGGAGAGATGGAGGGGGGAGAGATGGGGGGAGAGATGGAGAGGGGGGAGAGATAGATGGGGGAGGGGGGGAGAGATGGAGAGGGGGGAGAGATAGATGGGGGAGATGGAAAGGGGGAGAGATGGAGGTGACAGGAAGGGAGGAAGGAGGAGAATGGGGAGAAAGAAGTGGGAGAGGTAGAAATATGGAAGGAGATGAGGAAGGGGGAGAAGGCGGGGCAGACAGAACGACATAGATAAGATTGGGGGAGGGTGTGGACGGAAGGGAGGAGGGGGGCCGAGATGGGAGTGAAACAAGATGAGGTAAGAAGGGAGAGATAAGTCAATAATCACAACAATAACTGAAGACTTTATTTTGGGTCGGTGAGAGACGTTATTGAAATGTCATGCGCTGAGCGAACGCTGGTGAACTCAGGGGAGCGGAGACACCCCAAAGGAATCCGTCGAGGGAGGGAGGGAGGGAGGGAGGGAGGGAGGGAGGGAGGGAGGGAGAGAGGGAGGGAGAGAGAGAGAGAGAGAGAGAGAGAGAGAGAGAGAGAGAGAGAGAGAGAGAGAGAGAGAGAGAGAGAGAGAGAGAGAGAGAGAGAGAGAGAGAGAGAGAGAGAGAGAGAGAGAGAGCCTCTACACGGGCCATCGCGGCCCAGCCCTGGTTTCAGTCTGCAAGATGGTGGAGGAACCGTAAAAGCGCCATCGAAAGAAACAAAGAGCGGTGAGGTGAGCAGAATTCCCCGGCGACGTCTGCACTTTGTCCACGGGGAAAACAAACGGTGGTTTGCGCAGACTACAGAGTGTGTCCTCGTCTGAACACAATCCGTTTTGTCCTCCAGAACAATGGCCGGCCTTTTCCCTGCGTACCCCCCCCCCCCCCCCCCCCCCTACCTCACCAGGCCTGGCCAGGAAGCCCTGCACAATGGGGGGTCCTCCCCACCAGCAGCCCAGGCCTCCACTCTATCGTCTCGTTGTGGTGACACCACCTGGGGTCGTAGGTCATCGTCACGATGGAGGCATCATGGCGAGCGTTTATTTATTCAGAACACCTTGTAACGAGGTAACACCAAAAGAAAACTGAATAGTATCATTAGGTCATTTTCTTCTTTTTAATGCAAATTCTTTTTGTTTCAGAACATGTGGCCGATTGCGTGTGAACACCTCAATGTGTCCAATAACCAGGGGTCATGGAGGTCAGAATAGGTTTGGTATAGATGAAATATCATCTTTACGATCAGACGATCAAACAACCACCAGGACGCTGGCCCTGGCTGACCAGGACATTAACCCTGGCTGACCAGGACGCTGGCCCTGGCTGACCAGGACGCTGGCCCTGGCTGACCAGGACGCTGGCCCTGGCTGACCAGGACGCTGGCCCTGGCTGACCAGGACCCTGGCCCTGGCTGACCAGGACGCTGGCCCTGGCTGACCAGGACCCTGGCCCTGGCTGACCAGGACGCTGGCCCTGGCTGACCAGGACCCTGGCCCTGGCTGACCAGGACGCTGGCCCTGGCTGACCAGGACGCTGGCCCTGGCTGACCAGGACGCTGGCCCTGGCTGACCAGGACCCTGGCCCTGGCTGACCAGGACGCTGGCCCTGGCTGACCAGGACGTTAACCCTGGCTGACCAGGACCCTGGCCCTGGCTGACCAGGACGCTGGCCCTGGCTGACCAGGACCCTGGCCCTGGCTGACCAGGACGCTGGCCCTGCCTGACCAGGACCCTGGCCCTGGCTGACCAGGACCCTGGCCCTGGCTGACCAGGACGCTGGCCCTGGCTGACCAGGACGTTGGCCCTGGCTGACCAGGACCCTGGCCCTGGCTGACCAGGACCCTGCCCCTGGCTGACCAGGACGCTGGCCCTGGCTGACCAGGACCCTGGCCCTGGCTGACCAGGACGCTGGCCCTGGCTGACCAGGACGTTAACCCTGGCTGACCAGGACCCTGGCCCTGGCTGACCAGGACGCTGGCCCTGGCTGACCAGGACCCTGGCCCTGGCTGACCAGGACGCTGGGTTTTGAACCATCAATACCAATATCACAAGTATCTCAGCAGGCTTCCAACGGATTTCATGGAGCAGGATCTCAGCCTTTTAGACCAGCACTAAACACTGCTAGGTCCCAACAAGTCCTAGCCACATGCAATAACTAGTTCCATATCTTATCTACATGCTATAGGGACAGGGTAGTCTACTGGTTACAGCGTCCAATGTCTGCACAGATTCTAACCTGAATGGCGTCTCAGAGCGAGACGACCCCTGACCCCTACTGCTACTACTTTAGAACTCTGAAGGACTACCCAGTAGATGAGACCGGGGGGGGTGGACTCTGGAGGACTACCCAGTAGATGAGACCAGGGGGGGTGGACTCTGAAGGACTACCCAGTAGATGAGACCGGGGGGGGTGGACTCTGGAGGACTACCCAGTAGATGAGACCAGGGGGGGTGGACTCTGGAGGACTACCCAGTAGATGAGACCAGGGGGGGTGGACTCTGGAGGACTACCCAGTAGATGAGACCAGGGGGGGTGGACTCTGAAGGACTACCCAGTAGATGAGACCAGGGGGGGTGGACTCTGGAGGACTACCCAGTAGATGAGACCGGGGGGGGTGGACTCTGGAGGACTACCCAGTAGATGAGACCAGGGGGGGGTGGACTCTGGAGGACTACCCAGTAGATGAGACCAGGGGGGGGTGGACTCTGGAGGACTACCCAGTAGATGAGACCGGGGGGGGTGGACTCTGGAGGACTACCCAGTAGATGAGACCAGGGGGGGTGGACTCTGAAGGACTACCCAGTAGATGAGACCAGGGGGGGGTGGACTCTGGAGGACTACCCAGTAGATGAGACCAGGGGGGGGTGGACTCTGGAGGACTACCCAGTAGATGAGACCAGGGGGGGTGGACTCTGGAGGACTACCCAGTAGATGAGACCAGGGGGGGGTGGACTCTGGAGGACTACCCAGTAGATGAGACCAGGGGGGGGTGGACTCTGGAGGACTACCCAGTAGATGAGACCAGGGGGGGTGGACTCTGGAGGACTACCCAGTAGATGAGACCAGGGGGGGGGTGGACTCTGGAGGACTACCCAGTAGATGAGACCAGGGGGGGTGGACTCTGGGAGGACTACCCAGTAGATGAGACCAGGGGGGGTGGACTCTGGAGGACTACCCAGTAGATGAGACCAGGGGGGGTGGACTCTGAAGGACTACCCAGTAGATGAGACCAGGGGGGGTGACTCTGGAGGACTACCCAGTAGATGAGACCGGGGGGGGGGTGGACTCTGGAGGACTACCCAGTAGATGAGACCAGGGGGGGGTGGACTCTGGAGGACTACCCAGTAGATGAGACCGGGGGGGGGTGGACTCTGGAGGACTACCCAGTAGATGAGACCAGGGGGGGGTGGACTCTGGAGGACTACCCAGTAGATGAGACCAGGGGGGGGTGGACTCTGGAGGACTACCCAGTAGATGAGACCAGGGGGGGTGGACTCTGGAGGACTACCCAGTAGATGAGACCGGGGGGGGTTGGACTCTGGAGGACTACCCAGTAGATGAGACCGGGGGGGGTTGGACTCTGGAGGACTACCCAGTAGATGAGACCGGGGGGGGGTGGACTCTGGAGGACTACCCAGTAGATGAGACCAGGGGGGGTGGACTCTGAAGGACTACCCAGTAGATGAGACCAGGGGGGGTGGACTCTGGAGGACTACCCAGTAGATGAGACCGGGGGGGGTGGACTCTGGAGGACTACCCAGTAGATGAGACCAGGGGGGGTGGACTCTGGAGGACTACCCAGTAGATGAGACCAGGGGGGGTGGACTCTGGAGGACTACCCAGTAGATGAGACCAGGGGGGGGTGGACTCTGGAGGACTACCCAGTAGATGAGACCAGGGGGGGTGGACTCTGGAGGACTACCCAGTAGATGAGACCGGGGGGGGGTGGACTCTGGAGGACTACCCAGTAGATGAGACCAGGGGGGTGGACTCTGGAGGACTACCCAGTAGATGAGACCAGGGGGGGTGGACTCTGGAGGACTACCCAGTAGATGAGACCAGGGGGGGTGGACTCTGGAGGACTACCCAGTAGATGAGACCAGGGGGGGTGGACTCTGGAGGACTACCCAGTAGATGAGACCAGGGGGGGGTGGACTCTGGAGGACTACCCAGTAGATGAGACCAGGGGGGGGGGTGGACTCTGGAGGACTTACCCAGTAGATGAGACCAGGGGGGGTGGACTCTGGAGGACTACCCAGTAGATGAGACCGGGGGGGGTTGGACTCTGGAGGACTACCCAGTAGATGAGACCGGGGGGGGTGGACTCTGAAGGACTACCAGCAGGTGAGAAGTGTACCTCTTCCTGGGGCAGGGGGGTGAACTCCGTGCTGAGGGACGGTCGGGGGAGGGTCAGCACGCCGGCCGTCAGCGACGCGCTGGACAGACGCCGCTTGCGGACGCCGCTGCAGTTGTTGGGGATCTTGAAGGCGCAGCGCTTGTGGTAGTTCAGCCCACATCCTGCAGGGGGACGCAGAACCACCGTGGAGGTCAGCCTCTACCTGCTCCTTAATGACCTGTCTCTGTACTGTCTAACCCCTACCTGCTCCTTAATGACCTGTCTCTGTACTGTCTAACCCCTACCTGCTCCTTAATGACCTGTCTCTGTACTGTCTAACCCCTACCTGCTCCTTAATGACCTGTCTCTGTACTGTCTAACCCCGACCTGCTCCTTAATTACCTGTCTCTGTACTGTATAACCCCTACCTGATCCTTAACGACCTGTCTCTGTACTGTCTAACCCCTACCTGCTCCTGAATGACCTGTCTCTGTATTCACTGTAAGACGTCTGCTAAATGACTAACTAGTAGGGACTCGATCAGAGTCAACCATGTGACCTTGAGGGACATGTGTGACCAGGTGTGACAAGGTGACACCAGGTGTGACCAGGTGACACCAGGTGTGACCAGGTGACACCAGGTGACACCAGGTGAGGCAGGTTCTTACCTTCACACTTGAGGCCCTGCCGGACCAGGCCCCAGAGCATCTCCCCACAGTGGTCGCAGAAGGCCGGGGCCTTGTAGGAGTGAACGTAGAGCGCGTGGGGGCGGATCTGGAAGTCCTCGACCGTGGCGAGAGCTGGGGGCGGAAAGGTTAGCGTTTTAAAAGAGTTGGAGCCGGTCTTCAACATCCCACCACTGAGGTCCAGCATACCACAGGTCTGGTCTGGTCTTTTGGTTTACTGGTGGCTTGATTGGTGGGTCTGATTGGTCACATGCCATTTGATCCCATAAGACCTAACAATCAACACATTTCAACCAATCAGAAACAGCAAAATGCAATTCCGAGATAGATGGCCTTCCTACGGCGCTCAAAGCTAAAGTTAAGAGATAAGAATCTGAGGTATTCCAAGACTTCTTTTTAAAAATTGTAAATTTTTGTATGAGTGGTCTTGTTTTGTGCTATTTTGCTTGAACACAAGCCATCTAAAACGTTGTTGTTCTTCCTGATGTCTTCACAGCTCTTCATCCAGGGCTACACGTCTTCATCAAGCCACTTCGTCAATCGTCCTTGCTGAGCGAAGACCATTCTGTCCTTTCTCAATCTCCAGATTTATAAAGACTCATTTCTGGTTGTGGTCGGCAGATTATCCCCTCCTCCTGCTGTCCTTGATGCTCTGGCGCACGGCTCCACCAACAACACATCGCCATGGTAACCACAGCCTCCAGCTCACTTCAAAGACAATGTTTCTCTTTTCTTTCTCCCTCTGGTCCTCCAGGGGCTGAAGCACCAAGGGCCCGTGAAGCCCCACACAACAACCCGTCTTCATTCAGGGACACCCTGGAGCCTCATCAGAACCACACTGGACGTGCTACTCTCTCTCTCTCTCTCACTCACTCACTCACTCACTCACTCACTCACTCACTCACTCACTCACTCACTCACTCACTCACTCACTCACTCACACACACACACACACACACACACACACACACACACACACAGTTACACATTTTTGAGGAAGATAAAGGTCACTTTTTGGTTTTCTTTTCCTTTAACTGAGCACCACCTCCACCAGGGATGTAGACCCTGGAGGGTGGAGGAGGTGTAGCAGGACCTACCAGAGAGCACCACCTCCCTGGAGGGTGGATGAGGAGGTGTAGCAGGACCTACCAGAGAGCACCACCTCCCTGGAGGGTGGAGGAGGTGTAGCAGGACCTACCAGAGAGCACCACCTCCCTGGAGGGTGGAGGAGGTGTAGCAGGACCTACCAGAGAGCACCACCTCCCTGGAGGTGTAGCAGGACCTATCAGAGAGCACCACCTCCCTGGAGGGTAGAGGAGAAGTAGCAGGACCTACCAGAGAGCACCACCTCCCTGGAGGGTGGAGGAGGAGGTGTAACAGGACCTACCAGAGAGCACCACCTCCCTGGAGGGTGGATGAGGAGGTGTAGCAGGACCTACCAGAGAGCACCACCTCCCTGGAGGGTGGAGGAGGTGTAGCAGGACCTACCAGAGAGCACCACCTCCCTGGAGGGTGGAGGAGGTGTAGCAGGACCTACCAGAAAGCACCACCTCCCTAGAGGTGGAGGAGGAGGTGTAGCAGGACCTACCAGAGAGCACCACCTCCCTGGAGGGTGGAGGAGGTGTAGCAGGACCTACCAGAGAGCACCACCTCCCTGGAGGGTGGAGGAGAAGTAGCAGGACCTACCAGAGAGCACCACCTCCCTGGAGGGTGGATGAGGAGGTGTAGCAGGACCTACCAGAGAGCACCACCTCCCTGGAGGGTGGAGGAGGTGTAGCAGGACCTACCAGAGAGCACCACCTCCCTGGAGGGTGGAGGAGGTGTAGCAGGACCTACCAGAAAGCACCACCTCCCTAGAGGTGGAGGAGGAGGTGTAGCAGGACCTACCAGAGAGCACCACCTCCCTGGAGGGTGGAGGAGGTGTAGCAGGACCTACCAGAGAGCACCACCTCCCTGGAGGGTGGAGGAGAAGTAGCAGGACCTACCAGAGAGCACCACCTCCCTGGAGGGTGGATGAGGAGGTGTAGCAGGACCTACCAGAGAGCACCACCTCCCTGGAGGGTGGAGGAGGTGTAGCAGGACCTACCAGAGAGCACCACCTCCCTGGAGGGTGGAGGAGGTGTAGCAGGACCTACCAGAAAGCACCACCTCCCTAGAGGTGGAGGAGGAGGTGTAGCAGGACCTACCAGAGAGCACCACCTCCCTGGAGGGTGGAGGAGGTGTAGCAGGACCTACCAGAGAGCACCACCTCCACCAGGTCTCCTTCCTGTATGTCCTCTGCGGAGGTGACGCGCTGCAGGATGTTGTCAGAGTTCAGGTCGTGACGGAAGAGGAGGATCTTGTTGAACATCCCGAAGAAGCCGCACTCGGGGAACTGGTGGAGGACAGAAGGTCAGAGGTCAGGGGTCATAATCCTTTCAGAACCAAATTAATCAAAATCAATCGAAAAAAAATCTAGAATGTGTTGGCAGAGTGAACGGCGACGGTGACGCACACACACGGTACCTGCTAATGGCACGTCTCTGTGCTAACGGTGATGCTAATGCTAAAGCTAACGCTAACGAACAGGATGTGGAGAGGGAGTGTTGAGCACAGTAGAGAGGGGTTCCAGCCCCAGGCAAACAGGTTCCGGGTCGGATCCCCTATGAAAAACCCATTTGAATTTGAAACATTTCTGAAGAGTTCCTGTGGATCATTTGATTCCAGAGAACGTCTGCCACCACACGCATGGAAACCAGTGGCTCTTATGGAGGGTCTTCCTGTACTGCCAATGTAGACTTAATCATCACAGCAGGCTGTTTGCATGACTATATGCTATATGTACGTTTGATTGCCCTCATATTATAAATATGAGGGCAATCAAACGCTGTACACAAGTTGTGTGTGTGTGTGTGTGTGTGTGTGTGTGTGTGTGAACATGTGTGTGTGAAGACGTGTGTGTGTGTGTGTGTGTGAACACGTGTGTGTGTGTGTGTGTGTGTGTGTGTGTGTGTGTGTGTGTGTGTGTGTGTGTGTATATTCAGGATCTCTGCAGCCATGAGCCCAGCAGCCTGCAGACACGGATCTGCTTCCTGTGGGGGTGGGGGGGGGGTAATAGACCCCAGCTGCCCCCGCAGGAAGCTGTGTATGCAGGTAGTCTGCATGGGTGCAGCTCAAAGTGGCAACAGGAAGTGACACCAGAGCGGAAGTGACACACATCTCATTAGCGGCTTGGCAGTTATTCCACACCCCCCCCCCCCCCCCTTCCCACACACTCCCACACACACACACACACACACACACACACACACACACACACACACACACACACACACACACACACACACACACACACACACACACACACACTTGGGGGGGGGGGGATAAGAAATAGTACACTTGTAAGAAATAGCAGTATTATTAGCCGTAGCATAAGCGGCACCAGTGTTTCTTTTGTTATTTTGTCTGAATACTAGCAGTGTAGCGTCAGCGCTAGCTACCCGGTGTAGCTAGCATGGACAGACATGGGCGCTAATGTGCGGCCTCATCACCACTTGATGCTAGGGGCTCTGACCCGCACTCTGGGCTTAGAACTCCATTAACCTGACTTAACCACGCACGCACGCGCACACACGCACGCGCACACACACACACACTAACGCACGCGCACACACACTAACGCACGCGCACACACGCTAATCTGAGGCTCCCGCCACCGTTGTGAAGACTTAGATACATATAGTCCCAATGGGGCGTGAAACTATCATAAAAAAGAAACACACACCATACACCAATAGTAGTTTAGAGTACAATCTGCTAAAGATGCTGGTTTTCTTTTAGCTAGCACTTGATTTCCATTGGTAATGTGTTCCAGAGTTGACAGCCCTTTAAGGAGAAAGCGCATGGTCCAGATGTAGTGGTCTATGATGTGGTATTTTACAGTTACCATTCACATAGATAGATACACATAGATACAATACAAATAGATACATGGACATGGACACATAGATAGATACACATAGATAGATACACATAGATACAATACAAATACATACATGGACATGGACACATAGAGAGATACCCATAGATAGATCGATACACATAGATGCAGTTGATGCTGTGACTTTAGAAATTGGGAGAAACAAATGCAGACCACGCACTCATTTGAGAAATGTGTTAAACAAGAGACTCTTAGTGCTGTGCTGGTTTGGCTGATCAGGAGGAGGTGGAGGGTGGTGGAGGGCTCCTCCTCTCAGAGGAGGAGCCCTCCACCACCCTCCACCTCCATCACGTCTCCTCTGAGAGGAGGGGACGTGATGGAGGTGGTCTTCTCCATCACGTCTCCTCTGAGAGGAGGGGACGTGATGGAGGTGGTCTTCTCCATCCACAAAGACGGGAGACGGGGTCACATGTGAGGCGGGATGGGGGCTTGGTTGAATCCCCTTTTTCAATTCCCCGTCATGTTGGTACGGCGAAGAATGGAACGGGGTCGGGGGGAGCGTCGATCACCGCGTCATGCTCTGGTCTGAGTCGCCAGTATCATTCGCTGTTCTGTTTATTTCTGTAGAAGAAAATCCCCAAAATCGTCCATCCCGCCACAGACCTGCACTGTGTACTGTGTACGAGGCAGTTTGTTAAAAAAAAAAAGAAAACCCGCTAACGAGTAGCCTACGATATGTAAAACGATATCATGCATGCGTGATTCTATCCACCGTTCTACCGCCAGTTCTTCGAAGTCACTCACATCACAGTGGGAGAGAATGGAAGATGAAATCTGGAAATTACCATTGGACCGTCGCAATATTCAATTTGGCATTCTGGTTGTTCATTGGTTGGGAAGGACGTCCTCGTTGGGGCGTCATGTGTTTTGGCCAATAACAGGTTAGCGTGATGCCCCCACCCACCACTTCACACAGACCGCCCTCCTCTCTCCTGCCCAGAGCTGATGAAGCATTTTATTCTGAATTTCAGTCATGGATTTCTTTTCATTTAATTTTATAAATGATACTGACATTTGGTACACACGCACGCACGCACGCACGCACGCACGCGTGTGCACACACACACACACACACACACACACACACACACACACACACACAGCTATGCAATACAAAGACACACACACAGAGCAGGGCACCTACCTAGTACAGGTAAAACATTGGATAATGGGACAGCACATCTGTGTGATAATACTCTTAGTGTAACGTCTTCCTTTACAATGTGCACCTTCATGTATCCCTGCTCTCTGGCTTTAGTTCTGATGTTCTCAGGCTACCAACATGCTACCAACACGCTACCAACACGCTACCAACACACTACCAACATGCTATCGACACGCTACCAACACGCTACCAACAAGCCACCAACACGCTACCAACACGCTACCAACAAGCCACCAACACGCTACCAGCAAGCTACCGACACGCTACCAACACACTACCAACATGCTATCGACACGCTACCAACATGCTACCAACACGCTACTAACAAGCCACCAACACGCTACCAACACGCTACCAACAAGCCACCAACACGCTACCAACACACTACCAACATGCTATCGACACGCTACCAACATGCTACCAACACGCTACCAGCAAGCTACCGACACGCCACCAACACGCTACCAACAAGCCACCAGCACAGCGACAACAACACAACAACAACAACAACAACAACAACACCTGTGTATCAGGCTTCCACAGGGATAGGAACTTGACTGACTCCAGAGGGAGACAGTTTGACGTCTAGCTTCTGTTTACAGGGAAACAGAGTTTAGCATCAGGTGAGCGAGGGGTGAAGAGGCTGGGGAGGGTAATGGTGTCAATGGTTAACCAGCAGCTGTGTGGGCAGTTCCAGCCTTCTGATTGGACCAGGTGCCGGTGTCCTCATCCTGGACGGGAAGTGACGAGGTGTTTTGGAAACCGAGCGGCTGAGTAGCCACATCCCCCCCGCTGACTTTAAGGTCACATGGTCAACCGCAGGAAGTCACACGCGCACGCACACGCACACGCACTGGACAAACAAACACACACATGCAGAAAATTGTAATACTAAGTAACACAGTCACCCCAGTTAACTCACACAACTCATAGGGAAAAAACACAAAACGCGCAGAAAATCTAAATATGTGTAAACATGAACACACACCACACATATATTGACACGTGTGTGTGTGTGTGTGTGTGTGTGTGGGGGGGGGGGGGGGGGGGGGGGGGGGGGGGGGGGGGGGGGGGGGGGGGGGGGGGGGGGGGGGGGGGGGGGGGGGGGGGGGGGGGGGGGGGGGGGGGGGGGGGGGGGGGGGGGGGGGGGGGGGGGGGGGGGGGGGGGGGGGGGGGGGGGGGGGGGGGGGGGGGGGGGGGGGGGGGGGGGGGGGGGGGGGGGGGGGGGGGGGGGGGGGTGGGGGGGGGGGGGGGGGGGGGGGGGGGGGGGGGGGGGGGGGGGGGGGGGGGGGGGGGGGGGGGGGGGGGGGGGGGTGGGGGGGGGGGGGGGGGGGGGGGGGGGGGGGGGGGGGGGGGGGGGGGGGGTGGGGGGGGGGGGGGGGGGGGGGTGGGGGGGGGGGGGGGGGGGGGGGGGGGGGTGGGGGGGGGGGGGGGGGGGGGGGGGGGGGGGGGGGGTGGGGGGGGGGGGGGGGGGGGGGGGGGGGAGGGGGGGGGGGGGGGGGCGGGGGGGGGGGGGGGGGGGGGGGGGGGGGGGGGGGGGGGGGGGGGGGGGGGGGGGGGGGGGGGGGGGGGGGGGGGGGGGGGGGCGGGGGGGGGGGGGGGGGGGGGGGGGGGGGGGGGGGGGGTGGGGGGGGGGGGGGGGGGGGGGGGGGGGGGGGGGGTGGGGGGGGGGGGGGGGGGGGGGGGGCGGTGTTCATGATGGGACCTACCTGATACCTCATGGTGACCTCATGAGGGGGCGGAGCCAGGAAGGGAAGTGGTCGTCACACCCAGCGTGAAGCACGACACAGCGCTCACTTCCTGTCTCATCCTGACGGGTTCGTATCGCTGAGATCTCATCTGCCCTGAGCCCCCGCTCACTCACTCACTCGCTCACTCACTCACTCACTCACTCACTCACTCACATACACACTCACTCACTCACTCTCATACACACTCACTCACTCACTCACTCCCTCACATACACACTCACTCACTCACTCACTCACATACACACACACTCACTCACATACACACTCACTCACTCACTCTCATACACACTCACTCACTCACACTCACTCACTCATACACACACACTCACTCACTCACATACACACTCACTCACATACACACTCACTCACTCACATACACACTCACTCACATACACAACACACTCACTCACTCACTCACATACACACTCACTCACATACACATACACACTCACTCACTCACATACACACTCACTCACACACTCACTCACACACTCACTCACACTCACTCACACACTCACATACACACACACTCACTCACTCACTCACATACACACTCACTCACATACACACTCACATACACACTCACTCACTCACTCACATACACACTCACTCACTTACTCACTCACTCACTCACATACACACTCACTCACTCACTCTCATACACACTCACTCACTCACTCACTCCCTCACATACACACTCACCTCACACTCACACTCACTCACTCACACACACACACACTCACTCACTCACTCACATACACACACACTCACTCACATACACACTCACTCACTCACTCACATACACACTCACTCACACTCACTCACATACACACACTCACTCACTCACATACACACTCACTCACATACACACACTCACTCACTCACTCACTCACTCACATACACACTCACTCACTCACTCACTCACTCACTCACATACACACTCACTCACATACACACTCACTCACTCACTCTCATACACACTCACTCACTAACTCCCTCACATACACACTCACTCACTCCCTCACATACACACTCACTCACATACACACTCACTCACTCACTCACATACACACTCACTCACATACACACTCACTCACTCACTCACTCACTCACATACACACTCACTTACTCACTCACATACACACTCACTCACTCACTCACTCACTCACTCACATACACACTCACTCACTTACTCACTCACTCACATACACACTCACTCACTCACTCACACACTCACTCACTCACTCACTCACATACACACTCACTCACTTACTCACTCACTCACATACACACTCACTCACTCACATACACACTCACTCACTCACTTACTCACTCACTCACTCACATACACACTCACTCACTCAATCACATACACACTCACTCTCATACTCACTCACTCACATACACACTCACTCACTTACTCACTCACTCACATACACACTCACTCACTCAATCACATACACACTCACTCTCATACACACTCACTCACTCACTCACATACACACTCACTCACTCACTCACATACACACTCACTCACTCACATACACATTCATTCACTCACTCACTCACATACACACTCACTCACTCACTGACTCACATACACACTCACTCACTCACACACACACCCTCTCATTACACACATACATCCAGACGTGCAGATGAAAACATATAGGAGCAGCTGCACGTCCATTGGCATAATAGTATTTATGTAGATGTATATGTATTTATTACATATGGAGATATATTTGTATGTATTACATATGTAGCTATATGTATTTACCAAAAATGTGTATGTATGTATTTTTTGTCATGTCATCAACTACGACTACCATCACGCACACGCACTAATCCCGTGTGATCCGTTTGTGGTCGGCGGTTATGTTAAATCCTTCCCATTAACAAATTCACTGCTGCACTTCAATATTACCGTCCATAATAACATCCCAGTCGTCCCTCGTCATGACAACCCCCGCCCCCACCAGGAGGTGACCTCTGGGCCAACGTAATCCTCTGCTGGTCGCTGCTACGTGGTTCTGGACCACTGGCTCACAGTGATGATGTCATGTCCTGCTACAGCCTCACCAACACACCACAGTGATGATGTCATGTCCTGCTACAGCCTCACCAACACACTACAAAACCTGATCCTTCAAGACTACAAAACCTGATCCTGAAAGACTACAAAACCTGATCCTGAAAGACTATAAAACCTGATCCTGAAAGACTACAAAACCTGATCCTTCAAGACTACAAAACCTGATCCTGAAAGACTACAAAACCTGATCCTGAAAGACTACAAAACCTGATCCTGATAGACTACAAAACCTGATCCTGAAAGACTACAAAACCTGATCCTGAAAGACTACAAAACCTGATCCTGAAAGACTACAAAACCTGATCCTGAAAGACTACAAAACCTGATCCTGAAAGACTACAAAACCTGATCCTGAAAGACTACACATTAGCTGCAAGGAGCTTTGCAAAGTGTCTGGTAAACGAAATGATACCCCAGTCTTCTACTGGTGGACACTGGGAGCTGCCCACTTTCTGACCTGATAAACCCCCCCCCCCCCCCCCCCCCCCCCCCCCCCCCCCCATGCTGAGGGCCCGGGGTGCAACGCTGGGAGCCTCTCATCTCGGAGGGCGTGGGCGAGCCCGGGCGCGAACTCTCTCTCTCTCTCTCTCTCTCTCTCTCTCTCTCTCTCTCTCTCTCTCTCTCTCCTCTCTCTCTCTCTCTCTCTCTCTCTCCTCTCTCTCTCTCTCTCATATTCATCCCTGCCCGGCTTTCATCCTGGCCTTGGTAACCACGGTAACCACAAGCCGTCCCCAGCAGCGGCCGGCGGTTTTGAGGCCCTTAGCGCCCGTCTCCACCGCGTGAACGCCCTGGTGACGGGGGCCTTTGGTTTCCTGTTGGCCCCTTCATTCATTGTTGTGCGTTTCTCACGGGGCGGGTGGGACAAGCTGTGATTGTTTCGCACTCGCCAGTGTTGTAATAACAGGGAATGCACAGCAATCGCCGTGAGGAAGTGCACTTCTCTGTCGCCTTGTGTCAGCGCTGCACTGACAACTGCACGGCCCCCCCAGACCCCAGCAGGAGACACATGGGCCCCCCCTGGGCGGGACCACTCTGGGGAGGCAGAGAGAACCGCAGTAGTAGCTGGTGATTGAGTGAATGGACCGGTGGACCTGTCGGTCACCGTCACCACCACCACCACCATCACCACCACCACCACCACCATCACCACCACCACCATCACCACCACCACCGTCACCACCACCACCACCACCACCATCACCACCACCACCACCACCACCACCATCACCACCACCACCACCACCATCACCACCACCACCACCACCACCACCACCGTCACCACCACCACCACCATCACCACCACCACCACCACCACCACCACCATCACCACCACCACCACCATCACCACCACCACCGTCACCACCACCACCACCACCACCGTCACCACCACCACCATCACCACCACCACCATCACCACCACCACCACCCCCCACCCCCACCACCGTCACCCACTACCACCACCGTCACCACCACCACCACCACCATCACCACCACCACCACCACCACCACCACCATCACCACCACCACCACCCCCCACCCCCACCACCGTCACCCACTACCACCACCACCACCACCACCACCACCACCGTCACCACCACCATCACCACCACCACCACCACCACCATCACCACCACCACCACCGCCGTCACCACCCCCACCACCACCACCACCATCACCACCACCACCACCACCACCACCGTCACCACCACCACCACCACCACCATCAACACCATCAACACCACCACCACCATCACCACCCCCACCATCAACACCATCAACACCACCACCACCACCACCACAACCACCACCACCACCACCACCGTCACCACCACCACCACCACCACCACCATCAACACCATCAACACCACCACCACCACCACCACCACCACCACCACCCCCACCACCATCACCACCACCACCACCTGCACTCATTAGTCTAGTTCTATGCTCTAACAACCTTTTAATTCAAACAGTCTTGCTTGGTATGGCCCATCACAGCACCCCCAGCACCCCAAACCGCAGAGGGGGGGGGGGGAACCCCTCTCCCCGTTCCCTCCCAGGGTTTAGGGTTCTCCTCTGTCTACAGGGGGTCAGGGGGCGGCGTGGCCTGGGAAGGCCGCCGAGGCTGGTCCTGGGATCGAGGACCAGACTCCTAAAACAGACTTGCCGCTCCAGGCAGCGCTGCACGGCTGTGGAGGAAGTGAGCCCACGAAGACCGATGTAGCGATGGAGTGACACAGAGAGGGGGGAGAGAGAGAGAGAGAGGGGGAGAGAGAGGGAGAGAGAGAGAGAGAGGGGGAGAGAGGGCGAGACAGAGAGAAAGAGGGTGAGAGAGAGAGGGGGAGAGAGGGCGAGACAGAGAGAAAGAGGGTGAGAGAGAGAGAGAGAGAGAGAGAGAGAGAGAGAGAGAGAGAGAGAGAGAGAGAGAGAGAGAGAGAGAGAGAGAGAGAGAGAGAGAGAGAGAGAGAGAGAGAGAGAGAGAGAGAGAGGAAGTAGAAAGTAGAAAACAGCTGACGGCAGCAACCGTCTTTTCCACGCGACTCTTCCCTACACCATGGCAACAAGTGATCCAGGTGACCAATCAGAGCCGTGGACGAGGGCGGGGTCAAGCGCCTTTGTGACCGGGGCGATGAGGCAATATCTATGGTTTAGCACTTCTCTCCGACAATGTTCCTTATCCACCCAGCGGCCGTCTTGCTTCTGAACGCTGGCTGGGTGGGGGAGCTGCATGCGGAGTTCCCCCACCCAGCCAGCGTTAGAACCCAAGATGGCAAGCCACTCTTTCATCTATAGTTCACACATCGTGTTCGTCCTAATAGGACGTTTGAAACAATCGAAAGGAGACACTGTTCAATGTTTATCGAACGGGCGCCAAATGGTCCAGCATTGCCTGTTACCATTAGTCATCCTTCCACCTTTTAGTTCAGCGCATGACGCATCTTCAAAACCGAAGGGTAGTGGCAAAAAGGACAAACACACTGGAGCAGCTGCCACTAAGCAGGGATCCACATCATTAGGACCTAGGGAAGCTCCCATGTGGAAGCTGGGATTTGTTCCACTATTGACGGTGAAATTCTTCTTCCTTCAGTAAGACAAACAGAGCAGCATGCGTCAGAGGCAAAGGTGTGTGTGTGTGTGTGTGTGTGTGTGAGTGTCAGTGTGTGTGTGAGTGAGTGTGTGCGTGCGCGCGTGTGAGCGAGTGATGTACCACAAAGTAATCAAAAGTTTAAGAAACTAAAAACTGCTTATTTACCTAAAACGTTGAATCTTTACAACACAACACAATGTGTCCATGTTCCTCCCGCTGTGCCAGCTAAGCTTTCCTCTTGTGTGCGTGCGTGCCTGCTTGTGTGCGTGCGTGTCTGCTTGTGTGCGTGCGTGCCTGCTTGTGTGCGTGTGCGTGTCTGCTTGTGTGCGTGCGTGTCTGCTTGTGTGCGTGCGCGTGTGTGTCTGCTTGTGTGTGCGCGTGCGTGTCTGCTTGTGTGTGTGCGTGCGTGTCTGCTTGTGTGCGTGCGTGTCTGCTTGTGTGCGTGCGTGTCTGCTTGTGCGCGTGTGTGTCTGCTTGTGTGTGCGCGTGCGTGTCTGCTTGTGTGTGTGCGTGCGTGTCTGCTTGTGTGCGTGCGTGTCTGCTTGTGCGGGTGCGTGCGTGTCTGCTTGTGTGTGTGCGTGTCTGCTTGTGCGCGTGCGTGTCTGCTTGTGTGTGCGTGCGTGTCTGCTTGTGCGCGCGTGCGTGTCTGCTTGTGTGCGCGCGCGTGCGTGTCTGCGCGCGCGTGCGTGTCTGCTTGTGTGCGTGCGTGTCTGCTTGTGTGCGTGCGCGTGCGTGTCTGCTTGTGTGCGTGCGTGTCTGCTTGTGTGCGTGCGCTTGCTTTATGTGGGGCGCGTGGGCCAAGTGAAAGGTTTGCAGAGCTGTGAGATCGTGCAAGATACGGCGCAGTTAGAACCGCCGCGATCTGATCTGTTATGCGACTCAGACCGCAAGGCTGACATCCCCGTGAGCAGACGGTGCCTACTGGGGCTCACCACCAGTAGGCCTTCGCCACCAGTAGGCCTTCGCCACCAGTAGGCCTTCGCCACCAGTAGGCCTTCGCCACCAGTAGGCCTTCGCCACCAGTAAGCCTTCGCCACCAGTAGGCCTTCAACACCAGTAGGCCTTCGCCACCAGTAGGCCTTCGCCACCAGTAGGCCTTCGCCACCAGTAAGCCTTCGCCACCAGTAGGCCTTCGCCACCAGTAGGCCTTCGCCACCAGTAGGCCTTCGCCACCAGTAGGCCTTCGACTGGTCCATGCCGGGAGTCGACTCAGAGGGACTTTTATCTTGCCACGACTACACACTTATAATTAAAAAAAAGTGAAAGTCTGACTCTTGTTTCGTTGTGACAACAGACGAGCTGGAGGTGCCTCCAAAACACAAAGCCACACGGAGACGTTTGTACTGCCCCTACCTTTTGGTCCACGATGGAGCACACGAGCTCCATCACCGCCGACAGCGAGAGGTCGGCCGGCTCCAGGCTCACCGTCTCCCGCGTCAGCCCGATCTGGAGGAGGAAGGACAGCCCGTGAACGCAGCATCGCGAGTGGCCCGGGCTCGGGGCGCTCTGGCTCCCGTTGGACAGCCGGCTCAGGTGCGCGGCGGGCGGGCTGGGGGACGGCGAGGGGGTCGGGGTCGGGGTGGGGGGGGACGACCTGGGGAGCAGGGTGGTGGTGGTGGTGGTGGTGGTAGTGGTGGAGGAGCTGTTGCTGCTGCTGCAGGCAGACATGGCTGCTGCGGACAGGGATCTCTTTAGGAAGGGGTCAGAGTTGAACGACATCCAAATGTGTGATTATTCCGAGGAGTCGCGCTCAGTCCCAGCGATTATCCACGCATGGCTGAGGCCCGCCTCGGACGCGTTCCAACCGCTGTGGTGGAAACAAAGCGGCCCGTAGCGGGGAAAGTAACTCCTTCGCGGAGAGCTGGGCTACAGGTCCGCGACCAGATTACAGCTCCGTGTGTCTCTCCCCTCGTCCCAGGGACGGCATCTGAAAAAGAACGGTAGAAGAAAGATACAATCGGGGAATGTGTCCACAACACAACGAGTTGTGGCTGGCCTGCTACCACGACGCATTCGGTAAAGACTGTAGAAACACGCAGGTTAGATGCTCACTTTTTTTTATAGCCTATGGGGGTCCCCGGCCGTGTGTCCGGACACGTCCGACCTGGTGGTTCACAATGTCCTCCGCAGAGCGGGACCAGCTCAGGGTCTCATGTCAGATCCGATCATCGATTAGTCGTCGGGCGGCTCGAGAGCCGGAGGCGACGCAGTGACCGCTACTGCAAAGTTACGTTTCTTACGTAATCCACACGGGCGTTAAATACCAAATAAAAGTGCAAATTATTATGATGACAAGATGACTAATAATCACCCACAGTGTGATCGATCTTCGCCGTCTGGATATGCCCCGTGCACATCTGGATAATCGCTTATCCAGATGCGAGAGTTGGCTGCAACAAGTTTTTTTTGCCCGTAACGCGTGACTTCTACAGCCCTGTGTGGTTTCGTTCTCCCAACGAAGGCGCACTCGAATGAACCACTTTCCACGAAGACCCGCTCTCTGAAAGTCGCTGCAAGACGTTTGAACGCATCACCTCTCCTCGGCTGGGCGGTTCTCTCCACTGATGCAGCAGACAAGAATGCGAGTTCGATTCCCCCCCCCCACCAACAACTAACGGGCCGCCAAACATCAACATGCGTCGTCCACGCCCCGCGGTATCCGCGTCAAGCCGTAGACGTTGAGCAAGGCGTCGGCGGCGACGAGGATGGAAACGGTTGGACTTGGTTTTTCTTTAGAAACTTTCTGCCCGTCGTCGATGCACGCGCGTCCCACCGCTTCTGTCGCTGCGCGTCCGCGGGGATAATCTGCTGCTTCGGAGAACGACGACACTGGGGCCTTGTGGGAGTCGTAGTTCCATGCGTCGTCTGCCGTTCAGACGCGAAACGCCACTAAAACTACATTACCCAAGATGCAACTAACACCGCGTACCTTTCGCGTCTATATATTGTAGCCTCGAACCTGGAGTCATTCTTAGCCGTTACAGTGGTCCGTTTGAGACGGGATGACGGCCGTGGACCCCACGGGTGAGGAGCCGCATGTTGTCGCAGGAGGGAAAAGCGGATGGTTGTCCAAACGCACGCATTTCACTCTCCGGTGGAAACCGACGTGGTTTCATCTGAAAGGCAGTCGACTGATGTACGGTGAAACCGAACAGGTAAGACGAGATAAACCTTAACTAACTCCACCAAATATGTCTCACCAACTCTCCGAACTCATAAAAGAGTAGGTGTGTGTGTGTGTGTTCATTTTACACTTAAACAAATACACACGGTGCATTTCTTCCTAAGCATGTGGTCTGGTCAGGGGGGTTGTTGTACTTGTGTTGCCATGGCAGCGGGCCTCATCATCTGCAGAACTACAGGTTTGCCGGAAGTAAAGTTCAGACTGAACTACAGGTTCAGACTGAACTACAAGTTCAGACTGAACTACAAGTTCAGACTGAACTACAAGTTCAGACTGAACTACAAGTTCAGACTGAACTACAAGTTCAGACTGAACTACAAGTTCAGACTGAACTACAAGTTCAGACTGAACTACAAGTTCAGACTGAACTACAAGTTTAGACTGAATTACAAGTTTAGACTGAATTACAAGTTCAGACTGAACTACAAGTTCAGTCTGAACTAGGTAGTTCTGAATTCAGAGCTAGGCTTACTGTTTTGATCTCATTCATATGTTTAAGCATTTGATTTCTCCAACTTAAATTCGAATTCATAATCTCATATTCCGCTATCGTTTCCCCCCAAAACTGCAATGTAATTATAATATTTAATAGATATATTTGTATATATAGGCTTTATTGGCCTGTTGTAGGCCTGGTAAATACAGTTCATTTATATGTTCTCTTCTACTGTATTGTCGGGGTCAGTTATTCCTATTTTAATATATGATTACCTACCTTTTTATATTTATATTCTATTTGATAATGTCTCATATCTAATCTCAAAATAGTTGTAGATATATTTAGGCCTACATTTTAGTTTCCATGTCAATATAACATTAACAACACAAATAGTTGTAGATATATTTGAGCCTACATATTCGTTTCCATGTCAATATAACATTAACAACACAAATAGTTATAGATATATTTGAGCCTACATATTCGTTTCCAGGTCAATATAACATTAACAACACAAATAGTTATAGATATATTTGAGCCTACATATTCGTTTCCAGGTCAATATAACATTAACAACACAAATAGTTCTAGATATATTTGAGCCTACATATTCGTTTCCAGGTCAATATAACATTAACAACACAAATAGTTATAGATATATTTGAGCCTACATATTCGTTTCCAGGTCAATATAACATTAACAACACAAATAGTTCTAGATATATTTGAGCCTACATTTTAGTTTCCAGGTCAATATAACATTAACAACACAAATAGGTGTAGATATATTTGAGCCTATATATTAGTTTCCAGGTCAGTATAACATTAACGACACAAATAGTGACAATAGGCCTAACCCTGACCCGTGTGTGAACCCAGAGTCCCGTGAAGACCATCCACCTGGTGGGCGCGGAGGTGGGTAGCGCAGAAGACCCGCTCGGCTGGACCATCATCACCAAGGACAGGAAGCGATGCTACCACCTGCGGGCCGCGAGCGCCGCGGACCACCAGAGCTGGCTGCGGGACATCTTTGAGGCGCAGATCGCGTCCGCGCAGCATGGGACACACACCTGCGTTCTGCAGTAGCCATGTTTTATAATATCGATTTATTTAATTTGGTATGTCGTTTTCTACTTTTTGCACATCCAGCTATGAGAATGTGAAGCACATTTATTTAAAAAGAATGTGTTGAAGGGGTAGACCTCTTATTGGAGACCTATAGGCTTTTACATTTTGTACCTTTTTATACTGTGAATGTTTCGTTCATCTGGTGAAATTTGTCGCTAATAGAATAAACCATATTTACTCAAAATATTGTTATTATCATGTTGGCTTTGATTTGGGCCTACATTTAAAATTTGCATGTGGAAGAAACTTTGGCTAAAGTCATCTTACGTACAGAAAAACAAATTATTGATGTCTGAACTTCAAGTAGTTATCCAAATACATTACAGACTATTATCACCGGCTACATTAGCAGGTAAATATTGACTGTTGCTGAGTAACATCGTCAGTATGTCAAAGAAACCATTGTGGATGATTGGCTTTAATGGCCATTATGTTCTGACAGCTGATAAGGTCAGTGAATGTAAATAGGCCCCGCGAGAAACCTAATGAGTTTTCGAGATAGCATCGTGGATGAAGTTCTGACGTAGCACCCACAGCCATAGGCTGCCTAGGTAACGCTTTTGGAACAGAAAATCCGAACTATGAAAAGACGAGGCCTGTCTTTAAGACAACGAGTTGTTTCCGCACATTTAGCCTACTATCAAACCAACCATTTATTCAGCATTGAGGCGCGTTTTCCATTCATGTAATTACGTGAACCCACCGGTAGAGCGCGCTCGAGTCCACTACAAAAAGTCCACACCGCCTCGCTTCGCTGCTTCCTGTCAGGCATCCAGAGCAGACCGCTCACAAACGTAATTACCTTGTTTCATTCATTTGTTTCCTGTGTTTTATTCTCTATATATTCAGGTAACACTAAACCCTCAAATGTGACCTTGTGAAGCTCAATGTTGGACTACACTGTGTAGGTATTATGTGAAAACAGAGAGCTCACACTCCCCTTTTGATACAAGTACCATGAATCCATGTCCCGCGGTTAACACACACACACACACACACACACACACACACACACACACACACACACACACACACACACACACACACACACACACACACGCGCGCACACTGCTGTTGTTTGAAGTGGTTTTATAACTCTTATCAACTGGCGTCTTCCCATGGGAAATGTTTTGGGGAACTTAAAGCGTTTTCTCGGACCCCGCATAGCCGCGCCAGAGAGCCACCGCTAATTAGAGACCAGGGGAGTTATCTTTAATGAGATAATACGCTGCGTGTGGAACTTCTTGCATGAAATGAGCGGTGTTCTCATAGTGTATGTGAATCCGTAGGGCTGACATGTGACCAGGACATCCGAAACCACAGGGTTCTGAGGACAACTGGTAGCAGCTCGGTAGATCTGCCAGATGTGGACAGTGATGCAGGTTGTGAATGTCCTGCCGTGGTTTGGTTCCTGTGCAAAGTCATTTGATCCGCTCGCCTTTTGGTTGAGCTTGTAATACAAAATAGCGGGGAGGGACTTTTACTTTCTCATGGATCCTGTTGGGACTTTTAATTTGGGAACCGCCTGGAAGTGCCGTCTTGTTCTGGTTGCTGTAACCGTCGTGTTTGCCAGATCTGTGAGTGAGGATGTAGTTTACCACCAACAGGTTTTTCCAGCTGTACTTTACAAACATGTTAAAGAAAATACGTTTTCGCGGGAGTTCCCTTCCACCATCACCAGCACCCTTTTGAATTGAGCTTTTATGTCAAATAAAAGACACGCCTTTCATTTCCACATTACACACCAACGGGATTTTATCCCACGTTGAAAACCCCAGAATCACGTGACGAGCACGTGCTTTCCCACGCTGCTGAGGAACGGTGGGACTGGTTGTCAGGAACACCGAGTAGAACTACAGTTTATAGAACTTCAGAGTGTAGAACTACAAAGTGTAGAACTACAAGGTGCAGAACCACAGAGTGTAGAACTACAAGGTGCAGAACCACAGAGTGTAGAACTACAAGGTGCAGAACCACAGAGTGTAGAACTATAAAGTGCAGAACTTCAGAGTGTAGAACTATAGAGTGTAGAACCACAGAGTGTAGAACTACAGAGTGTAGAACTACAGAGTGTAGAACTTCAGAGTATAGAACTTCAGAGTGTAGAACCACAGAGTGTAGAACTACAGAGTTTAGAACTACAGTGTAGAACCACAGAGTGTAGAACTACAGAGTGTAGAACTTCAGAGTGTAGAACTACAGAGTGTAGAACTTCAGAGTGTAGAACTACAGTGTAGAACCACAGAGTGTAGAACTACAGAGTGTAGAACTTCAGAGTGTAGAACCACAGAGTGTAGAACTACAGAGTTTAGAACTTCAGAGTGTAGAACTACAGTGTAGAACCACAGAGTGTAGAACTACAGAGTGTAGAACTTCAGAGTGTAGAACCACAGAGTGTAGAACTACAGAGTTTAGAACTACAGAGTGTAGAACCACAGAGTGTAGAACTATAAAGTGCAGAACTTCAGAGTGTAGAACTACAAGGTGCAGAACCACAGAGTGTAGAACTACAGCGTGTAGAACCACAGAGTGTAGAACCACAGAGTGTAGAACATGTCTATGGTGTAGAACTACCAGAGTGACAAAGCTGGGAAGGTGACTGATCAGACGGAATAAATAGAAATGCAAAACCAAACTCTACAGTGGATGTACAGACATTAAACACTCACAGTGGCAAGCATTCAACATAAATACAAGGATAATAGCCTACATGTATTATGGTATCTCCAACTGTGATGGTCATTTGGATAAACATGCAAATGACTTGTAGCCAACTATCGGCCTAAGGGGAACCTTTGCCAATGTGTTATTTACTAGAACGTTGTGGTTTTATGTTCCCATGCATGGGAGAGGACATACGGTCAATTACAAGGCAGGGCTTTTCGAATTAATTACATAAACTCAAACGAACTACAAAACGAAACGGTAGATGTCGTTGACGTGTTTAAAAAACGAAATCCCACTTCGTAAAAGAAAAAAGGGATTCGGTGAAGGAGTGTTGGTCGGGGAGGGGGGAGGAGAGGAGGAGGAGGGGGGGAGGAGGGGGAGGGGGCGTGGCTAAAGTGTAATAGGACACCAGATCTTGGCTCGTGCTCTGCGCTCTGCACGACAACTCTTCAGTCAGCAGGAGAGCCGCAGCGCGTCCGGCCAGACTGCGTGTTTCAGGATCCTCTTCTCCGATTATGTCCTCTTGCTATTGTTCTCCGTGCCGCTAGAGAGCCAGCAGGTCCATCTCAAGTAGGCCACACCACGCAGTGGATTCGGCCGGTGGTTGACCAGCCATGGAGCCCGTGAGCAAGTGGACGGCGCAACAAGTGGCAGCCTGGATGAGAGGTACAGCCAACAGATCGCACACACACACACACACACACACACACACACACACACACACACACACACACACACACACACACACACACACACACACACACACACACACACACACACACACACACACACACACACACACACACACACACACACACACACACACACACACACACACACACACACAGTTCACTGTCAAACGGACGAAAGGTGTGTCTAGAGTAGTCTGCGTCACCTTTACCATGTTGATGTTCTTAATTATTTATATTATCCCCCAAAAGTCTAAATTCGGTTGACCGTTGCCAACCGTCTCTGATGAATTCAGATTCATACAAAACATTTTTTTTGTAATGTTTTGCTTTGATATTTGAACAGTTGTTTTAATTAGCCATTATCTTTAGCATTCTGTTATCACTCGACAGGTATCGTGTAGCGCGTCACATTCGGAGTTATGACCCGTATAAATATTCCTGCAGAGTCCACCGCATGTCTGCTGGCGGAGAGTCAATACAACCACCCGGTTATCAGCTGCACATCAACGCTGTTTGATGAGGCACCGTATCGTGAACATTGACAGTGTTTGATGATGGACCGTATAGTGAACATTGACAGTGTTTGATGATGGACCGTAAAGTGAACATTGACAGTGTTTGATGATGGACCGTATAGTGAACATTGACAGTGTTTGATGATGGACCGTATAGTGAACATTGACAGTGTTTGATGATGGACCGTATAGTGAACATTGACAGTGTTTGATGATGGACCGTATAGTGAACATTGACAGTGTTTGATGATGGACCGTAAGTGAACATTGACAGTGTTTGATGAGGCACCGTATAGTGAACATTGACAGTGTTTGATTAGGGTCGATATTGTAAGCGGTGGTCTGCGCCTGATGGGTTTCATCTACGAATTTGATATTTGGTCGTTTCTAAAGCCAAGGGGTCGACCGTTACCATCCAATCGCTGATTGGTTGGTAACTGAGCGAGGTCCCGGCTACTGTACCTTTTCGGCACGCTGATTGGTTGGTAACTGAGCGAGGTCCCGGCTACTGTACCTTTTCGGCACACTGATTGGTTGGTGGCCGAGCGAGTTGACGTCCACTGTACGTTGGATCCTAGCTGCCCGCGGACGCCGTCACACGCAGGTCCATTTGGGGACTAGAACGGACGCAGAAGCCAGCAGAAGGACAACACGGTCCTTTGTCCAACGTTAAAGAACAGTGTTGACCCCTGACCCATAGGCCTGTGGCCTCTTCTGGGTGTTGCTGTTGTAGACCAATGCCAGCGCTGAATTTCAAACGGGTGTCTGTGTCATTTGCCTCGTGCTGAAGGGTATGTTTGGACTAGACATGAGTGTTTGCGCAGGGTGGGGTGGGGGTGTGTGGGAAGTCAGAGATAAATAATGTTAACTCCCCTGAAAGTCCTTTGATAGCCTTTATGTTGTAAATAAGAAGGCGTTGTACATTGACAAGCGGCCATATGTCAACATGTCAAATAACACAAACTTCTCAATGTGTGTGTGTGTGTGTGTGTGTGTGTGTGTGTGTGTGTGTGTGTGTGTGTGTGTGTCTACCACTGCAATCAGAATTTGTTGTTTTTGCATGGTTGGTCCAGACCAATCAGAACCCTAAGTTAAAGAGTGTTCACATTATTGTTCATATGTTCATATCAGGCCCGCGGCTCAGTTGATCTGTATTGACAACTGATCACAAATCAGCAGTGCGACATGCATGTTCCATAACCAACAGTCATCGATAGTTTGGCAGGACAATGAATCTGCTCAGGCATTTGGGACAGAGATAGAAAACGAGTACCCCCAAAATGTAGTGAAGTATTTGTTAGAGGTTTTTTATTTTCACGTTTGAGGATTTAAGGGTAAATGTGTATTATTTGTGTTTTGCCTGGTTGTTGTTTTATGGGTGTTTGTGTAATTGACTACACAAGGCCTGTCTGCATTGACAACTGATCACGTTCCACAGTCCAGACACACAGTCTATAATCCATACTAATGGATATTGAATGCTGTGTGTTCTCTCTGGCGCTCAGGAGGTGAATGTCATGGTTTGGGCTGACAGGCTAATTGCTGTTTTGTAAGCTAGCTACCAGTTCAGACATGCCCGCATATTTCTGCTTACCTGAACAGGTGCAGTCGATCACGCCAACACTGATTGGCTCGTGAGGATTTATTTATATTTGGACCAACAAACTGCATGGCTTCCCTGGATGGAAGAT
>JACYXH010000540.1:997500-1035000 GCA_026745465.1 Lota lota
CGATTAACCAAACAGTTTATGAGGGGAATGTTGTCTCTCTGTCTCTGTCTCTGTCTCTGTCTCTGTCTCTGTCTCTGTCTCTGTCTCTCTCTCTCTCTCTCTCTCTCTCTCTCTCTCTCTCTCTCTCTCTCTCTCTCTCTCTCTCTCTCTCTCTCTCTCTCTCTCTCTCTCTCTCTCTCTCTCTCTCTCTCTCTCTCTCTCTCTCTCTCTCTCTCTCTCTCTGCGCCACCGTCTCCAAGTCATCTTATCCTCAAATTATTCAACCAAGGATTGGTTTCCTGAGATGTCAATCACCGGTGTGGGAGGGGCCAGAGTCAGTGATTCAGACGCACGAATTGATTGACGCTATTAAATACATTTTCAGAGCTTGTCTTGCTTTCGTTAAAAGATATGAACGTTTTATCCCCCTAAACTCGTGAGTCACTGCTCATGTACACTGTAGAACAATCCTTTCAATGTAGGCCACACACACACACACACACACACACACACACACACACACACACACACACACACACACACACACACACACACACACACACACACACACACACACACACACACACACACACACACAGACAGTCCCTCCCTCCCTCCCCCCAGCTCGCTGAGGAACTTCAAAGCTCCATTGTTTCTCAGATGAAGGCCCGGAAGGCCGGTCCGTGGGACGCTGCCGGCGTGCCTTCGGGCCCGGGAGAAAGTCTTGCCCTTCTGCTTTCCTCTCTGAGTCCCAGGAGCCAGACGACGGCCTCCTAGCCGGTAGCCTCCGCCTCTTTAGATGCTACGCTACATAGCATTTAGTGTAAAACGCCATGCTAGCCCAGGGGATGAGTGGAGAGACTCATCACCACGTAGCAACGACAAGACATTTATGGAAAAAAAACAACTTGTTTACGAGATAAATCTGTAGTGTCAACTACAGCGTGCATCCGGGCGTGTCAACGGGGGGGGGGGGGGGGGGGGGGGGGGGGGGGGGGGGGGGTGGGTTGGGGGGGGGGGGGGGGTTGGGTCTGTGGGAGGCTCATGCCCCCACAAAAAAATGTGATTGGCCACCCCGAGTGCCACGCCTACTAAATCTGTCACTTAAAGATAATAAGTTACATTTAGGAAGTGTACACACCCGACCGAATGACTGGGGCCACGCTACAGGTGGGAGGGGCCCATTTGGCACCGGGGGCTCCCATACACGCCTGGGAACAGCTCGGACTCTGTGGTCCAGCGGGGCCGTAACCGAAGGCTCCGGCGGGCGGGCGAACGGCAGGAGGCTGAGGTTCCCCGCCGCCACCGCCACCGCCGCCGCCATCGGTACACAGAAACCGCACCGGAGGGCGGACGATCGCTCCGCAAACACTCTGCGGCGTGTAGGGGAACGCACTTCCCCACCCGCCTCCTCAGGCCAAAGCAAACGCTGGCAGAGAAAGCGGATCGTGGGGGGGGGGGGGGCGGTGTGCGCCGTACGCCTCATCTGATGCAATCGAGATTAGGATCAACACGGCTAAAGAGCCGGTATAGGATGTGGCGGCTAAAGAGCCGGTATAGGATGTGGCGTTGGGCCTGGTTTGAGGTGATGTTCCTGTGTCTCAGTACAAAACGACAAGAGGTGGTCGAGGAGGATTTGCTTCGTTTTTTTGTATTTCAAAGTAAAGTTATTAGATGCGTTCTGAGGTGAGACGCCATGCAGGCACTTCTTTGGCATAGGACGAGGTCCTGTCAATCGAAGCCAGAACTCGTGCCATTGGAGGGTTCTGAGAAGGTCCCCTTCAGACGGTGTTCCCCATTGGGTGGAACTTATAAACAGGAAATGATTAATTAAATCAACAACCAGCATCTCTGTCCCTCGTTTTGACAGGCTGGCATAATGATACTTGAATACATGGGTTGTTGTGATGACTTGTGGGCCTTCATGAACTTTAGATTATGTGTAAAGAGCGTTCCGGCCGAGATTATGGTTCTAGGAGGGATCACTCCGATTTATTTCTGTGGAATGTCCAGAACTGTTCCGGATTTATGAAACACTTTCCCAGACTGTTGTTGTTCAAACACTGACCCACAAAACCAAACAAACCAAGAACATTTTCAATATCGGATAAGAATAATTGTCTCCTACTCTGAATGCCGTGTGTGTGTGTGTGTGTGTGTGTGTGTGTGTGTGTGTGTGTGTGTGTGTGTGTGTGTGTGTGTGTGTGTGTGTGTGTGTGTGTGTGTGTGTGTGTGTGTGTGTGTGTGTGTGTGTGTGTGTGTGTGTGTGTGTGTGACAAAGAAAACGGCATGAAATCCCTCATTGAGTGTCTCTGTAAGACATGTATTTGTAGATGTTCTCTTCACTAGTGCTAACTAATGACTTCATTTAGCTTAACTTTAACTTCATTGAACCTGTCAGACAGTCACCTAGCATCTGGACCCCAGAACACAAACAGTTTGTTGTGTATTGTTTGAGCGACCAGGTTTCTTGTTTCAAATTAAACATAACGAGTCGACACAAATGATTTAACATCTCTTGCTTGACGGCCATTTCTTTTATTTCTAACTTTTCCAAAAACCTGAGCCCTAGGAACACGGTGTTTATCCTACATGTGTCCTGTGAAGCTAAACCCGTTAGCCTTTCTAGGCGGCCCGGAGCCCAGCCTCAACGGAAGGCATCGCCATGGGAACTCCTTTAAAGACCGCGTTAAACTGCCGACAGGGCAGATCGTACCTCCTTAACGAGCACGTTGGCTCGCTGTGGGTTAGCTCGTTTTGTGAAGGCTCGCTGTGGGTTAGCTCGTTTTGTGAAGGCTAACTGTGGATTAGCTCGTTTTGTGAAGGCTAGCTGTGGGTTAGCTCGTTTTGGGAAGGCTAGCTGTGGGTTAGCTCGTTTTGTGAAGGCTAACTGTGGGTTAGCTCGTTTTGTGAAGGCTAGCTGTGGGTTAGCTTGTTTTGTGAAGGCTCGCTGTGGGTTAGCCTGGCATACTTTAAAGGCGGTGGAGTGGAAAAAGGTCCTATGGATTAATCCGTGGGACGGGCACATGCTGCGTTGACGTGCGTTTGTTTGCACATGAACTCCGGTACAGGCAGTCCGACATTCACCTGCCTCTCCTCTGCTGTTCCGACGGATCGTCAGCCGTCTCGCGTTTCAGAAAGACGATCCGGTGCGTGGGTTTAATATGTCTGTTGACAAACCCCAAACAACTCCACCCTTCCCCCCCCCCCCCCCCCCCCCCCCCCCCCGGACCGAGGCATGTGAGCTCAGACCGGCCTGGTGCTCCGTCTCTGCTCGAACTGATGAATCCCTCTTATGTTGAGCAGGAACACGATGTAGGTATCATCCACACGCTCATGGCTACTGGTGCTGGAGGTCGTTGCGGTGTCTGAGCTCTAAGGTCCTCCTGGCTGCAGGCCTGTGGTTATCAGGAGGTGCAGCACAGCGATGCTGGGGCCAGTGGGGAGGCTCACGGGGGCCCCCCCCTCCCCCCGGAAGTCAGTGCCGTGTTCGCGAGGAGCGGTTGTGAGGTCTTGGGGTGAGACTTGTAGCAGGAGTGAGATCTCCTCTCCTCTCAGCAGCCGTCTTGTCTGCGAGGGCTGCATTCCACAGGCTCCAGGAGCTCTGGGCTCCCCAGGAGCTTTTTAATGACCCCCCCCCCCCCCCCCCCCCCTCCCCGCGGTGACGCAGGGTTTCACACATACTCCCACGCTGCCAGTTGCTGGGGTGTTTTCCTTCCGTCGGCCATTTGGCTGGTTATGGAGGAGCAGGGCAGGCACACAGATGTAGACACGCTGCGCCTTACAGCAAGGCAGGGATCAGCGGGAATCGAACCGCTGACCCAAAAGTGGTTCCATGAGTGTTTTATGCTGTGGGCTTCTTGTTGGAGTTCGGCGGGCTGTAAGGAACCCTACTCAAGACGACGTTGTCTTGATTGACTTCTCAAGCCAACACCGGGAATCAAACCTACGGATGCTCTTGGTTTAGCTTTCCCTCTTTCCACCTCCAACTCCACCCCCCTCCTCTTCTATGGGGTCAAGGGTCAAAGTTCAAAAACTGCAGGGACGCTAACCCCAGTCTTATTGGTTTATGTAAATTAGGCAAACCTTTTAAAATTCGAACCCTAACCTCAGTGCTAATGCCGTGTTCACCGTTGTGTTAGCACTAAGGTCAGGGTTAGACCTTTAAAACATTTTAAAACCCTAACCTCAGTGCTAACGCCGTGTTCACAATGGCTTTGGCATAATGCTATCACCATGGTGAACGTGGCAGAATAGTTGTCTATTATTGGTTAAAGGTCTGGACTGGGGTTCTGATTGGATCACTGGTCTAGTAACGGCTGTCATGGTAGCCACAATATGAAATATTGTGGCTACCATGACAACCTATCATTTCTCATGTTTTTCATGAGCTTTTAAGGATTGTACTTTAAATGTTTTCACATTGATTTGTTCCTTTTGTAAAGCACTATGACTTGCCTCTGAATGGTGCTATAGAAATGAACTTGCCTTGCCAAGATCGAGGTATTTCCCCATGATGCATCAGAAATAAATCAATTTAGGTATTCAATTAAGGATGCTGAAATACACACATGCACACACGCACCGTTTCAATGAACAATTGGAAACAATAAATTATGATATGTAAACTGTAATTTGAATGTTTGCATATGTAATGTACAACATCAGATGTTTTCGTCTGAAGATATGGGGTAGTTTCTTTCTTTCTTTCTTTCTTTCTTTCTCTCTCTCTTTCTTTCTTTCTTTCTTTCTTTCTTTCTTTCTTTCTTTCTTTCTTTCTTTCTTTCTTTCTTTCTTTCTTTCTTTCTTTCTTTCTTTCTTTCTTTCTTTCTTTCTTTCTTTCTTTCTTTCTTTCTTTCTTTCTTTCTTTCTTTCTTTCTTTCTTTCTTTCTTTCTTTCTTTCTTTCTTTCTTTCTTTCTTTCTCTCTCTCTCTCTCTCTCTCTCTCTCTCTCTCTCTCTCTCTCTCTCTCTCTCTCTCTCTCTCTCTCTCTCTCTCTCTCTCTCTCTCTCTTTCTTTCTTTCTTTCTTTCTTTCTTTCTTTCTTTCTTTCTTTCTTTCTTTCTTTCTTTCTTTCTTTCTTTCTTTCTTTCTTTCTTTCTTTCTTTCTTTCTTTCTTTCTTTCTTTCTTTCTTTCTTTCTGTCTAGCTGACTCAGGTCTCCATGATATGTAATATACAACAGCAGATGTTTTCGTCTGAAGATATGGGGTAGTAGCTCTCTCTGTCTCTCTATCCAGTCTGTCTAGCTGACTCATGTCTCCATGATGTCCTTCACAGGTCTGGACGACAGCCTCCAGGCTTACATCCCGTCCTTCCAGCAGCAAGGTGTCCAGGGGGAGCGTCTGCTCAGGCTGTCCCACCAGGAGCTCCTCTCGCTGGGCATCGGCCGGGTGGGACACCAGGAGCTGCTGCTGGAGGCCGTGGACCTGCTCTGTGCTCTGGTGCGTACCTCGCTCCCCTACTTTCACTTTCCCTTTGGGCGTTCACGGCCCCTTTTCTCTGCGCACTCATTGCCATTTCACTCTTTGTTGTTTTGCGTCTGAATCTTCTTTCTGGGATTAATACAGTATTATCTTATGTTATGTTATTTTATAAAATATTATCTGAAGCCCACCCGGAGACTTTTTAGTATTGACTATCAAGGCAGCATAAGCTGTTCTCTAAAGAGACTAATCTGAAGGGACTGAAGATGCATGTCATTAAGAAGCGGGTAGGCGTGCGTGCGTGCGTGTGTGCGTGCGGTCATTGTGATGACCTACTGTGCTGGCTTCCATACAACAGACTGTGATACCCCCCTACTGTGCTGGCTTCCATACAACAGACTGTGATACCCCCTACTGTGCTGGCTTCCATACAACAGCAGCACAATGGCTGAGCTGGTGTGTAACCACAGCGACCTCAGACATTATCCAATCAGACGGTGGTTGACCCCAGGAATGGTCCATTTAGGCTGCAAGGATTCCCTCTGAACCCGCCCATTGTGTTTATATTAAATACAATACTTTTACTGTCACTTACAGAAGGAGAGACGAAAAGGATTGTAGTCAGTGGAAAGAAAAGGCACTTTAAAAAGTATGAAATACAAAATGGATGACTCCGCTGGCTTGTTGTTTTCTCCACTTACAGTAACAACAATGTCAGTTCACTATTGGTCATTTAGCAGACGCTTTTATCCCAGAGACTTGCAGTGAATTCAATCAGATACATGTCCTTAAGAAGCTGGTAGGGGTTAGACAGTAGACAGGTTATTAAGGAGCAGGTAGGGGTTAGACAGTACAGAGACAGGTCATTAAGGAGCAGGTAGGGGTTAGACAGTACAGAGACAGGTCATTAAGGAGCAGGTAGAGGTTATACAGTACAGAGACAGGTCATTAAGGAGCAGGTAGGGGTTGGACAGTAGACAGGTTATTAAGGAGCAGGTAGGGGTTAGACAGTAAAGAGACAGGTCATTAAGGAGCAGGTAGAGGTTATACAGTACAGAGACAGGTCATTAAGGAGCAGGTAGGGGTTAGGCAGTACAGAGACAGGTCATTAAGGAGCAGGTAGGGGTTGGACAGTACAGACAGGTTATTCAGGAGCAGGTAGGGGTTGGGCAGTACAGAGACAGGTCATTAAGGAGCAGGTAGGGGTTAGACAGTACAGAGACAGGTCATTAAGGAGCAGGTAGGGGTTAGACAGTACAGAGACAGGTCATTAAGGAGCAGGTAGGGGTTGGACAGTACAGACAGGTTATTCAGGAGCAGGTAGGGGTTGGGCAGTACAGAGACAGGTCATTAAGGAGCAGGTAGGGGTTAGGCAGTACAGACAGGTTATTCAGGAGCAGGTAGGGGTTCTAGGATGCCTGCAGGTAGACTGTAGACTTGGGTGGATCAAACCCGGTACCTTTTGGCACAGAGATCTCCAGATGAAGCTCATAAAAAGAAAAAGATCATATTTGAAGACAAGAATTCACCCTCAAAGCTCCTCAGCTGTTCATGACTCATTCCAGCACCCAGATGAGATGTTTCGACAGCGCAGAGAAAGGCATCGAGACCAATCCCTCTCCGTAGGGGTGTCGACAGGCGAGGTCATGCAGCAGATGTTGTGATTGGCGTGTGCGTCCTAAACGTGCGCCAAACATCTGCCCTGGAGAGAGAGAGAGAGAGAGAGAGAGAGAGAGAGAGAGAGAGAGAGAGAGAGAGAGAGAGAGAGAGAGAGAGAGAGAGAGAGAGAGAGAGAGAGAGAGAGAGAGAGAGAGAGAGAGAGAGAGAGAGAGAGAGAGAGAGAGAGAGAGAGAGAGAGAGAGAGAGAGAGAGAGAGAGAGAGATGCTTTCTGATTGGCTGAGGTTGGGACACTAAGCGATCACGTGTATTGATCAGTGTTTGGGGCTTCTGTAAGGGCCCGCGTTAAGATGAAGAGACACGTTCAGGAGCCGTGAGTGGGAAGACACAAAATGGAGCTCTCGGGAATCGATCCGTCAGCCATCGGTGAACGCCGGGACGTGGGCAGACGCCAGGGAGGTTGCCATGCCGACCGGTCCTCCGGAATGCGACCGGTCCCGGGAACGCCTTCGCTGCTGGTGACCTTAACCTCAGCGTTCCCGATCACAACAAGAGGCTTCTGTTTCCCGGAGCCCGTATTAGGGTATCAGCGAGGAACCGTTGGCGCGTGGCTCTCAAAGCCTGCGTGACACCTTCAGCCTGCTGCGTCTGTTGCTTTTGTGTTCTTTGCTGTGTGCTAACTAGCTATTAGCCGCCCCTGCACCATACACAGCTTCACTTGCAGCCGTCTAAGTCCTTTCGTAGAGGCCAAAGCACCAGGGGTTTTCTTGTAGGTGGAGGTCATGAAGGAGCAGGCAGGAGGGAGGGCGTCCCCTAGGATGCCGGCAGGTAGGCTGCGGCCGTTGGGATCGGAACCCAGAACCCTTCAGCCGGTTGCGACCCACGTAGTCACAGTCCCACTGGGGTTCCTCTCTGTCCCTCTGGGGGTCCGGTGGTCCCGTAAGATCCGGGGAGAGGGGTCCCCCTCCTAGTGCCGCCGGTCCACAGGCGACCCCCTGCGTTCCGCTGAGGTCGCGTCCCGGGAACGCCGGGCCCTGAACTAATCCAGTTGTCCCGCTGTCGACAGAACTTCGGCGTGGAGGCGGACCACCTCATGACCTTAGTGGGGAAGATGAGGGTCGCCTTGGTGCAGCTGCAGGTGTCGGCGTCGGAGCGCCGGAAGAACCCGTCGTACCGCGGGGTCAACTCCCAGAAACCCTCCAACCACTTCCTGACCGCCGTGGTGGAGCTGATCGCCACCGCCAAGACCCTGCTGGGCTGGCTGGACCGGTACTGACATCATCCTCATCCTCATCCTCCTCCTCATCATTCTTATCATTATCATTCTTATCATCATTATTACCATCATCACCATTATTATTATTATTATTATTATTATTATTATTATTATTATTATTATTATTATCATTACCATCATCATTATTACCATCATCATCATCATTATCATTACCATCATCATCAGCATTATTACCATCATCATCATTATTATCATTACCATCATCATCATCATTATTACCATCATCATCATTATTACCATCATCATCATCATCATCATCATCATCATTATTATAGGTCAAGTCCCGGCTGGGCTGGCTGGACTGATGATGATGAAGAAGAATAAGTAACAGTAAAGCATCAACATTTTTTTTAAGCTATAAATGTAGATGTTAAAAGTTGGTAAACTGACACGAAAACCCCAAAACGTAAGACCTTTCCATTCTCATAAGCTCACACACACACACACACACACACACACACACACACACACACACACACACACACACACACACACACACACACACACACACACACACACACACACTCCCCCCTCCCTGAGGAATGCAGGTGTTGACTCTCCGGTTGTTAACACGCGTGTCCTGTCAGCGTGTTGTCATGAGACACACAGCTCTACTGTCCTGCCTGGCCCCCATCAGGTCCTCAGCCCGCAGCGTTTCCCCTCATTTAGACGCGTGGATGTAGGCCCCCCCCCCCCCCCCCCCCCCCCGAAGACGCGTGTCCCAGCTTGAAGAAGATTCCTGAAACGTCAGCCACGCATCAATGCAGCAGTCTCCCTCACATCTGCTGCTGGGTGCTAGAGAGGGCCTACAGGGTGCTAGAGAGGGCCTACAGGGTGCTAGAGAGGGCCTTCAGGGTGCTAGAGAGGGCCTACAGGGTGCTAGAGAGGGCCTACAGGGTGCTAGAGAGGGCCTTCAGGGTGCTAGAGGGCCTTCAGGGTGCTAGAGAGGGCCTTCAGGGTGCTAGAGAGGGCCTACAGGGTGCTAGAGAGGGCCTACAGGGTGCTAGAGAGGGCCTACGGGGTGCTAGAGAGGGCCTACAGGGTGCTAGAGAGGGCCTACAGGGTGCTAGAGGGCCTTCAGGGTGCTAGAGGGCCTTCAGGGTGCTAGAGAGGGCCTTCAGGGTGCTAGAGAGGGCCTTCAGGGTGCTAGAGAGGGCCTACAGGGTGCTAGAGGGCCTACAGGGTGCTAGAGAGGGCCTACAGGGTGCTAGAGGGCCTTCAGGGTGCTAGAGAGGGCCTACAGGGTGCTAGAGGGCCTTCAGGGTGCTAGAGAGGGCCTTCAGGGTGCTAGAGAGGGCCTTCAGGGTGCTAGAGAGGGCCTACAGGGTGCTAGAGGGCCTTCAGGGTGCTAGAGAGGGCCTACAGGGTGCTAGAGAGGGCCTTCAGGGTGCTAGAGGGCCTTCAGGGTGCTAGAGAGGGCCTACAGGGTGCTAGAGAGGGCCTACAGGGTGCTAGAGGGCCTTCAGGGTGCTAGAGAGGGCCTTCAGGGTGCTAGAGAGGGCCTACAGGGTGCTAGAGAGGGCCTTCAGGGTGCTAGAGGGCCTTCAGGGTGCTAGAGAGGGCCTACAGGGTGCTAGAGAGGGCCTACAGGGTGCTAGAGAGGGCCTTCAGGGTGCTAGAGAGGGCCTACAGGGTGCTAGAGAGGGCCTTCAGGGTGAACACAGACCTGTTAAGGAGCAGGTCTGGTTAGGGGGTGTCGGACTCAGGGATGCCTATGGGTAGGAACCCAGTACAGGTAGACCTACTGGTAGGGACCCAGTACCAGTACTATCCATCTAGCTCAGGGAGGCCTACTGGTAGGAAGCCAGTACCAGTACTATCCTGCCCTATGTCCCCCTGGTGTGTGAGTGGAAGCGATGCCCTGCTCTCTGTCTCACTTCCTGTGTGGTGGTGTTGTCATGGTGACAGGGCTCCGGTGACGGGGATCAGGGACCTGGGCGCCACCAAGAACACCATCATCCAGCTGTGTCTGCAGCTGACCTCCACCGTGCAGAAGGTCAGGGGTCAACTCTCTCTCTGTCTGTCTCTCCATCTCTTTGTCTGTCTCTCCATCTCTCTCTCGGTCTGTCTCTCCAAAAACTACAATCGTTTGAAACACTGGACCCAGTGTTGGTGTGGCCTTGGTTTAGGCCACACCCCCTTCACCACTACCATCATCATCTTGTCAGTCAGTCCGTGGTCAGTTGCCACGGCGTCAACCGCAGAAGTCTTACAGTCTCTGGTGTTAATGAGCTGTTATGGTTTCTGGTTTCCCGCCTTTTCCTCTGGCTGTCCTCCACTGCATTTCTAGCATAGCTGTCGGCTGCCATTTTCTTTTTCTTTTTTCCGTCCTGTCTCTTGTTAATTACGGTCTTTTTAACTTCGTATTGGCATTGACTAAGAATACAAAAAGTGTATATTTTTAGTAAATAAAATCATCCTCTTTTTTGTTTCTCAAAACAAAATCATAATGTTTTCTCTAAAGACTTAAAGAGATTCTCACTACCCGCTTCCATAACCGGATTCACCATGTGGACTCTGCGCTACTCTCTATGCAGCCCAGTCTCCTGCACACACACGTATACGTGTTCACACGCTTGTGTTTCTCTGCCAACGTTCTGTGAAAGTGGGATGAATGCTGCTACGGACGTATTGTGTAACGTTTGGACCGGGGAGCCAATGTGTTGACTCGTGTTTCTCTCACGACTTCCTGCCATACAGGAAGTTCTGAGCTGCAGGACAGGACGTTTTGAGCTGCAGGACAGGAAGTTGTGTACTGCTGATTGGGAACACAAAGAGAAACACTGGAAATGAGTTTTGCCAATAGCAGTTAGAACTTGTTATAGATGTAGCTGTTACTTTGAAATTGTGTCAATTCAGTTTAGAAGAAAGATGTTTACCCCTCTACATGACTTCTGAACAGACAGTTTTCTCTACTACTTTCAGAAATGAAAATCTAAAGTTACTGAGGAAATGATTTGGGAAAAAAACATCACTGTTAAGGACTTTCTCAAAACACGCGTCTTTCAAATCTCAACTAATTTAAGTTCCTCTGAAATAAAAGTACTGGCGTCTGAAGGCCAAACACATATTTACATTTCTTAAAACTCTCCTGAAGATGACATCTCATGAGTGTGAGTATAGACAGGTGAAGGTGACCTCTCATGAGTGTGTGAGTATAGACATGTGAAGGTGACCTCTCATGAGTGTGTGAGTATAGACATGTAGAGGTGACCTCTCATGAGTGTGTGAGTATAGACATGTGAAGGTGACCTCTCATGAGTGTGTGAGTATAGACATGTGAAGGTGACCTCTCATGAGTGTGTGAGTATAAACATGCAGAGGTGACCTCTCATGAGTGTGTGAGTATAGACATGTAGAGGTGACCTCTCATGAGTGTGTGAGTATAGACATGTGAAGGTGACCTCTCATGAGTGTGTGAGTATAGACATGTGGAGGTGACCTCTCATGAGTGTGTGAGTATAGACATGTGAAGGTGACCTCTCATGAGTGTGTGAGTATAGACATGTAGAGGTGACCTCTCATGAGTGTGTGAGTATAGACAAGTAAAGGTGACCTCTCTCTTCTGACTGCAGGACTGCACCGTATACGAGATGGAAGACAAGATTCTGGAAGTGGTAAGTACTGCTTGTTGCACGCACACACACACACACACACACACACACACACACACACACACACACACACACACACACACACACACACACACACACACACACACACACACACACACACACACACACACACACACACACACACACACACACACACACACACTTCCTTTTCCTGTCCTAAACATCCCATGGTGTGTGTGTGTCTCATTTGTCTTTGCTCAGCTCAGAGTGTTGTTGGCTCACAGAGCCTGAGTCCACTTCCTGTATTAGATAACACTTCCTGTTGCGTGGGGGTGGGGCAACCTCTCCCATAACACAGCTGAACACTTCCTGATAACGCCAAACGTTCCCACAATCAATAGGATGAGGCAGGAGCAAGGCAGTGTACTCTAGGGGCCAGGGAGTTTGACTCCCAGCTGAAAGGTCCTGGGTTCGATCCCCAATGTCCACAGTAGGCGGCCTAGACGGCCACAGGTTTCCCACCTGGACTCCTGTGTCGTTAGGCTTGTACAGGAATGTTCCCAAAGCTTCACAACTCGTCCGACTCGGTCAGTAAACCTACGACACGCACAGACCTGGAACACTGCTTCTGTGTTCTGGTGTTTGGCGCTGGTTCCGGCGCTGGTTCCGGCGCTGGTTCCGGCCGCTCCCTCGCCCCCTGCTGGGCCTGCAGCTGGGTTACCACGGTTACAGCATGTAGAACCTGTGTCTGGTTAACTGAGGCCCCGGGGCCCATGTTCAGGTCTTTAAGCACTCATGTTATATTTTTGGGGGGGGGGGGGGTCATAACTCCGCTAGGTCAAAGGTCAACATTTTACACTAGAGCTTCAGTGTGTTGCTCGGGGGCACTCTGACAGTGTGACATAAAGATGGAGGAGGAGCGTCGGCTCGGCTGTTGACTGAGTCGGCCCCTCTGGCCATGAAACCGGCTGCTCCCTGTGTACCTGGGAGTCGTAGTTTCAGTACAGCAAGTTCTGGGTCATTTTACTACCGGAGTCATTATGCAGTAAAACACACACATCTGTAGTTCCTTCACTTAGTAAAAGGGCTTCATGGAGTCAATGGACTTTATAAAGTGACTTATATTTAGTACTTAAGTCATTTGATAAAATGTGATCTATTCATTTAGATGTTTTTCTTTCCTAATTAATTTTTTTACATTTTGGGTAACTTTTTTTCTGTGCATTGCTCTTTCAAAATAATTTAGTTAAAAGTTTCCTTTCGTCTTCTGGTGATGAAGTCAGCGGATTCTACTTTTAACTCGTGTGTGTGTGTGTGTGTGTGTGTGTGTGTGTGTGTGTGTGTGTGTGTGTGTGTGTGTGTGTGTGTGTGTGTGTGTGTGTGTGTGTGTGTGTGTGTGTGTGTGTGTGGTCCAGTCGCGGGCGCTGAACGCTGTGTGTGAGGAGACAGCAGGGGCGATGTCAGACCCGGTCCAGAGCCCGATGTCCTGCTTGGAGGAAGTCTGCATCTCCAACATCAGACCTGGGGAAGGACTGGTGAGTTCTACTGGTACCACTCAGAACATCAGACCTGGGGGAGGACTGGGGAGTTCTACTGGGACCACTCAGAACACCAGACCTGGGGGAGGACTGGGGAGTTCTACTGGTACCACTCAGAAGTTCTACTGGTACCACTCAGAACACCAGACCTGGGGGAGGACTGGGGAGTTCTACTGGTACCACTCAGAACATCAGACCTGGGGAAGGACTGGTGAGTTCTACTGGTACCACTCAGAAGTTCTACTGGTACCACTCAGAACACCAGACCTGGGGGAGGACTGGGGAGTTCTACTGGTACCACTCAGAACACCAGACCTGGGGGAGGACTGGGGAGTTCTACTGGTACCACTCAGAACACCAGACCTGGGGAAGGACTGGTGAGTTCTACTGGTACCACTCAGAAGTTCTACTGGTACCACTCAGAACACCAGACCTGGGGGAGGACTGGGGAGTTCTACTGGTACCACTCAGAAGTTCTACTGGTACCACTCAGAACACCAGACCTGGGGGAGGACTGGGATGGAGCTGGGGTCGGTTCCGGCGGTCTCTCCTGGACGTTGGCTCGGTGTTTCTGGTTCCAGTAGACGCGGGCCTCGGCACCAGGGGGGCTTTGCGTGTTTGTGGGGGTTGTTGTGGACCAGCGTGGAGGCTCTCCGGAGAACGGCGGTTCTGCCGGTCGGTTCTCCCTAAAGAGAGGCGTGTCCTACTGTTTCAGCAGCCCTTCAGAACGCTCTGCCATCAGGGCCAGGAGAACCGCCACTGCGGCCCTTTTTTCTTTAAATGCTAGCTTCCGTCGAAAACAGAAGGGCCTGTTTGGGGTCCGGTCCGGGCCCCCCCCGCAGTTAGAGGCGGGAGCGGGGGCCCCAAGAGGGATAATAACGTGGAGTCGATGTGTTCCCCAGGGGATGTACATCAAGTCTACGTACGATGGACTCCACGTCATCACCGGGACAACAGAGAACGTGAGTTCTACCGCCGTGAGAGACACCGCTTACACCACGGTTACACACCACGGTTACACACCACGGTTACACACCACGGTTACACACGATGGTCCGTGTGTGATGACAAACATTGGTTCATGACTCCTCCCATAGACAATGTACAGCATATATACACAGCATGTAAGAATATACAACATATTATATAGATGACATATAGATGTCATAGATGATAGATGATATAATGTAATGATATAATAATATATCAAATAATAATATACAACGTCAGATGTTTTCCTCTGAAGATATGGGGTAGTAGCTGCGTCTCTCTCTCTCACTCTCTCACCCTCTCACTCTCTCTCTCTCGCTCTCTCGCTCTCGCTCTCTCTCACCCTCTCTCTCTCACCCTCTCTCTCTCTCTCGCTCTCTCTCACCCTCTCTCTCTCACCCTCTCTCTCTCACCCTCTCTCTCGCTCACTCTCACTCTCTCTCTCTCTCTCACCCTCTCTCTCTCTCTCTCTCTCACCCTCTCTCTCTCTCACCCTCTCTCACCCTCTCTCTCGCTCTCTCTGTCTCTCTCTCTCTCTCACTCTCTCACCCTCTCAGTCCCCAGCAGACCAGACTCAGAAGATCCACGCCGGAGACGAGGTGGTTCAGGTCAACGGCCAGACCGTGGTGAGTCCACCTCCCCTGCCGCATCATCTGGTTCCCCTGTATCTGGAGTACAACATGTGTGAAGTGTAGTCATGTGACGCCTTTCCGTGGTCTGTGATTGGTCCAGGTGGGCTGGCAGCTGAAGCACCTGGTGGGCAGTTTGAAGGCGGAGTCAGAGAGCGTGGTGCTGGTCCTGAAGAAAAGACCGTCAGGTGTCTCCTGTTCCATCACCCCAGCTCCCCTGAAAAACCTGCGATGGAGACCCCCCCTGGTGAAGGTAGGGCCCCTCAGACCCCCTGGTGAAGATAAGGCCCCTCATAGACCCCTCAGACCCCCCCTGGTGAAGGTAGGGCCCCTCAGACCCCCTGGTGAAGGTAGGACCCCTCAGACCCCCTGGTGAAGGTAGGGCCCCTCAGACCCCCTGGTGAAGGTAGGGCCCCTCAGACCCCCCCTGGTAAAGGTAGGGCCCCTCAGACCCCCTGGTGAAGGTAGGGCCCCTCAGACCCCCTGGTGAAGGTAGGACCCCTCAGACCCCCCCTGGTAAAGGTAGGGCCCCTCAGACCCCCTGGTGAAGGTAGGACCCATCATGGACCCCTCAGACCCCCTGGTGAAGGTAGGACCCCTCAGACCCCCCCCTGGTGAAGGTAGGGCCCCTCAGACCCCCTGGTGAAGGTAGGGCCCCTCAGACCCCCTGGTGAAGGTAGGACCCATCATGGACCCCTCAGACCCCCCCCTGGTGAAGGTAGGGCCCCTCAGACCCCCTGGTGAAGGTAGGACCCATCATGGACCCCTCAGACCCCCCCCTGGTGAAGGTAGGACCCCTCAGACCCCCTGGTGAAGGTAGGACCCCTCAGACCCCCTGGTGAAGGTAGGACCCCTCAGACCCCCCCCTGGTGAAGGTAGGGCCCCTCAGACCCCCTGGTGAAGATAAGGCCCCTCATAGACCCCTCAGACCCCCCCTGGTGAAGGTAGGACCCCTCAGACCCCCCCTGGTGAAGGTAGGGCCCCTCAGACCCCCCCTGGTAAAGGTTTTGCGGTTGAGGTCTGTCAGATCTGGAAGCACGTATGAAAGAGTCAAATCTGACGGGAAATGATGTTGACGCTCAGATAGACCAGATCTGGATCACAAGGAACCAAAAAGCAAAGCAATTTTGGCATCTAGTGTATAAAGTCTGTCTCTCTCTCACTGTCTCTCTCACTCTGTCTCTGTCTCTGTCTGTCTCTGTCTCTGTCTCTCTCTCTCTCTCTGTCTCTCTCTCTCTCTCTCTCTCTCTCTCTCTCTCTCTCTCTCTCTCTCTCTCTCTCTCTCTCTCTCTCTCACTCTCACTCTCACTCTCACTCTCACTCTCACTCTGTCTCTCTCTCTCTCTCTCTCTCACTCACTCACTCACTCACTCACTCACTCACTCACTCACTCACTCACTCACTCACTCTCTCACTCTCTCACTCTCTCTCTCTCTCTCTCTCTCTCTCTCTCACTCTGTCTCTCTGTCTCTCTCATATGTCGACCAATCACAGGTGTCGAGTCTCATCAAGCCCTCTGAGAAGGGTCTGGAAGATCTTGTGACGACCGAGAAGCCAGCGGTCCTGGATCTATACATTCCCCCTCCCCCGTCGGTGCCCTACACCCCCAGGTAGGACCCGGACCTCCAGAGACCAGCTGGTCTACATCTGGTCCTCTCCCTCAGTACAGAGCAGTAGATAGGGGTTAAGGTGTCCCACACGTCCTAAAGGTTGTGGGTACGTTTCCGCGGGAGTTAGAGGCGGTGTTGATGCCTTGCTCCATCTGTCGGTCATTAAACCTGTGTTTACGTAACGTCTAATACTAAGACAAAACGTCCTCCATTTTGTTCCGTCTGAAGGGGCGGGACCACCGACGTGGTCATGAGACCCAAGTCTCCTAACTCCTCCCTCGACGTGGGCGGGGGGCGGAGCTTATTGCTGGTGGACCGCAGGACCTCGCTAGGCCCCTCCCCCGACGCCCTCCACCTGCCCACCCCCGTGCGCATGAGGCAGCGCTCGTCCACGCGTGGTGAGTGACACGCACGTACACACAACGCACACACACAACACACACGGACACACAACACGCAACGCACACACGCAACGCACACACAACGCACAACACACACACACACACGGACAGACAACACACCACACACAACGCACACACAACACGCACACAACACACACACACACACGGACAAACACACACATGGACACACGCACAACGCCCATGCGCACGCACGGTCACACACGCACGGTCACACACGCATAACACACAACACACACACAACACACACACAGACACACACAGACAAACGCACACATAGACACATGCACAACGCACATGCTCACACACACACACGCTCAGACACACACATGGACGGACGCGCGCACGCACACACGAGAGGTATCCCAGGATACGCTTGTTGACCCTGAAATGTTTTGACAGGTAAACCCCGCCCAATCTCCATGCCCGCGGTCGCCAGCTCAGGTGTGTCCGACCCCTTCGGACGGCCCGGGCTTCACGGCAGAACAGGTAAGCCCCCTCTCCCCTGGCCCCGCCCGAACGGCAGCCAGACTCTGTGGAGCTCTGACTGCATTAGCGCCGTGCTAATCTAGCCGTTATCCACACTCGACAGGCTTTTCAGCGTGCCATTAGCCGCGGGGAGATTAACCAAAGTAGGCTATCGCTAGCTGCCACGGTAAATATTCCAAGCGTACGGCGCTAAAGCTGCGTGCTTGGAATGTTTACGTGGTTAATAATTAGCTTAACTCGTTGGCGCCATCGCGGCGGTAGCGGGGGATGTCTGTGGCGGTTCCCGTGTTGTATTTAAACCTTCACCTTGAGCTGGGAAGTGGGTCTGTGTCGGCAGGTATTAGCATGTATTGCTGTGCGTTAGCGTGGGTTTAGCCTGCGTTAGCATGTGCCTAAGTGGTGTTGGCCCGTGGCGGCGCCATGGAGATTATTTCTAATGACTGCTGTGGGGGTACACACACACGCACGCACGCATGCACACACACACGCACGCACACGCACACGCACACACACACACACACACACATGCGCGCACACGCACGCACACACGCACGCACGCACGCACGCACGCATGCACGCACACACGCACACACACACAGCAGGAAATATGGGATGTGGATGCAGGGCCCACATGCATTTTCTTTCACCCTCGCATATCCTTTACCAACAAACACATAAAGGTTGCCCATTTTTTATAAGACTGCTCCAAACCGCTAAGAAGCCACCAGGAGCAACACTCGAGTCGGACTTCGGCAGACACTCCTTCTTTAAACGCTCAGACGGGGGTCATCCGAACGATGTCCTTACCAGCTGCTTTTACTTTTCATTACCTTCACTTCTTTGCAAACTGTTTCCACCATCAGTCTTTGCCGCGTTTGGTCCCACGTCGTATAGATACCCCAGCTTTAAGGCGTCTGTAAATGAAGACCCAGTAGAACACTTGTGTGCGCGTCTACATATCAGAATATCCACTGGATGACTTGTAGTGGCGAGGGGGCTCAGTTTGGGGTTTGATCCCCAAACGGCTGGATTGTTTCTTAAATCGCCATCATCTAAAATAAATAAATAAGTAGCACGGCCTTGAGAGAGGAAGTGGAAGACATCTCAACCCCCTTGTGATTGGCCGAATGTCCTAACGACGTCCCTCTCCCCCCCCCCCCCCCCCCCCCCCCACCCCCCAGCCCAGGACGTCCTGCAGCGTTGCCTCAGCAACGAGCGCATCGGCACCATCTCGGAGGAGGACCCCCCCTGCTTCCCCCTGCCCCAGCCCTACCAGCGGGGGCCGCGGGGCCCGGCTCTGACCCGCCGTGTCGACCACATCCGGGGCAGCCGCTGCTTCATCAACGCGGAGCTGCACAGCAGCGCCACCATGCCCTACCAGGAGACCGCCAGCAGGAACCCCCCCGTCGCCACGGCGACCGCCCCGCCCGCCTCCTCCTCCTCGGCCGCCAAACACGGCCCCGCGTCCGCCTCCTCCTCGGGACACTCGCTGCTGGGAGGGTGGCTAGCGCGACTCCGGCTGCTAAGTCAGTGATGGCTTTGTGACCCGACTTGCCCATGGGGCACCCGGGTGGTCGGTTGGCACGGGAACACGTTAAACCCGCGCGGGGGGGGGGGGGGGGGGGGGGGGGGGGGGGGGGGGGAGAGACGGGGAGGGGGAAGACGTGGGTTTGAAACCAAGAAAGGAGGGAAATGTGTGACATCATGAAGATCGTTTCCTTCTGAGCGTTTTCTTATTAAGAACAACACTAAGAAGGCAGGGCAGAGTCCGGGTGTGAGGCCCCGTTCAGGGGCCTCACACCCGGACTCTGCCCTGTTCAGGGAAGTGAACATTTGGCCCCGTTCAGGGGCCTCGCGGTCTCATTAAAAGGGTAAAGGTGGGCGGAGAGGTGGAGGCGCTGGACCTCCACCTCATAATGAAGCCCCTTTGACGGGTCGAAACACACCACCGCATTACACCGCAGAGATCTCGTAGGCGTTACGCCCCAGGTCGACTACGCTCGTAGCTAACCTTTCACACATAACCGTTTGTTTCCGTAGCTTTAAATGCATTTCAGGTTTGTCACAGACATCAAGGTCATCATCTTAACTTGTGTATAAGATGGGAGTTTGTGGCCTTTAAGACGTCACATTAAATGTATGTTGTGTCAGCGTCATTAGAACCAGTGCCTTTTAGTGGTGAGTCCTGCTGCTGCTCCTCTCAGGCACCTACCCCTCAGGATGAACTTTGACCTTTCAGAAGTCTCTTTTACGGGAGCACCTCTCAACTCCCGACGTGGTCCGGCCACGGGGATCAAACCTGTGACCTTCTGGAAGTGCTGAGGGTTCAGGAGAACTACAGCCTACAGCCTACTGTATCAGGATGACCTCTGACCCCTACACTGTCTTCATCTACTGGGAGGGATGGTGAACCGATGGAGATGTTGGAATGTCTGTCGTGTTACACAAGGAAGTGAGGGCCGATCCAAACGGTGGAACGGAACGTCCTGGGATCAGGATCCCAGGAAGGGCCGATCCAAACTGTGGAACGGAGCATCCTGGGATCAGGATCCCAGGAAGGGCCGATCCAAACTGTGGAACGGCACGTCCTGGGATCAGGATCCCGAGTTCTGACCCAATACCCAGCAGGGTTCCTGAAGCAGAGCCGAGAAGATCGGGTCCAGGCACTAGACTGATGTTCTGTTGAGGTATTACGTTACTGAGATAAGGTTTCACAAGTGAATGAGTGAATGTTGAAGAGATGGTTCTATTTACATGATGGACCCCACTGTGTTTTGTATTCCACGCCTGGAGGAGAATGTTGTGTTTTTCATGTTCTGATTTTTGCTCTGGCGCTGAGCCGGAATATCAAGCCATATGCAAGAGAGAAATAACCAAACTAAATCAATAAATATCGTTTGTCTATTCAAAATGCCTTAATGTTTGAAGATTTTAAGTCCGTCTATACGTTGAGATCTATGTGGGATTTTTGTTAGGTAAAGCTCATGGTGTTTGCATATTGGCAGTTATGCTAACTATTAGCAACTATGCTATGTAGTACATTGTTTAACTATTGGCAACAATTGCCAACAGAATATAGCAGTGTTTGAACCGCTGTTAAATACCAAAGGGTGATTTTTAAGGACTCAGTTGAACAGGAATACCCTTCCATGCCTCACATTTCAAGTCAACAGATTGTCAACGTTTAACCTCAGCAGCCACATGTCTTCCAGAACTGATCAAGGAGAAGAGTTTGGAAGGTGTGTGTGTGTGTGTGTGTGTGTGTGTGTGTGTGTGTGTGTGTGTGTGTGTGTGTGTGTGTGTGTGTGTGTGTGTGTGTGTGTGTGTGTGTGTGTGTGTGTGTGTGTGTGTGTGTGTGTGTGTGTGTGTGTGTGTGTGTGTGTGTTAAAAATGCTACATTGAAAACCGCACAGTGGTACCTAGGGCCATGTTGAACAAGAAACTGGTGGAGTTTGTAGAAAACAATTTGTCGATTTGTCCATGATTTTATTTTATATCTGCCTGCATAGCAATGCACTAATATTTGGTAAGATATTAACTATGTATTTCAACAAAGGAAACTAAGTAAAAATAGAATCATTCCCGTTTTAAACAACTTTCGTGGTCATTCGAGTACATATTTCTGAGGTTACGTGGTGCACTTGAATGCGCCACGAAATCCTGTCGTCGCAAAAGTACCGTACCGTACAAAGCAATGTAGATGCGCAATCGCTTTAAGTGTAGCTGGCGTGACCGTGCTTCTCCGAACTGCAGATGGCGGGACCGCAGTTTCAAGTGGGATCAGGAGATAAAACCCCTAAATGGCCAAAACTTGTCTCTATGCGGGGCTTTAATACTAACACATTATCTAGCAGCTGTGTTGCTTCACGTTTGACTGTAGTGCCTCATTTGACTCATATGAGTCATAGATGTTGGATACCAATTGATCAAATAAACAGTCATGGATTCTGAACGCAGCCTTCATCGCATCATCCTCCTTTCACTTAATTTGCCACGCGTGTTTTTCCTTCTGGGCCAGTGGGCACGTTTAGTTCCCTGTTTAGAAAACAGCTATACCAGCCCCTAACGCTGACCTGCTATACTTTGTTTAAAGTAGTCGGCAAACGACACATTCACATTCCGATGGAAAACGGTTTGAAGTGGCAATGTGAGCCAGCAGATCCCAGCACGCATCGATCCTCGATTTCACGTGATGCGACCCGAGCGTGAGCCTGAAACAAAGTCATACATGAAGTTAAATATGAATTAATTAGCTTATATGCTTATATATACTTATATGTATGGTATACTGTTAGGTGACAGCAATAGCAGGTCCCACAAAATCTACCGACATAATCGCATCTTCATATTATTGGATTTCTACTGGTTGTCCATTTACTCAATAAGGACTACAGTATATAAAGACCACACCGCCACCTGGTGGACAGTTTCAGGACAACTGAGTTTTGCACACCGACATAACGTGGACCTAAACTATTAACACCGTGGAACTAAACTGTGAGACCGTCAAACCAGAGTCAAACCAGGGTCAAACCAGCTCACCAACTAAAGTTGAGCTGACTCGTCCCGCCGCTGAACGTGAGGTATGAACGCGTTCTTTTCTGTGGCAGTATAGACCTTTATCTTAGTGAAGTCCCGGAGAAGTCGGGGGGTGTTTCTAGGCCTCCCGCTGTGCAAGGACGCAAACCCTGAAACAAGGTGAGTTTTTTGTGGTTTAATGTTACGCGAATCCCTCATACTCCCATGGTTAGGTCGATTTTGAATTGTTAAACGTGGACCTGCTTTGTATTTCTGCAAAGCCTCGCAGACATGCTGTCATTGTGGTTACTTGGAGCGTTGTCTTAAAGCGTACTATTTTAAAAGCGTACATGTGGCTCCATCGAAATAATCCGATTCCATCCTTTTTAGAGCCCTGAATGAAGTAAGATGTTTGGGTCTTCCCTTCGTTTTCTTTATTACAATTTCCGTCATTTATTAGAAATGTATTCAGCTAAACATTATTGACCCAAAGGAAGATAATTATCCGGTTGAACGCAACCTTTAAAACCACCCAAGCTAAAATAGTTGAGCCGTCAAAACATTTGGACCTGAAGCCCATACAGCCCCATGTGTTGAGCCGAGCGACTAGGAGCCTCTCATTACTGGCCCCTCCAGGGAGAGACACATGGACATGTAAGTCTGATTGTGTTTAAAGGTGATAATAAACTCACGTGTGTTGCACCCCTGCGGAGAGCTTGGGGGCCTCCTATTTGTCTCTGCATGCCTTTGGTCTGTCAGGACTTTCTGTCAACAAGTCTGAAGCTTTCCCCATTTCAAAGTCTTCTGAAGTGATTGACGCCTCAGACTTCTTGACAGCGATTTTTGTATGAAACGTGTTTTTTTTTTTTTTTAGGAGCATGTCAGGGTTAGGGGGCCATCTTGCTCGCGGATGCCTACAGGTAGACCGTGTGGACACTGGGCTTCGAACTCAAGAGCCCTTCAGCTGTGTCCAAACATTACGATGTACAACTGATTCGTTCCGATTTTCCTTGTGATCATCCAACTAAGAAAGGGACAATAAATGAAACACGAAACACGGCTCACTGTCTCAGCTCTCGGCCCTAGCGCTGACCTGGCGTCTGTGATGGTCATGTGGCCAGACATGTCCTAATCAAGCTTATTGTCCAGGCAAACAGTTTGCGGTCAGAACCTCAGACGCCCGTTGCAGTGGAAGACATTTTGCTGGTCGCTTCTCGTCTCGGGACACTTTGGCCGGAGGGAATTCGTCTCTGACCTGTAGGTGAGCAGAGGGTTTTATAGGACTGTGGTTTGTATAGCGGAGTGTGGGGATGCAAATGTTACTTTAATACGTGAAGATCTGGAACTTTCTCTTCTTGCTTTACGCACGCATGCGAGGAAATGACATTGTGAATTCCCAACAAAATGTGTTTTTAAATGATCCAAGCAGTTGGGAGAACGTTTAGGGTTCCTTTGTCGCGCAGTGAGCCTAGCACTCTGAAACCTTGCAGTCGTGTGCAGTAGCTACCAATAAAAAAAAAACAACACATTAGAATTCACCCATTCATAGCATGTCTTTGTCCAAACGAATTCGGTTTATCAATTTAATTTCATCGTTGTCCGTCCCGTTCTCCATATGGAAACTTTATCTCTCGGCCTCGGTGGTTCACTCTCTGACCCCCCCCCCCCCCCCCCAGGCCCAGCCCGTGTGAGTGACGTCATGAGCCGGCGCCGGGTGTCTGTGGGGGAGCTGGGGCCCGTGGACCTCCAGGGCTGGCTGCAGCGCCAGACCGGGACCCGCCTCTTCATGGGGTCCGTCTGGAGGAGGAACTGGTTCGTGTTGAAGAACAGCTACCTCTACTGGTACCCCAGTCACATGGTGAGGCTCTACTGGTACCCCAGTCACATGGTCAGGCTCTACTGGTACCCAGTCACATGGTCAGGCTCTACTGGTACCTAGCCACAGGCTTTCAGAGTATCCCGGTTGAGTTCCAATAGTTGTTCTGTATAGCGAATCCACTCTCCCCTTGCTTCCCAAGTCTCCCTGTTTTCTTCCTAAATCCCATGTTCTCAATATGATTGTAACTGTAATCTATTAAATGTATTAAGAATTGCTTCAATAGATGTTCTTAATTATTACTTTAAATTTGATCCTAGAAGAAGGAAAAACCAACACATATTTGTGTTTGGGAAGCTCTTAGCATTAGCGTGTGTAAATGCATTTTCTAAATGGCTAGTGTGTGTGTGATGGTGTGTAGGCTGCAGAGGCAGACGGATTCCTGGACCTGACCGACTTCACCATCCAGCCAATCAGAATCTACGGGAAGCAGCAGTAAGAATTGTCCCAATGCGCGTTAGAATCACTCGGATATTTCACGTTTTACAGGATTGCTCCACCAGATGAACCTTTCATAAAACCAAATCTCCCATGATACTTAACCATGTGTTCCATTAAGGATGTCTTTTAGTTATGAAGCTCCTCCCAGTGAGGTCCATTAGTTGGTCAGTTGATGAAGCTCCTCCCAGTGAGGTCCATTAGTTGGTCAGTTGATGAAGCTCCTCCCAGTGAGGTCCATTAGTTGGTCAGTTGATGAAGCTCCTCCCAGTGAGGTCCATTAGTTGGTCAGTTGATGAAGCTCCTCCCAGTGAGGTCCATTAGTTGGTCAGTTGATGAAGCGCCTCCCAGTGAGGTCCATTAGTTGATGAAGCTCCTCCCAGTGAGGTCCATTAGTTGGTCAGTTGATGAAGCTCCTCCCAGTGAGGTCCATTAGTTGATGAAGCTCCTCCCAGTGAGGTCCATTAGTTGGTCAGTTGATGAAGCTCCTCCCAGTGAGGTCCATTAGTTGGTCAGTTGATGAAGCTCTTCCTGACCGTGACTCCACCTTTTGTGTTCAGCGTGATCAAGATCAGCCAACGGGACGTTGCCACGGTCGTCATGGCAGCGGAGAGCTTCACGGAAATGAGCCTGTGAGTATGCAGCAGTTTAAAGGGGAACTATTTAGCGAAACGGCTTATTCCTGGTCCTTCCGTGTGTTCCATATGTTGCTATTGACGTCAGTAGGTGAAATAATGTCTCTCCCCCCCCCCCCCCCCCCCTCCCCCCTTTTACAGTAGTTTAATTGTTCAGAAAACCCTCGCTTCTACCGGCCACTAAAACAAACGGCCTGTTTTGACGTCATAATGTGGGGCGACTCGCTTAGCCCTCTTGAGTGTCCCCCTCCCACCCGGGTGGATCTCCTGAAGGCCATCCATGGTCCCGCAGCGTCGCTCGCCATTTCTAACCTAGCGAGCGACGACACGATAAACCCCCCACCCCCCACCCCCCCCACACAAAATACAGCCAAACGTTCCCGTGTGAAACGCTCATTTGGAGCGGAGCTTCGCTATGCGGACAGGAAGGGGAAGGCACGCTCCTGGGACGTCAGGATCAGGACGGTAACATGTTGCTGTCCTGCTCCCAGGTGGCTGGACAAACTCTCTGCCGCCCTTCTGCAGACCAGAGCAGCGCGCCGCAGAGGGGAGCTGAGGGGTTCGCAGTTCGACGGCCCCCGGCTCTTCTGTGTGGACATCAGAGGAGCAGGTCGATGGGGAACTTTTGCATGTTTTTTTTTCTCTGCACGTTTGTTCCAAGGGTGTCCCGTACCAGCATTTGAAGTGACACGGGCTAGCATGTGAAAAGGAACCAGCGACTGTTGCGGCCTGCAACAGTCGCTGGTTCCAGTCGCTGGTTCCAGTCGCTGGTTCCAGTCGCTGGTTCCAGTCGCTGGTTCCAGTCGCTGGTTCCAGTCGCTGGTTCCAGTCGCTGGTTCCAGTCGCTGGTTCCAGTCGCTGGTTCCTGCAACAGCAGACGGTCGCATCTTTAGAAATCGTGGGCTGCACCTATGAGTTATTCCATTTGTTTGATCCTTAATCGATTTTAAAAGTAGACGCTTTATGACTAAATGACCTGTGTGCAGAGTGCTACAGTCAGGTCAGTGATCCGGAGAGCGAAGACTCCGTGTTTTACTCCTGCCCGCCCTACACAGAGCTGCCCACCTCGGAGCCTGTCAACGTGAGTACGACAACGTCACTTCCTGTTTCGCATCGCTTGCCGTACAGGAAGTGCTTGCGCCCAGGAGCAGCTTTTGCATTCCAACTGTTTCCGGATGTGTTGGTTTCAAAGTAAGAGTTCCTGGGCCAGGTTAGGACCTGGTCCTGCTGAGATGAAGTCTACTTGATCCAGACCCGATTCTGGTTCAGATGGACTCGTTTGATTGGGTTCAGAACGATTGCTTGTTTCTTGTTGTCCACGTGTTCCAGGGAGAGCTGCCTCCGCCCTGTTTCACCTCCTCGCCCTTCTACAACCACGTCCTGGCGTCACAGCGATCCAGGAGAACCACCAGCACCAGTAGAACCAGCAGCACCAGCAGCGCGTCCACCAGTAGAACCAGCAGCACCAGCAGCGTGTCCACCAGTAGAACCAGCAGCTCAGAGAGCAGCGAGGCCGGCTCCTTCCGGCGGTCCGGGTCCTGGCTGGACCTGCCCACCCCCAACACAGCCCGGCCCGCTGCAGAACCCCCTCACTTCCTCCTCAGCGTGGGCGCTGATGACGGTGAGGAGGTGGGGGCCCAGGGGCCCAACCCCCCGCCGCCCCACGGTCACACTGGATCCACTGGTTCCATAACACACGTCTCCTCTGGTTATACTTCTAGTGCGTGGGTCTCTACGTCACGTAGGTCCTGTGGTGGGGGTCTCCAGGTCACCGTAGACCCCCGCGGCGTAGGTCCTGTGGTGGGGGTCTCCAGGTCACCGTAGACCCCCGCGGCGTAGGTCCTGTGGTGGGGGTCTCCAGGTCACCGTAGACCCCCGCGGCGTAGGTCCTGTGGTGGGGGTCTCCAGGTCACCGTAGACCCCCGCGGCGTAGGTCCTGTGGTGGGGGTCTCCAGGTCACCGTAGACCCCCGCGGCGTAGGTCCTGTGGTGGGGGTCTCCAGGTCACCGTAGACCCCCGCGGCGTAGGTCCTGTGGTGGGGTCTCCAGGTCACCGTAGACCCCCGCGGCGTAGGTCCTGTGGTGGGGGTCTCCAGGTCACCGTAGACCCCCACGGCGTAGGTCCTGTGGTGGGGGTCTCCAGGTCACCGTAGACCCCCGCGGCGTAGGTCCTGTGGTGGGGGTCTCCAGGTCACCGTAGACCCCCGCGGCGTAGGTCCTGTGGTGGGGGTCTCCAGGTCACCGTAGACCCCCGCGGCGTAGGTCCTGTGGTGGGGGTCTCCAGGTCACCGTAGACCCCCGCGGCGTAGGTCCTGTGGTGGGGGTCTCCAGGTCACCGTAGACCCCCACGACGTAGGTCCTGTGGTGGGGGTCTCCAGGTCACCGTAGACCCCCACGGCGTAGGTCCTGTGGGGGTCTCCAGGTCACCGTAGACCCCCACGGCGTAGACCCCCACGGCGTAGGTCCTGTGGTGGGGGTCTCCAGGTCACCGTAGACCCCCACGGCGTAGGTCCTGTGGGGGTCTCCAGGTCACCGTAGACCCCCACGGCGTAGGTCCAGGTCACCGTATACCCCCACGGCGTAGCCCCACATTAGGGAATAGAACCCTCAGCCCCACATTAGGGAATAGAACCCTCAGCCCCACATTAGGGAATAGAACCCTCAGCCCCACATTAGGGAATAGAACCCTCAGCCCCACATTAGGGAATAGAACCCTCAGCCCCACATTAGGGAATAGAACCCTCAGCCCCACATTAGGGAATAGAACCCTCAACCCCACATTAGGTAATAGAACCCTCAGCCCCACATTAGGGAGTAGAACCCTCAGCCCCACATTAGGGAATAGAACCCTCAGCCCCACATTAGGGAATAGAACCCTCAACCCCACATTAGGTAATAGAACCCTCAGCCCCACATTAGGGAATAGAACCCTCAGCCCCACATTAGGGAATAGAACCCTCAGCCCCACATTAGGGAATAGAACCCTCAGCCCCACATTAGGGAATAGAACCCTCAACCCCACATTAGGGAATAGAACCCTCAGCCCCACATTAGGGAATAGAACCCTCAGCCCCACTATGTGGCGGTGACTCTTCATTAACTCTTCAACCTTCTGACTCCAGAAAGCCGACCGGATGACGCGGAGACGAGCTCGTCTCCCATTGGCCGAACCAAACCGTCCAATCAGAGGGGCCGCAGGGGGTCGTTGTTGAGTCCCTTTTCTAGCGAGAGGCGGCGGGAGAACCTGCACCTGGTCCGGATCCTGAACCCGCCCCCCAAGGTGAGCCCACCAGACCGTGGAGACCCCGCCAGGGCGTTTTAGGATTTAGTATTATTGTTGAAAAGATGGAAATCCTGAGAATTAAATAAGAACAGTAATAATGACTTTATTAATATTGCCTTTCCAAACCGGTTGAATGTGCTTCACATAAAACCATGAACACGCTGATGAGGTGAAAAGGGAGTCCGATTTATTGTCAAATAATAAGGTTCAGGTTAGAATCTCTGAAACTGAAGCGGCCTAATTATCTTTCCTCCTCCTCCTTCATCTCCAGAGGGAGGAGGCGGATCTGTTGGCCATGGAGGCGGTGCTTACCGACCCCACACTTCACGCTCTCAGGTTCTGGAACTGGCGCCAGAAGTTCATCCTGCTGCAGGAAATCCCTTGCCACAAGTGGCCAGCAGGGGGCGCCAGAGACTTGCGGATCCCTGCCACTATAGAGCGTAACGTGGCTGAGACTAGCGTGTGACGTTGCAGCTGAAGGGAAGGATGTGTTTTCTCAGGGAATGTACCGCTATCTCCTAGTAGGAGAGGGAATTAGATATAGGAGACATATGTGCCTTTTCTGTTGTACTATTGACTGAACTGAAAGACTTCGTATGAGCTCCACATTTCAGCACAGATCCTTCTGAGATGGGAACCAACTATTTATTCAGCCCATTTAGGCATCGTTTTAAGGTTATTCAGTGAAATGTCATGTTTTAAAATGTACAAATTTTATATTTGAAAAATATATTATTAGTTTTTTATGCTTATGACATTGTAACTTTTTGGGTGTGTTTTGATTTCTGTGCTTCTTTTTTTTTTAAGAGTGAATGTTTGTGTGTACACGTCAGCACTCGGTCTGGAGGGACTCATCACGTAATCACTTGTTCTAATCGTTCATCGGCTGAACCTCAACACACCGTCCCGTTCCTGGTCGTCGCACCGTAGTTTCACGTTGAAACAACGACGTGTTTGGTGCTTATTCTGCGTGTTTGGCGCTTATTCTGCGTGTTTGGTGCTTATTCTGCGTGTTTGGTGCTTATTCTGCGTGTTTGGTGCTTATTCTGCGTGTTTGGTCTTGTTTGCCTGTGCAGAGATAATAAACATTTTCTGCCACAAGATAGTCTTATGCTTTTTGTTGTAAAGAGCCAGCGAGGGGTTCAGCTGAAGACCTAATTATGGGATATACTCTTTAATTTAGATGCAGGCCTATTGATGATTTATGTACTTTATCTACCAAAACCACATTTGTTAGGGCTTGCTCATGTTTTAGCGTTACTGTTTTAGTTTTGTTTTGGGGTTAGGGTTTTGTTTTGAGGTTAGGGTTTTGTTTTGGGGTTAGGGTTTGGTTTTGGGGTTAGGGTTTTGTTTTGGGGTTAGGGTTTGGTTTTGGGGTTAGGGTTTTGTTTTGGGGTTAGGGTTTCCCTTTCGGGGTTAGGTTTTTGGTTCTGGGGTTAGGTTTAGGGTTAAGATCAAACTCCCTAACTTGGCTTGATTTTAGCAGGGAAACGAAGAATAATTCACTGACACTTCCAAAGGTAATGCATTATTTTGGTTTGAATCATAATTATTTTTCATTGGATGCATAACGTCTTGATTATATAATACTTGATTGCAAAAAAAAGTTAATCTGCTAAAACCTTCAAAGCTGATTCTTGCTTTCAGAATATATTTATTTTTTTTGCAATGCAAAAGGTTTTGCACTCGACATAAAGACACAAATCAACCTCCATATTAAGGGTGTCCTCTGTCTAAACGACAAGTTTCCAGTTCCTGGCACCATCTGAAGCGGACTTGTGATTCAGACAATAATGTTTGGTAATTACCATATTCCGATTCTGGAAATTTAATGCAATCAAAAATCCCTTGATGGAGCATGTGTATCAAATTGTGTCATTTGCGCCTGTGGTTATTTAGAAGAAGATTCTTGAGGTTTTCGTTATGGACGTTATGGGTCCAGGAAGCAGAAACCTTCAGCGTGTAAAATCCGGCCTGTATAACAAGTTTCTGAAATGTTTTGGAGAACGGGAATACAAATGTGGAACATTTTGAAAACGTTTGCGCAATCAGGTGCTGAGCTTTAGGCGTTACCAATCCGGAGTAATAAGAATCCTTAGAATAACAATGGGTATCCACAGATACTCTGTGAAGCCCTAATAATTATAATAATACCAGGAACAGGCCTATATTAACGGACAGTAGGTGGCGCCAGAGCACCGTGTCTGCTGCCCCCTGTTGTCATGGCAACAGTGTGTGTTCATTAATAGTGTCAGACTCCCTACTGTTAGAGTCCCTACTGTTAGAATAGAGATAGTCCCTACTGTTAGACTAGAGAGAGAGTCCCTACTGTTAGACTAGAGAGAGAGTCCCTACTGTTAGAATAGAGAGAGTCCCTACTGTTAGAATAGAGAGAGTCCCTACTGTTAGAATAGAGAGTCCCTACTGTTAGAATAGAGAGTCTATACTGTTAGAATAGAGAGAGAGAGAGAGTCTATACTGTTAGAATAGAGAGAGAGAGAGTCTATATTGTTAGAATAGAGAGAGAGTCTATACTGTTAGAATAGAGAGAGAGTCTATACTGTTAGAATAAAGAGAGAGTCTCTACTGTTAGAATAGAGAGAGTCTCTACTGTTAGAATAGAGGGAGAGAGTCTATACTGTTAGAATAGAGAGAGAGTCGACTGTTAGAATAGAGAGAGAGAAGGGGGAGGGAAAGAGTGAGTGGGGAGGGAGAGAGAAGGGGAAGGGAGAGGGGGGGTTAGGGTTAGGTTTTAGGGTTTGATGTTTGGTTTAAGGGTTTGGTTGGGGATTAGGGTTCCTATTAGGTTGAGGTTTACTGGTTTGGTTTTAGGGTTTAGGGTGGTCGATTGGCTACTGCAGATCAGACGGAGGCAGGGATTGGTCGTCTCTCTTTGCACGAGGACAGAGATGACTCGGTTCATTTGAACAATGTCCAGCAATTCATTTGCAGCTTGACTGCGATGTTTGGTTGGGATTCACTGGTTTCTTCACTTGGGTGAGGAAGTGGCGGCCAGACTAAGAACCATACCCACGATGCACACCACACACACACACACACGCACACGCACGCACACACACACACACACACACACACACACACACACACACACACACACACACACACACACACACACACACACACACACACACACACACACACACCAACACGCACACACACACTCACACACCAACACGCACACACACACACACACACACACCAACACGCACGCACACACACACCAACACTTACGCACACACACCCACACACACCAACACGCACGCACACACACACTCACACACCAACACGCACACACACACACACACTCACACACACACACCAACACGCAGGAAGGCATGATCCGACATTAGCAACCGAGACGGCACAACCCGGACCTGTCCATGGCCAGGGGACAGTGGAGAACCCACCCTGAACCCTACGAAGCTGGACGCCGCCACCCCCGGACACGTTCGACGCCGAGGGGCCGAGGGGGGCCGAGGGGCCGAGGGGGGGCCGAGGGGCCGAGGGGGGCCGAGGGGCCGGTTTCCGTCGTCCTTCACTGCGTGGGGGGGGGGGGGGGTAACGTCATCTATACTTTGTCCATGTAAGCAAGCCGTGTCAGTCAGCTGTCCGCTACTCTGGGTCGTCAGGCTGGAGAGCGGTTGATGCCCGGTCAGATGACGAAGTCCGTGTTGGAGGAGGCTTGCGATCTCTCTGCCCGGTGTACCGTGACACACACACACACTCACACACACACACACACACACACACACACACCTGGAAGTGTGCCATGATAGGTGGATGTTAGCTTTCTCCTGGGCATGTGACCAGACCGTCTGTCTGCTGGAGCTCAGACCCACCGACCACAGCCTCCCCCCCTCCCTCCCTCCCTCCTCCGTTCCTCCCTCCCTCCCTCCCTCTTCCGTCCGTCCCTCCCTCCCTCCCTCCCTCTTCCGTCCCTCCCTCCCTCCCTCCCTCCCTCCCTCCCTCCCTCCTCCATCCCTCCCTCCTCCATCCATCCCTCCCTCCTCCCTCCTCCATCCCACCCTCCTCCCTCCTCCATCCCTCCCTCCCTCCCTCCTCCATCCCTCCCTCCTCCATCCATCCCTCCCTCCTCCCTCCTCCATCCCACCCTCCTCCCTCCTCCATCCCTCCCTCCCTCCTCCATCCATCCCTCCCTCCTCCCTCCTCCATCCCTCCCTCCTCCCTCCTCCATCCCACCCTCCTCCCTCCTCCATCCCTCCCTCCTCCATCCATCCCTCCCTCCTCCCTCCTCCATCCCTCCCTCCTCCCTCCCTCCCTCCCTCCAAGCACCACCCGCATCTCATCCAACAGAGAGAGAGAGAGAGAGCGAGAGAGGGCGAGAGAAAGAGGATGAGAGAGAGAGAGAGAGAGCGAGAGAGGGCGAGAGAAAGAGGATGAGAGAGAGACGGTGAGAGGGAGGGAGAGAGAGAGGGGTCAAGAGAGGGATATATAGAGTTGAGGAGTTTGGTAGCGTGAGAGAGAAAGAGAGACCAAGTTGGAGAGAAGTTTTTATCCCGCAGAAAGGAGAAGCTCTGTGTTTGCTGGCAGGAACAGACAGACAGACAGGAGAAGGCGCTAACAACAGACCTGCCAACAGACAGACAGACAGGTGAAGGAGCTAACGACAGACCTGCCAACAGACAGACAGACAGACAGACAGGTGAAGGAGCTAACGACAGACCTGCCAACAGACAGACAGACAGACGGACAGACAGGTGAAGGAGCTAACGACAGACCTGCCAGACAGACAGACGGACAGACAGGTGAAAGAGCTAACGACAGACCTGCCAACAGACAGACAGACAGACAGACAGACAGACAGACAGACAGGTAAAGGAGCTAACAACAGACCTGCCAACAGAAAGACAGACAGACAGACAGACAGACAGACAGACAGACAGACAGACAGAGGAGCTGACGGCGCTAGCAGAGGTTAGCTACGACAGGAGGAGAAACTAAGAGGAGAGACAGGAGGTCTTGGAGATCGATTTGTTGTTTCAGGCTGACTACTGAAGGTAAGGAACATGTATCTCAGAAGAGAACACTTCTGCAGAAATACTTTAAAGAACCAGGGAATTATTCGCATGAGTTGATTCCCCCTTCATCACTATCGGTAGAAAGAATTTAAAAAGTGAAGAGTTTATAATCTCAGAGGGTCATTGATGGTGAAGGGTTGACCTTCTGACCCGGTGAGATGTTGAATTAATGCATACATGAATCCGTGAATAAGTGAATAGAAATAGGTCTTCACATGTTAGTGTACAGTCAGTTTCATGGTTGTAGTGCAGCCTAGACGACGTTAACATGATTTCTCTCTCTCTCTCTCTCTCTCTCTCTCTCCCTCCCTCCCTCCTCCCTCCCTCCCTCTCTCTCTCTCTCTCTCTCTCTCTCTGTCGTCTCTCTCTCTCTCTGTTGCTCGCTCTCTGTCGTCTCTCTCTCTCTCTCTCTCCTCTCTCTCTCTCTCTCTCTCTCTCTCTCTCTCTCTCTCTCTCTCTGTTGCTCGCTCTCTGTCGTCTCTCTCTCTCTCTCTCTCTCTCTCTCTCTCTCTCTCTCTCTCTCTCTCTCTCTCTCTCTCTCTCTCTCTCTCTCTCTCTCTCTCATGCAGCCATGCAGCATCTCCTGCGGTACATGCTAGCGCTACTCTCGCTGAGCGTTGTGTTATCAGCTAGGTTAGCGGCCCCGGTGGTTGAGGGCGCGTGTCCTGAGGCCTGTCGCTGCTCCAGGAAGACCAGTCCAGAGAGGTCGGAGGTCAACTGCCATAAGAAGGGCCTCCGATCCTTTCCCACACAACTTCCCCCTGACACCTGGGTCCTCAAGCTAGGTGTGTGCTCACCTAGCATAGCCTGACCAACCTAGGTGTGCTAATGCTATCCTAGCATAGCATAGCCTAGCTAACGTAGCCAAGCTAGGTGTCGACATGCTAACCTAGCATAGCCTGGCTATTGCAACACAGCTAGGTGTGGACATGCTAACCTAGCATAGCATAGGCCAACTAATTAACCAAACTATGCACGACACTGAGCTTTCAATCCAAATTACTTAACAAGCTTCATGTATTTATCCTAACCAAACTTACCTAACAGAACCTCACAATGTGCAACAAAGATGACCAAGCTAAGCTAGATGTAATGAAGCTAGCCTAACTAAGCTATCTGTTATTCCCCTTCATGATACTAGTTAGTCCAGTTACCTGAAGGCTGAACACCTGCAGGCTAACACCATGCTAACTCTACTGAACTCCAGGTGAGAACAGCATGGTGGAGCTCCAGGCCAACGCTCTGAGAGCTGTGCCCAGGGTTGAGAGCCTCAACCTGGAGAGAAACGCCCTCCGCTCCATCCATCCGCAGGCCTTTGCCGGCGCTAGGAAACTGATGCTGCTCAATCTCTTTGGTAACCACATCAACAAGCTGCCACCGAAAGGATTCCAGGTAAAGCATTGCAGTGCAGAAAAAGGGTGTGGGACTCCCAGACTGAATGTCCTGGTACTGAACCACAATGTCCACAGTTTAACCCCTACCTGTTCCTAAATGACCTGTCACTGTACTGTCTAACCCCTACCTGTTCCTTAATGACCTGTCTCTGTACCTTCTAACCCCTACCTGCTCCTTAATGACCTGTCTCTGTACTGTCTAACCCCTACCTGCTCCTTAATGACCTGTCTCTGTACTGTCTAATCCCTACCTGCTCCTTAATGACCTGTCTCTGTACTGTCTATTCCCTACCTGCTCCTTAATGACCTGTCTCTGTACTGTCTAACCCCTACCTGCTCCTTAATGACCTGTCTCTGTACTGTCTAACCCCTACCTGCTCCTTAATGACCTGTCTCTGTACTGTCTAACCCCTACCTGCTCCTTAATGACCTGTCTCTGTACTGTTTAACCCCTACCTGCTCCTTAATGACCTGTCTCTGTACTGTCTAACCCCTACCTGCTCCTTAATGACCGGTCTGTACTGTTTAACCCCTACCTGCTCCTTAATGACCTGTCTCTGTACTGTCTAACCCCTACCTGCTCCTTAATGACCTGTCTCTGTACTGTCTAACCCCTACCTGCTCCTTAATGACCTGTCTCTGTACTGTCTATTCCCTACCTGCTCCTTAATGACCTGTCTCAGTACTGTCTAACCCCTACCTGCTCCTTAATGACCTGTCTCTGTACTGTCTAACCCCTACCTGCTCCTTAATGACCTGTCTCTGTACTGTCTAGCCCCTACCTGCTCCTTAATGACCTGTCTCTGTACTGTTTAACCCCTACCTGCTCCTTAATGACCTGTCTCTGTACTGTCTAACCCCTACCTGCTCCTTAATGACCTGTCTGTACTGTTTAACCCCTACCTGCTCCTTAATGACCTGTCTCTGTACTGTCTAACCCCTACCTGCTCCTTAATGACCTGTCTCTGTACTGTCTAACCCCTACCTGCTCCTTAATGACCTGTCTCTGTACTGTCTAACCCCTACCTGCTCCTTAATGACCTGTCTCTGTACTGTCTAACCCCTACCTGCTCCTTAATGACCTGTCTCTGTACTGTCTAACCCCTACCTGCTCCTTAATGACCTGTCTCTGTACTGTCTAACCCCTACCTTCTCCTTAATGACCTGTCTGTACTGTCTAACCCCTACCTGCTCCTTAATGACCTGTCTCTGTACTGTCTAACCCCTACCTGCTCCTTAATGACCTGTCTCTGTACTGTCTAACCCCTACCTGCTCCTTAATGAGCCGTCTCTGTACTGTCTAACCCCTACCTGCTCCTTAATGACCTGTCTCTGAATTCACTGTAGGTCGCTTTGGATAAAAGTGTCGGCTAAACGACAAACTAATTGGAGTAGATAAATTAAAGATGATGGGTTACCAATAATCAAGCTGATAAAATGTTGACTATGTTTTGTAATGCACACGGTTAAAAACACAAGGAAGCGTAATGCATTCACAAAAAAAATGTGCAGTGTGACTATTGTGAAAACAATACGGGGAACACGTAAGAAACTGTTGAGACACATATTGTCCTCGTCCCTAGGACCTTCTGAACCTGCGCTTCCTCATGCTGGGTCAGAACCAGATCAACTCCCTGAGGCCAGACATGTTCCTGGGCCTGAGGAACCTGTCTGATCTGGACCTGCCACTCAACGCCCTGACCGTCCTCCCAGCTCAGGTCTTCAGGCCCCTCGTGGCCCTCAAGGTGTTGGACCTGGGGCTGAACCGCATCCAGAGCCTCTCCGCCAAGACCTTCAGCGGCCTCAAGCAGCTCTTGTTCCTCAACCTGGACAACAACAGGTGAGTCACACGTGTTTAACCTCCCTTGACCACGGGTGTTTCACCTACCTGGACGCCAGGTGATCCATCCTCCGTGTTTGCTGTCCAGTCTGAAGAGCCTCCCTGCTGGGGTGTTCCGAGCCCTGAGCTCCCTGGAGATGCTGGTCCTGGACAACAACCTTCTGTCCTCCCTCACGTCCTCCTCCCTGGAAGGCCTTGGCCAGCTCCAGGTCTGTCCGCTGTCTTCATGCTAATGCTAACCTGGCCTAGCCTCACCAACCTCACTAAGCTAGGTGTGTTAATGTTAATTTAGCATAGCCTAACTAACCTCACTAAGCTAGGTGTGTTTATGCTAACCTTGCCTAGCCTAACTAACCTCACTAAGATAGGTGTGCTAATGCTAGTCTGGTATAGCTTAACTAACTACGACCAAGCCTAACATAGCCAAACTAGGGGTGCGCTGACATGAGCTAATATGGCCTATCCAAGCTAGGTGGATTCAAGCTAACATAACTAAGCTAGGTGTGTTAATCACCTCATGAGCTAGTTAGGTTTACACCTGGAGGCTAACACCTCACCAAGAAACTATACAGTGTGTACCAGTAGTAGTTGTTATATTGTAGTATTAGTGAAACTACAGAGTGTCTTTAATATGGTAATATCTTATCTCAGGAGCTGTACCTGAGGAACAACGAGCTGGACCTCCTGCCTCCAGATTTGTTCCAGAACACACCGAAGCTCATACAGCTGGCGCTCAGCGGGAACCGCCTCAAGACCCTCCAACCAAACCTATTCTCTCAGACCCCAGGTAGACCTTAGCTCACACCTGTTCTCCAGACCCCAGGTAGACCTTAGCTCACACCTGTTCTCCAGACCCCAGGTAGACCTTAGCTCACACCTGTTCTCTCAGA
>JACYXH010000540.1:1042500-1065000 GCA_026745465.1 Lota lota
GCTAAAGCAGCAGATTTTTTTTCTGCTAGCGTTAGCCTAGCGTCCAGAGGGAAACGCCATTTTGGAAAACCATGCCTGTCAGCATTTCATTAGTGGATTAGTGGGTGAGTGGTGGGTGTGCGTGTGCGTGCGCGCGTGTGTGTGTCTGAATATTTCACCATGGTTAATTAAATACCTAAACTGAATCATTTCTGATGCATCATGGGAAAATACCTAATTAAAGGGACAATCATTAAAAGAAAATGAAATACATGAGAAATGTAAACTAAAGAATAGGACGGCCAGGCAGTAAATGCAGGGCCTGACTTCATTTTTGTGTAAAAGCTGCACTAAACAAATGTTGTGAGCCCTGATTTGAACAAATAAAGGGTTGAGGCAGAGCTTGCATGTTCTGGAAGTTTGTCCTCGATCGGCGGTTCATAACACTGCTGCTTCCCCATGCCTGGTTGGCACTCTGGGAACAGAGAGCAGGTCTCTGAGGACCTGAGAGCTCCAGGGAGCTCATAACGCACGGGCAGATCGGTGATGAATTATGGTCCTAAACCATTTTGTGCGTTATTAACTACTGGTGATATTTTGAACTCAATTATCTGGCAAACAGGAAGCCAGTGCAGTGATCTTAACACTAGATTAAAGGTAGGTGTGTTATCTTTTTGCCGCTAGGGGTCTGTCAATCAAAACAAAAACAAATGACCTCGTTTGATGACGTCGTGAAGTGAAGTGTGGGATCATGGGAGTTGTTGTCTTCACCACCATACCGGGGAAAATCGATCTGTGACGTGACTGAAATCATGTTCACAGACGAGATAACGTTTTAGTAACGTCATGTAATTCCCTTCTACTGAAATGGCCGCCAGTTAACGTTAGCTAACATAACGTTGACTTGCTAACTTACCGTTAGATGAGTCGACTTTTCACACAGCTACCCAACGCTATGCGTCCAATTCAACCGTGGAGTTGCCCGTGATCAAAACAATCATACAAAAATGTCTTTATAAGTGTTTTGAACGTTGTTGTAACGTTATTAAACTTACCGTAGGCATTAGTACAGTAACACCTTTAATGTGGTATACATGTGGTCTATAGATAAATTCATATGTTATGTAGTATGTCAAAACAAAATGTGGCATTTGATGTTTTGATGCGAGACAGAGAGAGAGACAAAGAGAGACAGAGACAGAGACAGAGACAGAGACAGAGACACAGAGAGAGACAGAGAGAGAGACAGAGAGAGCGAGAGACACAGAGAGAGAGACGGAGAGAGGGAGAGAGACAGAGAGAGGGAGAGAGAGAGAGGGAGAGAGACAGAGATAGAGACAGAGAGAGAGAGAGAGAGAGAGAGAGAGAGAGAGAGAGAGAGAGAGAGAGAGAGAGAGAGAGAGAGAGAGACAGAGATAGAGACAGAGAGAGAGAGAGAGAGAGAGAGAGAGAGAGAGAGAGAGAGAGAGAGAGAGAGAGAGAGAGAGAGAGCAAGAGAGAGACAGAGAGAGACAGAGAGACAGAGAGAGACAGAGACAGAGAGAGACAGAGACAGAGAGAGAGAGAGACAGGAGAGAGATAGAGAGAGGGAGAGAGGGAGAGAGGGAGAGAGATAGCTAGTATTCCCATGACTCTATGTTTATCCCAAGGGATCACTGTTCTGAGTTTTCCTGACTGTTCCCTCCAATGCAGGACATCATCAAACCCAACATCTCTACCCAAATAACACCCCCTTACATCATGCGTACCTACATCAGAATGATAATGCACCAAAATCCGCTGGATCACTAACTTCATTCATTGCCTCAGAACCTGTTAGCAGTGATCAAACTCATGTGTCCCATGAGAACAGCTCTCTCTCTCCTGTTGGTCTGAGAAGAGCAGAGCTTTCATCTGACCTCAGAAGATTGGTTCCCCTTCCTTTCATCTGCTAGAGGTCATGCTTTCATCTTCTGAAGGTCCCGCTTTGATCTTCCAGAGTAGGTCTGCTCTCCATTCTCTTGATCTGCCAGTCAGAGTCCTGCTCCATCACTACTGGTTACCACACCATCTGTCGTCTCCACTACCCTCTGTTGGGATTGAAGGACAACATGGAGATGTGGTTCTGTAGCAAGAGACAGACTGGGTACTGGACCAAAGACTAAAATCACCAAACTCTTTCTTTGATATCAGCAGTCAGCTAGGTTGTGTATCGATAAGCATGCATAGCCACTCTGCTAGCAACAGTGAGCTGTGTGCTGAAGGAAGATAGACATGGAAATTATTGCTACTAGACCATGCTACTAGTCCAGTTAGCACACCACGCTACTAGTCCAGTTAGCACACAACGCTACTAGTCCAGTTAGCACACCACGCTACTAGTCCAGTTAACACACAACGCTACTAGGCCAGTTAGCACACCATGCTACTAGTCCAGTTAGCACACAACGCTACTAGTCCAGTTAGCACACCACGCTACTAGTCCAGTTAGCACACAACGCTACTAGTCCAGTTAGCACACCATGCTACTAGTCCAGCTAGCACACCACGCTACTAGTCCAGCTAGAACACCATGCTACTAGTCCAGCTAGCACACCACGCTACTAGTCCAGCTAGCACACCACCCTACTAGTCCAGCTAGCACACCACGCTAGTAGTCCAGCTAGAACACCACGCTACTAGTCCAGCTAGCACACCACGCTACTAGTCCAGCTAGCACACCACGCTACTAGTCCAGCTAGAACACCACGCTACTAGTCCAGCTAGCACACCACGCTACTAGTCCAGTTAGCACACCACGCTACTAGTCCAGCTAGCACACCACGCTACTAGTCCAGCTAGCACACCACGCTACTAGTCCAGTTAGCACACCACGCTACTAGTCCAGCTAGCACACCACGCTACTAGTCCAGCTAGCACACCACGCTACTAGTCCAGTTAACAGACCACGCTACTAGTCCAGTTAAAACACCATGCTACTAGTCCAGCTAGCACACCACGCTACTAGTCCAGCTAGCACACTACGCTAGTATTTTCAACAAGCAGACCACTAGCACTTGGATAAGTAACTATAGAAACCGTAACTATAGTAACTAAAGTAACTGGGTTATAAGCAATATTAAATTTAAACACCCTGGGGCAACAGCATCATAGCGACACATCTGATTGGCTAATCAATAAGTCGCTGATGCTGGAAGTACAAGCAGGAGGTACTCACACACACAGTGACACACACACACACACACACAGTGACACACACAAACACACACACACATACACACACACATACACAGTGACACGCACACACATTCACACACACACATACACAGTGACACACACACAATACACACACACACACACACACACACACACATAGTGACAGGCACACACACACAGACTACACACACACACACACACACACAGTGACACACACACACACACACACACACAAACAGGTCCCCAGATGGCTGGTGACCATGGCGACCCCGGCCCCACCCCCTAGCTTCCAGTTTCCAGTTTGTCGTGTGATGCTCAGCCTGCAGAACGACCTCACTCACAGAACTGGACCCCAGACCCCCCCCCCCCCCCCCCCACCCCCGGCTCACCGCCTGGCATCATCATCATCATCATCATCAGTAAACCACCATAAACTCTGCTTCATCTGACATGGAAATGATGGCGGCCATCTTCCAAGATCATTGAGCGACCTGCTGTGGGGATGAGGGGGGAGGGGGGGGGGGGGGTGGGGGGTCCGCCGACTCACCGTCTGGTTAGAACTGCTGAGTCATACACACACAGACAGACACACACACACTCACACTCACACACTCACACTCACACCCTAGGCCAGAGTGTCTTCTGATCACAACTTCTTTGATGACGTCTTATTGAACTACTTTGTGTTTAGAACATTTGAAGGCATAGCTGAAGAAGGGTATACATGAGCTGGCCAGGTACAACAGGGCCATTCCCTCATCTGGCTTCTGATTGGCTGTCGTCTGAGAGCGCTTATCTGAGCTGGACCTCAGAGTGATTCATGATGCGTTGTGTTTAGCATACGTAAGATAAACTCAGGGAATATACAACCATCCTCTCTCCTTCCTCCTCTTCCTCCTCCCCCTCCTCTCTCCCCCTCCTCCTCCCCATTCCCCCCACTCCCTTTCCTTCCTTCCTCCCCTATCCTCCTCCCTCCTTCCTCCTCCTCCTCCCCCCTCCCCCCTACAGATTATTATCTTCTAGGATTACGATGATGTCATTGTATTGTACATGATGTCATCACTGTGACCTCCTGTCACCACTTTGCGTCCCAGCGTGTGTGTGTGTGTCCTCTCCTGCAGTAGACTGGGTGACCAACCCCCTAATGACCCCCGAAAACCCCCCTAAAGAGCCCCGAAAGACCCCCGAAAGACCCCCGAAAGACCCCCTAACGACCCCCTAAAGACCCCCTAACGAGCCCCTAACGACCCCCGAAAACCCCCTAAAGACCCCCCTAAAGACCCCTAAAAAAAAAACAAAGAGCCCCTAACGACCCCCTAATGACCCCTAACGACCCACTAAAGACCCCCTAAAGAGCCCCTAAAGAGCCCCGAAAACCCCCCTAAAGACCCCCTAACGACCCCCTAACGACCCCCTAAAGACCCCCTAACGACCCCCTAAAGACCCCCTAACGACCCCCGAAAACCCCCCTAAAGACCCCCTAACAAGCCCCTAAAGACCCCCTAACGAGCCCCTAACGACCCCCGAAAGACCCCCTAATGACCCCCGAAAGACCCCCTAAAGACCCCGAAAGACCCCCTAAAGAGCCCCTAAAACCCCCCTAACGACCCCCTAAAGACCCCCTAATGACCCCCTAACGACCACCTAAAGACCCCCTAATGACCCCCTAATGACCCCCTAATGACCCCCTAACGACCACCTAAAGACCCCCTAATGACCCCCTAACGACCCCCTAAAGAGCCCCTAAAGACTTCCCCTCCGCTCAGCTGGTCTCTCGCCCCAGCGGAGCAGGAGGAGAGAGAGCGAGGTCCCCAGCGACGGGATGAAGGGCCGTAAGGTTGGGGGCGCCGACGTCAGAATGAGGAGCGTCCCCTCGCTGGGGAGCGTCCCCTCGCTGGGGAGCGTCCCCTCGCTGGGGAGCTAGCGACGGGTTTCAGACCGAAGCTCTTCATGGCTCAGAAGCGCCATCGTGTCTCCAGGCGGCAGAGACTAACGTTGTTATCACAGTGTCGTCAACACGCAGAGACTCAGGGCTAATGCTAAATAATGACTCCTTTTTCCCCTTCCTTACTCCCTCCCTTATTCCCTTCTGTCCTTAGTTCCATCCTTCTTTGCCCCCTTCCTTCGGTCTGTTCTCCCTCCCTCCCAGCCTCCCTCCCTCCCTCCCTCCCTCCCTCCCTCCCTCCCTCCCTCCCTCCCTCCCTCCCTCCCTCCCTCCCTCCCTAACTCCCTCCCCCCCTCCCTCCCTCCCTCCCTCCCTCCCTCCCTCCCTCCCTCCCTCCTTCCCTGCCTGCCTCCCTCCCTCCCTAACTCCCTCCCTCCCTCCCTCCCTCCCTCCCTGCCTCCCTCCCTGCCTCCCTCCCTCCTATCTTCCTAGTCTGTTGATGGAGGGCTTGTTAGCTGTCCCTTGGATCTGTAGGTTCTGCGCCACCTCTTCATTTGGTAAAGAAGGTTTGAGGAGACACGTGGGACTTCTTCCACACCTTGGAGGGGTCGCTACGCCGGTCGCTACGCAGGCTGTGGTGACAGGTGGAACCGTAACCACGGTTACCCAACAACTGGACGGGAACCGGAGAAAACGATGCAGCTGAACACACACACACACACACACACACACACACACACAGACAGACACACACACACACACACACACACACACACACACACACACACACACACACACACACACACACACACACACCGTCTAGCTCAACCGGTAGAGCAAGGCATCAACACTGCCACGGTGAGGGGTTTGAATCCCTCCCATGCAAAGCATGTACAAGTCCATGCGTCTGACCTGTGGAATCTGACGCGCGGAGGTCGGAGGTCATCCACGAAGCATCGGGCAGCCGGCTCCTTCAGTGGGGTCTACAGACTGAGCCACCATGGAACACAGACGCTCTCTCTCTCTGGGGCGAGATCAAAGGCTCGCTGGGCTTCATTGGCATGAGAACCGACATTTACGTTGACAAGAACAAAAAGACAAATACGACATAAAACACAGGATTTCTTTCTTTTTTAAAGTAAATACTAGAAAAGCTTCATGGCATAAAACAATATCTCTCTCTCTCTCTCTCTCTCTCGCTCGGCTGTGACTCATTTCCTCTTGTGATCCTCAAATAGCCAAGCAGAACACGGAGTGTGTGTTAGAAGCGGGGCTAACCATCGCCCCAGGGAGGATAAGAGAGAGAGAGAGAGAGAGAGAGAGAGAGAGAGAGAGAGAGAGAGAGAGAGAGAGAGAGAGAGAGAGAGAGAGAGGCTTATTTCCCTCACTCACATGTTCTATCTCTTTACCTATCATCTATCTGTTCCACCTCTCTTTATTTGTATATTATATTTTTGTCCTATGTCTATCGTCTGTTCACCCCTGCAGGGTGAACAGACGATACTGTTCTCCTGTGAGATGAACAATATCCACTGTATGGTGATCAGTTGATACTGTTCTCGTGTAGGGTGAACGGTACGTATACAGATTACCCAGGGTGCACCTCACACTCTGCCACCTTTTCACTAGATGACACACATCTAACATTCGGTGAGGCAACACGAGGAAGCAACTGTGACGAGAAAGAAAGACAGACAGGTACACACACAGGTACACACACACACACACACACACACACACACACACACACACACACACGGTATTCTTGGTTGCAGGTGCAGACTCATGGAGGTCATGATATTTATTGTATGTAAATCTAAATAGTATAAATATTTCGATTTAGAAATGCCCCGGGGCATGCATCTGCTGGTTTATTTATATACGTAGACCTGTGATGTGTGTGTATGTGTGTATTTGTATGTGTGTATGTGTATGTGTGTATTTGTATGTGTGTATGTGTTTGTGTGTATTTGCATGTGTGTGTATGTGTGTTGAGACAAATCCGAACAATGTGCATGATGGGGGGGAGCATAGTGGTGGGGGGGCCAAGATACCTCCCCACGGAGCCACGCAGTGTCATGCAGTCTCCATGGAAACCAAAGTGGAACACATGGACATCAATCGTTATTATGGGATGTTGAATATGTTGCCATTGTGAACACAAACAATTCACCTTTTAGACTTTGAGAGGGGCTAAATGACACCTGATCCAATAACAAGCTCCTGAAGGGCTCAGCATCTGTGGAACACCTCCCATCTGGAGGTGGAGGAGGAGGAGGAGGAGGAGGAGGAGGAGGAGGAGGAGGAGAGGGAGGGAGGGGAGGAGGAGGAGGAGGAGGAGGAGGAGGTGGGTTAGGGCGGGGAACATTGCAGAAGATAACTTCAAGAGTATGAAGGTCTGGTCTACTGGAGCAGGGTGGATTCTGGGAGACGTAGGAGTCATCCCACTCTGTATCGGTTTTGTACTTCTAAAGAGGCATGAATCAGCGCCTCCTTCTCCTCTCAGGCAAAAGAGAGGGGGTGTCGAAACATCTGAGGAGCACCTCAAGTGGCTGACTTCAGAACGATCAAATGAAGCCTAAATAGAAAGACGGGAGGACGCCTCACGCACCTCCTGGGAGGACGCCTCACGCGCCTCCTGGGAGGACGCCTCACGCGCCTCCTGGGAGGACGCCTCACGCGCCTCCTGGGAGGACGCCTCACGCGCCTCCTGGGAGGACGCCTCACGCGCCTCCTGGGAGGACGCCTCACGCGCCTCCTGGGAGGACGCCTCACGCGCCTCCTGGGAGGACGCCTCACGCGCCTCCTGGGAGGACGCCACTGTTTAAAGTTCTCAACGTGCTGTAGAGCCATGAACACCCGCCGAAGGAGAAGCCTCTCTGCGATCACCGCAACCCCAGGGAACCTCTCACTGCGAAATGCTCCTCAGCGCCATCGCTCCTCATCCTCCAGCTCTGTTTAAAGAGGTTCTTGGCAAGCCGACGCGCGGTGATCCCAGACGATACGCCCACTCAGGAATGAAACGTGCCGCTTCCTCTCCAGCCCCGGGGGGCTCTGGGATGGTATCCCGCGAAGACACTGAACAAACACGAGCACACATCACCGGGGTTGGTGTTCTCAATCGAATCCCTGGTTTACTTTTGTGGAAAGCGTTTGGTAATCTTAGCTGGTGGTTCTTTCATTTGATCCTCAACCCTTGAGCAAAACCTCGGTATAATCTATAATAACGTATCGTTTTAATAATGTAGCTGTATGCCGTAAATGATGTGTCGATAACGTTAACGTTTACTCCTCGCGTTGTGTGTAGACTTACTACACGGACGAATATTCTGTGTTTGAGTTTTATCTCAGGTTCTGCCATGACACTTGAATCCATCTTAATCAATTCAACATCTTCCATCTGAGTACGAGTCCTGTGGTAACCAATCAGAGGAGTCGGAATGTTCTGCTGGCTTTTGCATGGCATTGGCAGGCGTTTGGGTTCCACCCTGCGTTGTGTGTGTGTGTGTGTGTGTGTGTGTGTGTGTGTGTGTGTGTGTGTGTGCGCAAGGAGAAGCAGATTTGTTCAGCGTTTGAATGTGCTGACTGAACTCCCATTGGCTGGAGAACACACACTATACTCCCCCCCCCCCCCCCCCCCCCTCCCAACAAGGACTCCCCAGTCCCCACAACTCCCGGCCTAACGTGTGTAAAACAGAGATAACTCACACACGCACACACGCAAATATACAAACACGAGCCACGCACACGCACACAAACACACAGCACCATGCCCAGAAAGTCCTTTGAGAGTCTGTATTAGCAGACTCCCACTAAACCAATTTACTAAGAAGCTACCGCTAGCAAGCTCCCGCCAAGAAGCTACCGCTAGCAAGCTCCCGCCAAGAAGCTACCACTAGCAAGCTCCAGCCAAGAAGCTACCGCTAGCATGCTCCCGCCAAGAAGCTACCACTAGCAAGCTCCCACCAAGAAGCTACCACTAGCAAGCTCCCGCTAAGAAGCTACCACTAGCAAGCTCCCGCCAAGAAGCTACCGCTAGCAAGCTCCCGCCAAGAAGCTACCGCTAGTAAGCTCCCACTAAGAAGCTACCGCTAGCAAGCTCCAGCAAAGAAGCTACCGCTAGCAAGCTCCCGCCAAGAAGCTACCACTAGCAAGCTCCCGCTAAGAAGCTACCGCTAATAAGCTCCCTCCAAGAAGCTACCGCTAGCACGCTCCCGCTAAGAAGCTACCGCTAGGAAGCTACCGCTAGGCTGGTCCTTGCGACGAGCTGACGTCTTACACTCCTGTACTCAGTAAAGATCCCTCGGTGGAGAAGTAGTCAGATCAGTGGCCGACGAAACACAGGTGGGATTCCTAACGGGGCGCTCACATGCTGGACACCGACACCGGCGGAGCTAAGCGCTAGCTTATTAATCCGCCGCAAACCTGAGGTGCCGTTAGCGGTGGGTGTGAGGTCAGCTGAGATAGGGCCCGGGGAGGGGGAGCGGTGAAGAGGTGTAGGGAGCCCCCCCCCCCCCCCCCCCCCACACATACACACAGGGAGGGGGAGCGGTGAAGAGCTGTAGGGAGCCCCCCCGCCCCCCCCCCCACACATACACACAGGGAGGGGGAGCGGTGAAGAGGTGTAGGGAGCCCCCCCCCCCCCCCACACACAGGGAGAGGGAGCGGTGAGGGCTGTAGGGAGCCCCGCCCCCCCCCACACAGGGAGGGGGAGCGGTGAAGAGGTGTAGGGAGCCCCCACCCCCCCCCCCCACACAGGGAGGGGGAGCGGTGAAGAGGTGTAGGGAGCCCCCCCCCCCCCCCCCCCACACAGGGAGGGGGAGCGGTGAAGAGGTGTAGGGAGCCCCCCCCCCCCCCCCCCCCCCACACAGGGAGGGGGAGCGGTGAAGAGGTGTAGGGAGCCCCCCCCCCCCCCCCACACAGGGAGGGGGAGCGGTGAAGAGGTGTAGGGAGCCCCCCCCCCCCCCACACAGGGAGGGGGAGCGGTGAGGGCTGTTTTGAGCACGATCAGCAGTGGCGTGAGCGTGTGGTGGGCGAGGAGGAGCACATCTTAAACGTCCTCGCAGTTCAGAGACGGGGAGAGAGGTCTTCTAGGCACTTCACGTATTATGATACAACATGTACTTCTCCTCGTTGATTTGATCAGAAGCGCAGTAGAAATAGATTGGAAATGATTGGTTAATACCAGTATGGCAGCAATGCCAGTATGATGCAGCAGTAGGATTTATGCTCCAGATGTGTGAACCTCGATCACATTGAGGTATGTTGTTGAAACAGAGATGTGATAACCAGTTTACCTCTGAGGTGTAGGACGACACAGTGTCCTGATATCAAGGCTTAAGCATCGCTTTGCTCCTATCCGTCGTTGTCATTGATGAAAACAATGCATGCTAATAGATACTTTGAACAGAAACACGTGGAGAGACAGACGATGGAGGCGGTGCTAGATGAAGGCGCACAAAGGGAATCTGAGACCGAATGACAGAGCAGAGTTACAGATACAGAGTTACAGAGATATGGAGATATAGATCCACAGCGGTGATAGAAAGAGACATGTAGGGAGGTGCAAAGATATCCCGAAATACAGAGTGGCAGATGGATAAAGACACCAAGACAATGTTTTTTAACCAATCATATTTTATTTCATAAACAAGAATATGTAAATTGAGCTCAATTACACAGTAGAGATATAAAATAATTTTTTATTGGAATATGAATTAAGTTAAACAGCAGAACTGATTGGATTACGGACCAAAACACCAGCACACACCTGGAAGCGCATTGGTTAGAGACAATCACCATAATGTTCTACCAGTTAGACTCCCTACCAGTTAGTCCCTACCAGTTAGTCTCTACCAGTTAGACTCTATGAGTTAGACTCCCTACCAGTTAGACTCTAAGAGTTAGACTCTACTAGTAAGACTCTCTGCCAGTTAGACTCTACCAGTTAGACTCTACCAGTTACTCCCTACCAGTTAGTCTCTACCAGTTAGACTCTACCAGTAAGACTCTCTGCCAGTTAGACTCTACCAGTTACTCCCTACCAGTTAGACTCTACCAGTAAGACTCTCTACCAGATAGACTCTTTACCAGTTAGTCTCTACCAGTTAGACTCCCTACCAGCTAGACTCTACCAGTTAGACTCTACCAGTTAGACTCTACCAGCTAGACTCTACCAGTTAGTCTCTACCAGTTAGTTTCTACCAGTTAGTCTCTACCAGTTAGTTTCTACCAGTTAGTCTCTACCAGTTAGTTTCTAACAGTTAGACTCTGTACCAAAAACCAGTTCTGCTAACGTGCCCATGAGCCAGGGTCCCGACCGGCTCAGTGGGTGCTACAGGGCAGCTGACCTCCAAGCCGGAGGTCAGAGGGCGTGTAGGGGTCAAGGGGTGAGGGCGTGTCAGTGTGTTCCCCTCTAGCGTGCTCGTGTTTCTCGTCTCGTGTGTACAAATACTACGAAATAAGAGAAGAATTGTGCCGACATACAGCAGGGCTTTCCGATGCTCAAAGGCGTTGGCAGCATGTGCTATGCTTGAGTGGTAGAACGTGAGAGAGATTTGATACCCTACGTGACGTATCTCACTTAAATTTATATATATATATATATTCATTTATTTATATTTATTTGTTTTTAGATTTTTTTATTTATTTTGTATTGCAGATTGGCAACACCGGTTCGTGTTTTAGGATAGAGCAGAAAACGCAAGCCGCCAACATCTCAACAAATAGTTTGTACATGAATGAAGTCATTCTGCTATTAAAAGATATACCTAGTTCACATATTTTGGTCAGTTATGGAGATAGAAAAGTTCCCCTTGGTCCGGTCCACGTTGGTCCGGTCCAAGGGTGTTGATGAGTTGGAAGACCATCACCTGTTCCGATAGGCTAGGCTAGCGAACGCTAGCCTAGCCTATCGTAGCCAGACATATTGTGCAAGATCCTTGACACTATAGATAGACACTATCTGTGTCTCCTCCACTATAAAAACATTGTTTTATCTATATATAAACCTATACATAAACATGTGAACACATATATATGTTCAAATGTTAAGATATATGACAGTATTTCAGATTGGTATTTAAAAAAAACGTTTCACTGTAGAACGACACTAGACGACACGGAGAAGTAATTTGCTATGTGCTTTTTTCAAGTTCGGTAAGAAATGCCTTTTGTTTGAGAATACACCAAAATACACGCGTCACAAAAAGCCATTCACATGTTAATGTTCACGGGTGGAAAACACGCCAGGCAACGGGCTGGACGGGCTGTGGAAGAAAAAACGAAAGAGAGAAAGAAAACATTCACAGACCGTGTTGCTACAAAGCCTTCCCCACGTGGTTTCCTCTCCTCTGTCTGATCCCTGGATACCAACTCCAGGGTCGCTACGTTCTGTTTTCCACGTGAGACGCAGGCGAAAGGAGGGACCGAGACATCGGTTCTGTTGCGGAAAACCGTACGACTGTACGGAACAATGACACCGGACGATCGCACAGGGAGATCGAACCGAATTGTGAAGTCATACCAATCACGATCCCACCGTTCAGCTGTGTTGTACGATCGTATCCTGTTGTGTGTGTCGCTATCGCGTCACGCGGTCAAGCCGATCAGTCGAACCGTACCATCGTATCATACGGCATCGTATACGATCGTACCGTTCGGTCTAACCGTACCATCGTATCGTACGGCATCGTATACGATCGTACCGTTCGGTCGAACCGTACCATCGTATCGTACCATCGTATCGTACGGCATCGTATACGATCGTACCGTTCGGTCGAACCGTACCATCGTATCGTACCATCGTATCGTACGGCATCGTATCGTACGGCATCGTATACGATCGTACCGTTCGGTCGAACCGTACCATCGTATCGTACAAGTGATCGCGATCGCGTCATGCGTTCCGCACAAACAAACCGTGCAGTCGCACTGGCAACAGAACGTGCTTCATCCCGCTGGGCCTGAGACGAGTGTCGCTAACGCTAACCATCCGGTCTCCGGGGTGACTGCTGTTGCTACGGTTACAGTCGTGGTAGCACTGAACGTTCCGGAGGCTCCGGCGAGCGGGAAGAGGTGGTGAATTAGCGGTACAAACATCGGCCCGGCAGTGATTGACATGGTTGGGGTCTCCTAGCAACCAGTCCAGCTGTAAACAGTAGTTGGCTGAGTATGTACAGGTTATATGTAGCACAAATATAAATATCCAGCGTACTGAGGACGGGGGGGGGGGGGGGGGGGGGGGGGGGGGCGGGGGGGTAGGGGTAGGGGGGTAGAACCCCTCCTCATAGGCTCATTGTTATTTGGATTCACAGCAAAAATTGTTTATTTTATCTCTGTCCCTCTCAAAGTGTCCTTAGTTCCTGGAACAGTCAAGGTGAAGAGTGGCTCTGGCGGTACCTTCATCTTCCTCCCTCCTGGATCCGACAGCTGATTAGCTAAGAGGTTCTGACGGTTGATTGGCTAAGAGGTGACCAGAGAGTAGATCATACTGAAACAGAAGAGAACAGAAACCCTTCAACACTATGTGGCCCGTTCCCCTTCTCTGATTGGTCACATCCTCATGGTAGCATTGCCAATTGAAACAGAGAAGACATTTTAAATTGTTTGATTATTAAACAATAATTTAGAGGAGAGAGCATTCAGGTCGGGCGGCATTCAAAACAGTCAGTGTGTGAATTTATGTTGAAATATTTGATACACTAATTGGTTTGTTTTGGGGTTTTTATTTTGAGATAACCCTGTCAATCTTATAAAAACATCATTTTCCGGAATAAGTGAGATATATCAATGTCAGCAGAACATGTTCTGAACAATCCTGGACACGAGGCTGAAGCAGACTCACAGCTGATCTGGCTTAGGGAAGATTATAGAACCTAAACCTTCTTAAACTCAGACCCTGCTAAACCTTTATACTCACTCAACTGTCCTTTACGTAGGACGCTCGCTGGCTAGACACATTTAGAAAAGATCAGAAAAGATTAAAAAATACATAGTTTAAATTATTGTGTGGCATCTAGCAGACTTTGCAGACATGGAATATAATGTTCATAATAAGCTAATAGCATCACCACCGTTTATATTAGCATTTAACACTTCAGAAGGGGACCAGAAAATGTCCGAAAAGCAACCCCGTTTCACTGACCCTTCCCCAATGAGGAAGAATTCGCTCAAATCTCCGTACATTTTCTATGTGTAGTAACTAATGTTTCCCCATGTTGGCTTCATGTTGAGTTGCTAGGCGTTAGCGTACATTTTCTATGTGTAATAACTAATGTTTCCCCATGTTGGCTTCATGTTGAGTTGCTAGGCGTTAGCGTACATTTTCTATGTGTAATAACTAATGTTTCCCCATGTTGGCTTCATGTTGCGTTGCTAGGCGTTAGCGTGGCAGGGACAGCTGCCGCTAGCTGAATGGCTCATTAGCTTTAATGATCCGCTATGCTAATGAGCCGAGCTAACGGCGCTATCATAATGACAGTTAGCTTCATTCTACAACTCATACCCAGTGTGGGCTGGTAGTGTGTGTGTGTGTGTGTGTGTGTGTGCGTGTGATAAGCCTGAGGCAGAGGTGGGGGTCATGCTAGGAACATGGGTTTGAAGGGGGGGGGGGGATTCAAGACGGCAGAGCAGAAGACACACAGAGACCACGTACCATACAGCAGTGTGTCATGAAGGAGCAGGAAGGGGTTAGGGGCATCTTGCTCTAGGAGGTAACAGGTAGACTGTGGGTGTTGGACACTGTGTTCTGATCCCAGAACACTGTAACAACTACACTATCCAGGCTATGTTCACTAGTATATATCTGTTTGATTCCAAAGTAATTCCAGGACCCCTTTTGTTATTATTTAACACCGCTAATCATCTGATATTTCAGGATGTTTTGCTCAGGTCTGGTGATGCATCTGTGATCGTCTGCTCTGGTCTGTTCCCTGCATGATGACTCAGCTTCTGGGCGAAGTTCTGTTTAGATCACGACACGTACACAATCATTTCACAATCACTGTGCACAGATGTTTGGGCAGTTTGGGTTGAAGATGGTTAAAGAATACAGACTGCACTGCTTTCAGGTCCACAACAAGACCAGTCCACTCACAGACCTACCTATCCAGTACCAGACTAACCAGTACCAGACTGACCAGTTCACTCCCAGATTAACCAGTCCACTACCAGACTGACCAGTCCACTCCCAGATTAACCAGTCCACTACCAGACTAACCAGTCCACTCCTTGACTAACCAATCCACTACCAGTCTAACCAGCTCTCTTCCAGTCTAACAGTTGAACAATCCCCTGGTCACTCACCTGGTCACAACACTCACCTGGTAACTACCCTCACCTGGGCATTTGCCTAGGCATTCAAATGGTCACCACAGTCCCCTAGTCCCTACACTCACCTGGTCACTGACCTGGTCCCTACACTCACCTGATATTTACACCTGGTCACTACACTCACCTGGTCTCTACACCTGGTCACTACACTCACCTGGTATCTACACCTGGTCACTCACCTGGTCACTACACTCACCTGACCACTCACCTGGTCTCTACACCTGGTCATTCACCTGGTCACTACACTCACCTGGTATCTACACCTGGTCTCTACATCTGGTCCCTCACCTGGTCACTACACTCACCTGGTCCCTCACCTGGTCACTACACTCACCTGGTCAGTCACCTGGTCTCTCACCTGGTCCCTCACCTGGTCACTACACTCCCGTGGTCACCACAGTCACCGGGTCACTACAACCAACTGGCCTGTACCAGTTACCCCGGCATCACGGTGTAAAACCAGCATTTCTAAAACCAGGGCTGGATTAGGCGCAGGTGGTGCTGGTGGCTGTGGGGAGGGAACTCACTGCTGCTGCTGCTCCCGGCAGAGTCCGATCCGTCGGGACCGGCCCAGTACGAGCTGCACCAGCACATGGAGATGGAGATGGAGAAGCAGAGGACGGGGTTGAGCAACGTCAGCAGCGTGAGCCACAGAACGCACCACAGAGGGACCAAACCACGCCTACGAAGTAGACCTCTGCTCCACGAACACAGACCCACGGCCCACCGTGAGGGGGTGGGCCGTGGGTCTGGCCAGGTGAGGAGATTGGAGGTGTACAGGTAATGTAGTGTCAGCAGAGCAAGCTCTGGTAACTAGGAGGTCTCTTAATGTATGAATAGGGGGAACTTATGTACATTGCGTTTAGTTGTATCCCTCTGAAGGCTGAGGGGAATCTCAGTTGTAAGAGATTGGAGACTTCCTTCACACTTACTGTTCTGGGCTCTCTGATAGACAGTCTATATCATGAAGAACTAAACCGCCTCGCTTGGCAGTCATCTGAACAGTATGAATACATGGTCATGACGTTGATTTGCTACCTGTGTGGTACTGCTGCGGTGGGCGTATGTTCGGCAGGATCGTGGACCAGCAAACCGTCTCCCGGTTCTCTGGTCCACACAATGTGCCGATACGCGGAACCCCCCAGCGCGATCGCACACGTAGAAGACCAACTCCATGTTAAAGCTGCAATCCTTCAGTCGAGAACCATTCTTCGTCAGCGGGTTACAAACTAGGATTTGTGGTCGTGTTTTGGTTCGAGGTTTCAGGGCTTGAGGAGCGCTGTGTCTCGTAGCCGACGGACCGCTAAAGAAGTCTCGGGGAGGCCGAGACTTCTTTCTGACAGCTTATGGTTGCCATGTGTTGAGGCTCTAAACCACATAGCCCCAACCGCCCCTCATGGCCCGTTACCGGAGCGGCACAACGAACCACCGCGATTACACGGTGGCGACCGCACGGTAACCATGGTAACGGACCAAAGGCAGCGGGGGCTATATGCGACACCGCAAACAGAGGTGGTCCAAATTAGCTGGAGAATCGGTGGAGATTTTCCGACAGTGAAAAGAGCAGAGAAAAATAACAAAGTAAGGATTGTACCTTTAAGTGTTTCCTTAAGACTTATTACAGGGAAATATCCAGGTTCCAAACACTGCAACAGTCACGCAACACATGGAGAATAGTTAGTCACGAGGACAGCAATAGAACTATGGTGAACACATGGAGAGGTTAGCTACCAGTAGAGAACTCACTATAGTGAACACATGGAGAGGTTAGTTACAAGGAGAGAACTCACTATGGTGAACACATGGAGAGGTTAGCTACCAGTAGAGAACTCACTATGGTGAACACATGGAGAGGTTAGTTACCAGTAGAGAACTCACTATGGTGAACACATGGAGAGGTTAGTTACCAGTAGAGAACTCACTATGGTGAACACATGGAGAGGTTAGCTACCAGTAGAGAACTCACTATGGTGAACACATGGAGAGGTTAGATACAAGGAGAGAACTCACTATGGTGAACACATGGAGAGGTTAGTTACAAGGAGAGAACTCACTATGGTGAACACATGGAGAGGTTAGCTACCAGTAGAGAACTCACTATGGTGAACACATGGAGAGGTTAGTCACAAGGAGAGAACTCACTATGGTGAACACATGGAGAATGGTAAGTCACAAGGAGAGAACTCACTATGGTGAACACATGGAGAATGGTAAGTCACAAGGACAGCAATAGAACACACAATGGCCAACAAACTCATTTTAAACATTATAAGGAAAACTCACAATCGATGAATTTATAATAGGCCTATTAATAAGATAGATTTATGTTTCAATAAGGTAATTATGTACCAACTTCACACAATTATTCAAAATGAACAATGACATATGTTAATATATCTGCGCTAATAGCTGAAAGCTAGACACTAGTTGCTAGCTGGCTATGTACATGACACTAGACAATAGTTAATATCTTGATCTTCATCTAATCTCCCATGATCTTTTATGGCCCGGCACATTGTTGAGTAATTGGTCGATTGTTAATAATTGGTCACTCCTAGCATGGCTGAATAATATGCCTGGGACAGAAGCTGTCGTTAGATTTCGACCAATCAGCACAACAGTGAAGGACACTTGGCTGTTCCACACCAGCAAGGAGCCGAAACACAGGTGAGGGTCATTTCATTTGTCAGACTGCAATCACTTAGAGAAAAAGCTACAATGGGGCCTGACTTGATGGCTGGTCAAAGAAAGTTGCTAAAAGCTGAATACATTAGGACCAACGTTACGTAAACTTTCTAAACTGTTTTGTCACATAGATAGCCAGTTTATAGATCAGCACAGATAACAATAATCCAGTACATTCCAATATGCTCATTGCTTGGTGTTTTACGGTAGAGGTGATGACATCACGGCCTCCACCTCCCAACCAATCAGGTCGTGTGGTGGTGATGTCATCTCCTCTACCGTAAAAAAAAAAAAATCACACCCTTTTTGTCACAATCTGACGCCCGTCACGCGACACGGTTATCGCCATGGATTCGATGCTGTCGAGCTCGTCACATGATCCCGGTAGCCCCGCCCCCAGGAAGGGACTCACCAGTAGAGATAGTAGAAGAAGGAGAGGACGAAGAAGGACAGCTTGCACCAGGCCTCCTTCAGGCAGAACTTGAGGGTGTCTCCGTTCATGACGGAGGCCGGGTCGAACAGCAGCTCCTTGGTGTCGGTGGGGCTATGGAAGTACCTGCCGCAGAGGGGGACACACAGAGGGTAGTTCACCTGTCCTGGGGGGGGGGGGGGGGGGACACACAGAGGGTAGTTCACCTGTCCTGGGGGGGGGGGGGGGACACACAGAGGGTAGTTCACCTGTCCTGGGGGGGGGGGGGGAGGAGAGGGGGACACACAGAGGGTAGTTCACCTGTCCTGGGGGGGGGGGGGGGGGGAAGAGGGGGACACACAGAGGGTAGTTCACCTGTCCTGGGGGGGGGGGGGGGGGGACACACAGAGGGTAGTTCACCTGTCCTGGGGGGGGGGGGGAAGAGGGGGACACACAGAGGGTAGTTCACCTGTCCTGGGGGGGGGGGACGGACGGACACACAGAGGGTAGTTCACCTGTCCTGGAGGGGGGGGGAAGAGGGGGACACACAGAGGGTAGTTCACCTGTCCTGGGGGGGGGGGGGGGGGGGGGACACACAGAGGGTAGTTCACCTGTCCTGGGGGGGGGGGGGGGGAGGAGAGGGGGACACACAGAGGGTAGTTCACCTGTCCTGGGGGGGGGAGACCCCACACAGAGGGTAGTTCACCTGTCCCGGTGGGGGGGGGGGGGGGGGGGGGGATGGAGGAGGGGGAGAGTGAGGGAGGAGGAGGGGAGGAGAGATGGCTGTGTTCCAATAGAACTCAGAGGTGAGCTTGTAGTTTGATTTCTAACAACCCGGTGGAGATTTCCCTGGAAGAGGAGGCGATTCAGAAAGGGCTTATCTAGTTTCATCTCCGACAAGATCAAATCAATGTGTCTCCTGACTGAGCCCGGAGGTAAGGTGTTTGCTGTGTGATCAGACCGCTATCAGAGCTTTATATATATATATATTTATTTATTTATTTATTTATTTATTTATTTATTTATTTATACATTTAAACCACGCCATCTGTGTTCTCCGAAGACATATTTTCTATGAAGAAATCAAGAAAACAACAGCACAAACCCCCACTGGGTGAGATAAACTGGGTGAGATATTTTGAAAGAGCGTATCTCGCCTGTGACGAATTCACGGCTTTTGTAATTTATGGAAAATAGCCGAGTCCCAGCGAGAGCTGCGTCCACGAGACAAGAACTGGGTCCCCTGATGGAGACCTGATGGGTGCTGTGTGGACTAGAGGGACAGTAGGGTGCTGAGTGTGGTCTAGAGGGACAGTAGGGTGCTGAGTGTGGTCTAGAGGGACAGTAGGGTGCTGAGTGTGGTCTAGAGGGACAGTAGGGTGCTGAGTGTGGTCTAGAGGGACAGTAGGGTGCTGAGTGTGGACTAGAGGGACAGTAGGGTGCTGAGTGTGGTCTAGAGGGACAGTAGGGTGCTGAGTGTGGTCTAGAGGGACAGTAGGGTGCTGAGTGTGGACTAGAGGGACAGTAGGGTGCTGAGTGTGGACTAGAGGGACAGTAGGGTGCTGAGTGTGGTCTAGAGGGACAGTAGGGTGCTGAGTGTGGTCTAGAGGGACAGTAGGGTGCTGAGTGTGGTCTAGAGGGACAGTAGGGTGCTGAGTGTGGTCTAGAGGGACAGTAGGGTGCTGAGTGTGGTCTAGAGGGACAGTAGGGTGCTGAGTGTGGTCTAGAGGGACAGTAGGGTGCTGAGTGTGGTCTAGAGGGACAGTAGGGTGCTGAGTGTGGACTAGAGGGACAGTAGGGTGCTGAGTGTGGTCTAGAGGGACAGTAGGGTGCTGAGTGTGGTCTAGAGGGACAGTAGGGTGCTGAGTGTGGTCTAGATGGACAGTAGGGTGCTGAGTGTGGTCTAGAGGGACAGTAGGGTGCTGAGTGTGGTCTAGAGGGACAGTAGGGTGCTGAGTGTGGTCTAGAGGGACAGTAGGGTGCTGAGTGTGGTCTAGAGGGACAGTAGGGTGCTGGGTGTGGTCTAGAGGGACAGTAGGGTGCTGAGTGTGGTCTAGAGGGACGGTAGGGTGCTGAGTGTGGTCTAGAGGGACAGTAGGGTGCTGAGTGTGGACTAGAGGGACAGTAGGGTGCTGAGTGTGGTCTAGAGGGACGGTAGGGTGCTGAGTGTGGTCTAGAGGGACAGTAGGGTGCTGAGTGTGGACTAGATGAATGTGCAACAGGTTCAACCAGCCATCGCACACACACGCTCAGAGGGAGATCTCTCGTAGTGTGTAGGCAGAGTGTGTAGTGTAGTGTGTAGTTAGAGTGTGTAGAGTGTGTAGATACCTCCAGGTGTTGTAGAAGAGGAGGGGAATGTTCAGGCCGACCGTGAGCCACTCCTGAGCACACAGGAACATGATGCAGAACAGGCCGTGGATGGAGTACTCCGGGAGAACCAGCTACAACATAGAACAGACCAGCTAGAACCAGCTAGAGAACATAGAACATAGAACAGACCAGCTAGAACCAGCTAGAGAACATAGAACATAGAACAGACCAGCTAGAACCAGCTAGAGAACATATAACAGACCAGCTAGAACCAGCTAGTGAACATAGAACAGAGAACAGACCAGCTAGAACCAGCTAGAGAACATAGAACATAGAACAGACCAGCTAGAACCAGCTAGAGAACATAGAACATAGAATATAGACCAGATAGCAGTGAGGGCGCAGGGTTCAGGGTGTCATATCATGTGGCCGGTAAGGCCTCTCAGTGCCGTACCGGGATCAAGAGCTCTACAAGGTGCTGGCGGTTCTGTTCCTACTCTGCAGCGCTCACAACCGTCCGGACTCGGCAGAACCGGCAGACCTGTTGGCCTGGCTGCTTGTACTTTACTGTCTTTTAGCTGAACATAGAACATGTCCGATTCAGCCAGCTAGAACACTGTGGTGGAAGCAGCTAGGACAACATCTCTGCTTCTCTAACAGCATGTACCGGCTTCCTGTCACGGTTAGATGTTAGATTATGAATCAAATATTCACACACGCACACACACGCACACACGCACGCACGCACGCACTCACACACACGCACACACGCACGCACGCACGCACTCACACACACACACACACACACACACACACACACACACACACACACAGTGATACAACACTAGGACAGAATGTCAGTAGGCCGAGAGAGAGAGAGAGAGAGAGAGAGAGAGAGAGAGAGAGAGAGAGAGAGAGAGAGAGAGAGAGAAGGGTTGGAGAGGGGGGGTTGAGAGAGAAAGAGAGGTTTGAGAGGGAGAGAGAGAGAGCACAAGAGACAGAGGGAGAGAGGCTAGAGAGAGAGAGCACAAGAGACAGAGGGAGAGAGAGGTTAGAGAGAGAGCAAAATCGAGAGGGAGGTTGGAGATAGAGGGAGTGCAATACTGATAAAAAGAGAGGAGAATGGTGAGTATCTCCGCAGGTTGTCGTGGTAACCAGGGGGATGAAGGTTGGATGCTGACATGTCCTTGTGCCCTTGAGCAAGATGTGTAACTACTAACAGCCCCTGGCTAGCATGGCTCACACCTCCCCCCCCCCCCCCCCCCCCCGTGTGTGTTTGTGTGTGTGTGTGTGTGTGTGTGTGTGTGTGTGTGTGTGTGTGTGTGTGTGTGTGTGTGTGTGAGAGAGAGCATTAAACAGTAAAGTGCTTGGAGTGACCATAATGTGTGACACCCAATAGAAAAGCTACATTTAGGACCCACAGGAGATCGTCGCCTCCGCCCAGTCAACCCTTCCTCCCAATACCCCCCACACAGAAACACATCCTCACTACCCTCCAGAGACACATCCTCACTACCCTCCACACAGAGACACATCCTCACTACCCTCCAGAGACACATCCTCACACCCTCCAGAGACACATCCTCACTACCCTCCACACAGAGACACATCCTCACTACCCTCCAGAGACACATCCTCACTACCCTCCAGAGACACATCCTCACTACCCTCCACACAGAGACACATCCTCACTACCCTCCAGAGA
>JACYXH010000540.1:1070000-1082500 GCA_026745465.1 Lota lota
ACTCACACACACAAAATCACACACACAGACATACACACACACACGGCCACATATATATAAGCTGATGGAGGTGATTGGCACCTCCTGGTCAGGGTGTTGCCATGGAAACCCAGGAACCCCCAAAGTCGGGAACCAGGGAGCCGTGTGGAGCTCAGCATCCCATAATACTGAACCCCACAGGCAGAGAGAGAGAGAGAGAGAGAGAGAGAGAGAGAGAGAGAGAGAGAGAGAGAGAGAGAGAGAGAGAGAGAGAGAGAGAGAGAGAGAGAGAGAGAGAGGAAGATAGGGATGGGAGGTTTAATGAGAACACTGTTTGGTCCGTTGCCGTGCAACACAGCATCACTGCCTCTAGCCACAAGACTGTACATCTAATGAATTACACACACACACACACACACACACACACACACACACACACACACACACACACACACACACTACTCCAAGATGGTGCCTGAGGGAAGACCTCTGAGACACTCAGATCCAAGATGTCCGACCAACATGGCTGCCAGTCTATCAGACCCAGTCTAACCAATCTACCAGCCCCAGTCTACCCAGTTTACTAGACCCAGTCTACCAGACCCAGTCTACCAGACCCAGTCTACCCAATCTACCAGACCCAGTCTACCCAGTCTACTAGATCCAGTCTACCAGACCCAATCTACCAGACCCAGTCCACCCAGTTTACTAGACCCAGTCTACCAGACCCAGTCTACCAGACCCAGTCTACCCAGTCTACCAGACCCAGTCTAACCAATCTAACAGACCCAGTCTACCAGACCCAGTCCACCAGATAGTCCACCAGACCCAGTCCACCAGATAGTCCACCAGACCCAGTCCACCAGATAGTCCACCAGACCCAGTCCACCAGATAGTCCACCAGATAGTCTACCAGATAGTCCACCAGACCCAGTCCACCAGATAGTCCACCAGACCCAGTCCACCAGATAGTCCACCAGACCCAGTCTACCAGATAGTTCACTAGACCCAGTCCACCAGACCCAGTCTACCAGATAGTCCAACAGACCCAGTCCACCAGATAGTCCACCAGATAGTCTACCAGATAGTCCACCAGACCCAGTCTAACAGACCCAACAAATAGTCCTATCATGTTCCATGTTCTATAGCCTATTGTAAGTGATGGTACATCTAACGTATGTTATTAGTTATCTTTAGAACATTAAATAATACATAGGCAGGACGTTTGCCTCCTACCTTTCTCAGCAGGTTGCAGATGCGCTCAATGTTGCGAAGCCTCTCTCTCTGTAGGAGACAAGGAGACAAGGACATGAGGATACAAGGACGCAAGGAGACAAGAAAGTGTTGCTGGGTAATCTATTCCAGCCAGTTTCAGTAAACATCATAACATGTCTGCGAGCGCAACTAAATGTCCAAGGACAAAGAATGTGTACACGTACACACACACACACACACACACACACACACACACATTCACCCCCACATATACACATAAACACACACACAAACTAACCCCCACATATACACACAAGCTCATACACACACACATTCACCCCCACATATACACACAAACTCATACACACACACACACACACACACACACACACACACACATATATACACATACATACATGCATACACACTTACACACACACTTACACACACACACACACAAACACACACTCGATGACTACCTGCACATTCCCCATACGTCTGAAAATGCACTTTAACCTGCATGGCAACTCTGTGCTTTTAACCTCATGAAAGATTAAGAACATCCTAGAAACATTCAATAGCAATATTGAGGACATTCGGGAAACATTCGGAACATCATTTAGAAACTTTGACAACATTCCACAGAAACATTGAGAACATTCTACAGAAACATTGAGAACATTCTACAGAAACATTGAGAACATTCTACAGAAACATTGAGAACATTATATAGGAACATTGAGAACATTATATAGGAACATTGTGAACATTCTACAGAAACATTGAGAACATTCTACAGAAACATTGAGAACATTCTACAGAAACGTTGAGGACATTATATAGGAACATTGTGAACATTCTACAGAAACATTGAGAACATTCTACAGAAACATTGAGAACATTATATAGGAACATTGTGAACATTCTACAGAAACATTGAGAACATTCTACAGAAACATTGAGAACATTATATAGGAACATTGTGAACATTCTACAGAAACATTGAGAACATTCTACAGAAACATTGAGAACATTATATAGGAACATTGAGAACATTATATAGGAACATTGTGAACATTCTACAGAAACATTGAGAACATTATATAGGAACATTGAGAACATTCTACAGAAACATTGAGAACATTCTACAGAAACGTTCAGAACATTATATAGGAACAATTCTGAACATCTCAGCACGGAAAACATAACTACGAATGTTAATGAATTATTCATTCGTTTTCGCTTGAATGTGAACACGGGTGAACAAACTAATTCAGTCTTCAATTCAATTATTAAATAAGGCGTCTTGAAGCGCCGCAGCGGTCAGCAATATTTCCGTGAACATGAGCAGAACAACAATAAGACTCATGTTTTATTAGTGTTTCTGAGGACGTCCTGTGACGTGAGACTCTACATTATAAAGATTCCAGCTTCCAGCTGCATGCAAAGCTGAAGTAATACCACGCAAGAATATATATATATATAATCCCACAGCGAGAGAGAGAGGGAGAGAGAGGGGGAGAGAGAGGGGGGGAGAGAGGGGCGGGAGAGGGGGAGAGAGAGAGAGAGAGAGAGAGGGGGGGGGGAGAGAGGGGCGGGAGAGGGGGAGAGAGAGAGAGAGGGGGGGGAGAGAGAGAGAGAGAGAGAGAGAGAGAGAGAGGGGGGGAGGGGCGGGAGAGGGGGAGAGAGAGAGAGAGGGCGATAGCGAGAGAGGGGGGAGAGAGAGAGAGGTGGAGAGACAGAGAGAGAGAGAGAGGGGGGGAGAGGGGGAGAGAGAGGGGGGAGAGAGAGAGAGAGAGAGAGAGAGAGAATGGGGACTGGAGGCAAGAGCGTCAGAGAAAATAATGCCGTTTGCATGTTGCATGTGACTATTGTTTTCTTCCTCAGAAGAGGAAGAGAAAGAGGAGTAAAAAAACATGTGTTAATAAGGAGACGAAAGAGCAAATATTCCCCCCTTCGTCTCCGTTCCACAGCTACTGGACCAGACCCACATGTAGAACTCATCCTCATATTTAGCCATCCATATTCTATCCATCATACTGGATGGCCACTCCCTCTTGTGATGTCACAAGTAGATCGTTTTTGAAGTGAGGGTCAAAGGTCGGTGGACAGCCGGTAACCGGATAACAAAGATGGTCACCGGCCACTGGGGATATTAAACCGGACACTTGCATCACTGTTCTGCATCCCCTCTGCTAAACAATGTGATAGGAGGAGAGCCATCCAGGGAAACAACATGGACGCCTCTGCTGTAAGTTCAGCAGGTTAGGTTCCCCTCAAGCCAAGACAACTACCTCTGCGCAGGATGTTCTGACGCATGAAAAGAATACAGAGACAGTAGGAGAGAAAGGGATAAAGATGGAGAGACAGTGATAAATAGAGAGAGAGAGAGAGAAAGAACAGAATAAATCAGGAGGAGACCGTGACAGAATCATGAGAACTGAAACTCCCTCTTCGAAGTCTTCAGAACATCCCGTTTTCTAACCATTCGACTGGAGCCTCCCTTTAGTCTCTGATCCGAGGTACACCAGACACAGTGAATAGAGCCCAGAGTAGACCCAGCTAGTAGAGTAGACCTAGCTAGTAGAGAGTAGACCCAGCTAGTAGAGACTAGACCCAGCTAGTAGAGAGTAGACCCAGCTAGTAGAGTAGACCCAGCTAGTAGAGAGTAGACCCAGCTAGTAGAGAGTAGACCCAGCTAGTAGAGAGTAGACCCAGCTAGTAGAGAGTAGACCCAGCTAGTAGAGCCCAGAGAGGCACTGTCAGAGCTCCCCAGAGGAGAGCTGAGTCTTCGTGCATTATTGAACATACACCACCATCACCCACAGGAGTGAGAGTTTAAATGGCTGGCTTCCACCCAAAACAACCTCTTAGAGAGAGAGAGAAAGAGAGAGAGAGAGGAGAAGGGAGAGAGACAGAGAGGGAGAGACTCTTCCCGCTGCGTTGTACAGTCAACCATTACTTTAGCAGCTAGCCATCACTTTAGCAGCTAGCATTCACTTTAGCATCTAGCATTCACTTTAGCAGCTAGCCATCACTTCAGCAACTAACAATCAAATTAGCAGCTAGCCGTCACATCAGCAGCTAGCCATCACTTTAGCAGCTAGCATTCACTTTAGCAGCTAGCCCTCACTCCAGCAGCTAGCATTCACTTTAGCAGCTAGCCATCACTTCAGCAGCTAGCAATCAAATTAGCAGCTAGCCGTCACATCAGCAGCTAGCCATCACTTTAGCAGCTAGCCATCACTTTAGCAGCTAGCCATCAGTTTGGCAGCTAGCCATCACTTTAGCAGCTAGCCGGCACATTAGCAGCTAGCCATCAGATTGGCAGCTAGCCATCACATTAGCCGCTAGCTTTCACATGTTGTGTGGATGTCACACATGCTTATGTAATTGGTAAAATTAGTGATCACAAATTGGCAGCCACGGATGAACATTTATATGTATGAATATATAATTACTAATCTATTTGACAATACTGGTTGGTTTCATACAAGACAGATATACAAAACAGACCGGTGTGACCCAAATACACTCCTTATAATCATTAACATTATAGACAAAATATTTCATATAAAAAATCTAGTCAGTGGTTTCCAATGCCAGCAACTGCATGGCTGATAGACTGATTGATTACCGCGTGGAGTGGGTTTCCCTGATCGATCGGCACCTTGAAGTCTGCCTGGAGCTCCTCAAATGCTGTGATCTGGAGAGAGAGAGAGAGAGAGAGAGAGAGAGCGAGAGAGAGAGAGCGAGAGAGAGAGAGAGAGAGAGGGGAGAAAGAGGGGGAGAGAGAGAGAGAGCGAGAGGAGAGAGAGAGGGAGAGAGAGGGAGAGAGAGAACAGGAGAGAGAGAGAGAGAGTGGGGGAGAGAGAGGGAGAGAGAGAGAGAGAGAGAGGGAGATATATTATGTGACTGTTATTCTGTGTGACCATCTCAGCGGAATCAGAACGTAGAGACAGATAGATATATAGACAGATATACAGATGGATGTGCATGGATGTGACAGTGTGTGTGTGTGTGTGTGTGTGTGTGTGTGCGTGCGTGTGCGTGCGTGTGTTCTGTGGATGTTGTGACACATTTACATGGAAATAAAAACATTAAAACAACAGCGCTACGCCAAAGCTAACGCTAACTCAATCAATCAGTGCTGCCTCCGTTTGGATGTTAAACTACAAACTCTGCTGCAATTATTCACATCCCCGTCCGAATTATTCATGGGGGGTTTAAATCCGCTGGAAACTGCCTCTTTTTATCCCACCCTCCCAGCCTTGACGCTCACTCCCAGTGCCAAGACTGACACGTGCACACATGTGCACGTGCAAACACACGCTAGGATTGACTGCCGACAGAATGCATGTACTCTGACGGCCATGAAGGTCGACCTGAGACAGACAACAGAGCTAAACTAGATGAGAGGAGGAGCTGGAGGTGGATGGAGAGGAGGAGGTGGACAGAGAGGAGGAGGTGGAGGTGTATGGAGAGGAGGAAGAGGAGGTGGAGGAGAGGAGGAGGTGGAGGTGGCGGACAGTAGGAGGTGGAGGTGGAGGAGAGGAGGAAGTGGATGTGGAGGACAGGAGGAGGTGGAGGTGGAGGAGAGGAGAGGAGGAGGTGGAAGTGGTGGAGAGGAGAGGAGGAGGTGGAGGACAGGAGGAGGTGGAGGAGAGGAGAGGAGGAGGTGGAGGTGGAGGACGGGAGGAGGTGGGCAGAGGTGGATGGAGAGGAGGAGGTGGAGGAGAGGAGGAGGTGGAGGAGAGGAGAGGAGGAGGTGGAGGACAGGAGGAGGTGGAGGAGAGGAGAGGAGAGGATGTGGAGGACAGGAGGAGATGGAGGAGAGGAGAGGAGGAGGTGGAGGTGGAGGATGGGAGGAGGTGGGCAGAGGTGGATGGAGAGGAGGAGGTGGAGGAGAGGAGGAGGAGGTGGAGGTGGTGGAGAGGAGGAGGTGGAGGATAGGAGTAGGTGGAGGTGGAGGTGGATGGAGAGGAGGAGGTGGAGGATAGGAGGAGGTGGGTAGAGGTGGAGGAGAGGAGAGGCGGTGGAGGATAGGAGGATAGGAGGAGGTGGGTAGAAGTGGAGGAGAGGAGAGGAGGAGGTGGAGGATAGGAGGAGGTGGGTAAAGGTGGAGGAGAGGAGGAGGAGGTGGAGGTGGAGGAGAGGAGAGGAGGAGGTGGAGGAGGTGGAGGTGGTGGAGAGGAGGTGGAGAACAGGAGGAGGTGGAGGTGGAGGAGAGGAGGAGGTGGAGGTGGTGGAGAGGAGAGGAGGAGGTGGAGGTGGTGGAGAGGAGGTGGAGAACAGGAGGAGGTGGAGGTGGAGGAGAGGAGGAGGTGGAGGTGGTGGAGAGGAGAGGAGGAGGTGGAGGACAGGAGGATGTGGAGGAGAGGAGAGGAGGAGGTGGAGGTGGATGGAGAGGGCCATGTGCTTGCTGGCTGTGCCAGTGGAACAACAGAGTGTGTGACAGGATGATGGATGAGGAGCCAACAGGTTAATGAACGCATGGCTCGATAGTGAGCCGCTAAAGGACCGCCAACAGCACCCAGCTTAGCCCTCCCCCTCTCACTGGCTTACTGAGAAGACAGGGCTACTGCGGTGAATGGGTTATTCAGATGACTGGGTGACTGAAATGCTTTACTATATGCGTTGCGTCATCCTACATGCAGAGTTTCCACTTCTGGTTCAGCTGCCCACTTCCAGGGCCACTGGGACCAGAGCCACTGGGACCAGAGCCACTGGGACCAGAGCCACTGGGACCAGGACCACTGGGACCAGGACCACTGGGACCAGAGCCACTGGGACCAGAGCCACTGGGACCAGAACCACTGGGACCAGAGCCACTGGGACCAGGGCCACTGGGACCAGGACCACTGGGACCAGAGCCACTGGGACCAGAGCCACTGGGACCAGAACCACTGGGACCAGAGCCACTGGGACCAGGGCCACTGGGACCAGGACCACTGGGACCAGGGCCACTGGGACCAGAGCCACTGGGACCAGAGCCACTGGGACAAGGACCACTGGGACCAGAGCCACTGGGACCAGAGCCACTGGGACCAGGACCACTGGGACCAGAGCCACTGGGACCAGGACCACTGGGACCAGGGCCACTGGGACCAGAGCCACTGGGACCAGGACCACTGGGACCAGAGCCACTGGGACCAGGACCACTGGGACCAGGACCACTGGGACCAGAGCCACTGGGACCAGAACCACTGGGACCAGGGCCACTGGGACCAGAACACACCGCTGGTACAATCCAGCGGTGTGTATCCATGGGCGTGGTTCTGGGGCCCTGGGCGAGGCCAGCTCCCGCCCGAAAACGACGCCATGTTGGTGGATCACGGCCCCCCGCGACCACACCTCCTCTTGTTCTCCTCTTCTGTCGTCTCCTGCCGAGTCAGCAGTCGTGCTGGTTGACTTCAATCCAGGGCTGAACAGGCAGAAAGGCGGGAGCCACAACAATCCCGCCGGCTGAAGGGGTCGTTGTCTACAACAGAGCCTCCACAACGCAGTCCAGTGCCTTTAGTTGCCGCTGACGACAAGACCAGTAGTTTGTTTCCATGCTTTCTAGAATAAAACGTTGTGCTTCCACTGCGGCAAGCCTTTGATCCCCAAATCTGTTGGATTTAAAAGGTATCAGGTCCTCAGGAATCGACCCAGCGATCAGTCCCTCGCTCCCCTGGCTGCAGTTGTCCGTTCCACTGAAACCCTGAATGTAAGTTTCCTTCGTTGCTGTGATCCCTGCTTCAAGAGGTCCACCGCTCTGCAGCTCGAGGCCCCAGTCTGGTCCCTGGGATTTCTGGGTCCTCCTGTGTGTTCCTTGATCATCGTCTGGTGTTCCTCGCCGACTTGGTTCCGCTCCTCTGCTCCTCGCTGGCGTTTTGATCCCGCGGCTCATCGTTCTCCACTTCCTCTGCAGAAGCCGACTCTTCCTCATCTCCTCAGCGGCGCCTGATCATTCCACCGAGGAGAAGTGGCTTTATCGTTAAACTCAGTCGTTCTGAAGCCCAGCCTCCGCTTCGTGGGGGGGGGGGGGGGGGGGGGGGGGGGGGGGTTTACATCTCGCTTCACTTGAGATCAGCCGAGGAGCGTTCTCCTGGATCAGCCGGTGGCTTCATGGTGCGACTCATTATCCGGTGACAGGCGCTGTTGAGCTTGTGAACACCCTGCTCCGGAGGAGCGCTCCCCCGGCGGCCGAGGCAGCGGAGCGCTGGAGGAGCCTGACAGGAACGCCGACACCGGCGGAAGCCTCGCCACCTCGGGAAACATCAGACCACGGAAGCGCGGCGCACGCCAAACAACGTTTCCCCAGAGGATTCGCCAGAAAATGAACCCCTCTGTGATTCTTCTCTGCTTCAATCGTTGAAGCGGATGCATATTATTAATATTATAATATTTATTACATTATATATTGTATAAATATTACTGTCTAACCCCTACCTGTTCCTTAATGACCTGTCTCTGTACTGTCTAACCCCTACCTGCTCCTTAATGACCTGTCTCTGTACTGTCTAACCCCTGCCTGCTCCTTAATGACCTGTCTCTGTACTGTCTAACCCCTACCTGCTCCTTAATGACCTGTCTCTGTACTGTCTAACCCCTACCTGCTCCTTAATGACCTGTCTCTGTACTGTCTAACCCCTACCTGCTCCTTAATGACCTGTCTCTGTACTGTCTAACCCCTACCTGCTCCTTAATGACCTGTCTGTACTGTCTAACCCCTACCTGCTCCTTAATGACCTGTCTCTGTACTGTCTAACCCCTACCTGCTCCTTAATGACCTGTCTCTGTACTGTCTAACCCCTACCTGCTCCTTAATGACCTGTCTCTGTACTGTCTAACCCCTACCTGCTCCTTAATGACCTGTCTCTGTACTGTCTAACCCCTACCTGCTCCTTAATGACCTGTCTCTGTACTGTCTAACCCCTACCTGCTCCTTAATGACCTGTCTCTGTACTGTCTAACCCCTACCTGCTCCTTAATGACCTGTCTCCGTACTGTCTAACCCCTACCTGCTCCTTAATGACCTGTCTCTGTACTGTCTAACCTCTACCTGCTCCTTAATGACCTGTCTGTACTGTCTAACCCCTACCTGCTCCTTAATGACCTGTCTCTGTACTGTCTAACCCCTACCTGCTCCTTAATGACCTGTCTCTGTACTGTCTAACCCCTGCCTGCTCCTTAATGACCTGTCTCTGTACTGTCTAACTCCTTACCTGCTCCTTAATGACCTGTCTCTGTACTGTCTAACCCCTACCTGCTCCTTAATGACCTGTCTCTGTACTGTCTAACCCCTACCTGATCCTTAACGACCTGTCTCTGTACTGTCTAACCCCTACCTGCTCCTTAATGACCTGTCTCTGTACTGTCTAACCCCTACCTGCTCCTTAATGACCTGTCTCTGTACTGTCTAACCCCTACCTGCTCCTTAATGACCTGTCTCTGTACTGTCTAACTCCTACCTGCTCCTTAACGACCTGTCTCTGTACTGTCTAACCCCTGCCTGCTCCTTAATGACCCGTCTCTGTACTGTCTAACCCCCACTGTGTCCTTGTTGACCTGTCTCTGTACTGTCTAACCCCTACCTGCTCCTTAATGACCCGTCTCTGTACTGTCTAACCTCTACCTGTTCCTTAATGAGCTGTCTCTGTACTGTCTAACCCCTACCTGCTCCTTAATGACCTGTCTGTACTGTCTAACCCCTACCTGCTCCTTAATGACCTGTCTGTACTGTCTAACCCCCACTGTGTCCTTGTTGACCTGTCTCTGTACTGTCTAACCCCTGCCTGCTCCTTAATCACCTATAATACATGAGATTTATGCTAACATTCCTGAATCCTCCCATCGTTAGATAGCTGATGCTTCTCCCCCCCCCCCCCGCCCCCCGGGAATAGTGGTACTCGGCTCTCCCCCACCCCTAATGGGCAGAAGGACGTTATGTTTGGATGTGGCTTTGCGTGATTCACCAGACCCCATGCGCAGAGTGTTCGGGGAGGTCAGAGTTCGCCCTGTCGAGTAATTAGATCAAACATTACAATGGCAGGGGGGGGAGGGGGGGAAATGCCAAGTCGAGCGTTCGTATGCGTGCTACCGTTCCTCGGGGTTCGAGATCCCACACATCTGGACCAGGTCACCACATCTGGCTCAGCTCACTGAATCTGCAGGAAATCCCTCATTTAATATCCTAACCTTAGACTCATTTAATATCCTAACCTTAGACTCATTTAATATCCTAACCTTAAACTAATTTAATATCCTAACCTTAGACTCATTTAATATCCTAACATTAGACTCATTCATGATTGTAACGTTACTCATTTATGATCGTAACGTTAGTCTAATTCAAGATCTTAACGTTAGACTCATTTAAGAAGGAAGTATTAGACAATCACTGCCAACGCCCACCTATGTTCGTTACGCTAGAGGGACAAGCTAATCAGTACTGCTCCACCTCACTGTTCCAGAACACCGACGCCCGGTGGGCTGTGAGGGAAACTCTGCAGTCAGCAGTCTGATTGTGGTGATCAGCTCCTGACCAGCTAGTGCCCCAAGCTGTCTTCAAAAGGGTATTGAGCTGCGTTTAACATCAGTACATCTGCTCCTCTCCAATGCAACCACTCTGCCCCAGTGCACTCTGGGACGGCAGGTCGTTAATAGTAAAGGATAATCCACAGACAGCCCTGATGCCTCCGTTTGACCTCTTCACATCCACAGATCACTGCTTTCATCGAGAGATGTTGATGGGTTGTTGTGTGTCCGTGCTTCTGTGTTGATTTGATAAGTCTCTGAAAAGAGTGTTTCCTTAAAGATGATGTCTCGTTAGGGACAGTCTCGTTAAGGACAGTCTCATTAAGGACAGTCTCGTTAAGGACAGAGTCTGGTTAGGGACAGTCTCGTTAAGGACAGTGTCGTTGAGGACAGCCTCGTTAAGGACAGAGTCTCGTTAAGGACAGCCTCATTAAGGACAGAGTCTGGTTAGGGACAGTCTCGTTAAGGACAGAGTCTCGTTAAGGACAGCCTCATTAAGGACAGAGTCTGGTTAAGGACAGCCTCATTAAGGACAGAGTCTGGTTAGGGACAGTCTCGTTAAGGACAGAGTCTCGTTAAGGACAGCCTCATTAAGGACAGAGTCTGGTTAGGGACAGTCTCGTTAAGGACAGAGTCTCGTTAAGGACAGCCTCATTAAGGACAGAGTCTGGTTAGGGACAGTCTCGTTAAGGACAGAGTCTCGTTACGGACAGCCTCATTAAGGACAGAGTCTGGTTAGGGACAGTCTCGTTAAGGACAGAGTGTCGTTAAGGACAGCCTCATTAAGGACAGAGTCTGGTTAGGGACAGTCTCGTTAAGGACAGCCTCGTTAAGGACAGCCTCGTTAAGGACAGTCTTGTTGAGGACAGCCTCGTTAAGGACATAGTCTCGTTAAGGACAGTCTTCTTGAGGACAGCCTCGTTAAAGACAGAGTCTCGTTAAGGACAGTCTCGTTAAGGACAGAGTCTGGTTAGGGACTAAGGAGAAAAGATTAGATGTGTCCTATTCAGGGGCTGAGGATGCAGTAGAAAACACTGAGCTATAGTAGAGCTAATGGCTTCAACATCAGAGCGTGATTGATCGCAGCCAATTAGACGCAGAAGGCTATGTTTGTAAAGGTTTACTTAACAAGGTGGAGGCCGTTAATTAGTGGAGGTTAGGAAATCTAGTCCCCCAATTAAATAATCGATCCTGTTTATGTTGTTTTGCAACATAAACAGTTGTTTTATACTTCACTTGTTATTCACTACACACTGAACTACGCACTGACTGACTACACACTGAACTACACAATGTTCAACTACAAACAGACTACACACTGAACTACACACTGACTGACTCCACGCCTGACAAAAGGCAGGAACCTGTCAGCCAATCAGCTCTCGGGTTGCCAGGATGCGTTTTTATCAAACCACAGCGCAGATGACTGCTGAGGCGGCTGCCTCTCTGCTCTCACTCAGGTCCTCAGGTCTCTGTCAGCGCAGCCTGTTGTCGAGCTACGCGCTACATGCTACATGCTACATGCTCAGCTGGTTTGCCTGTCACTCAGACTGCTGTGTGTTTAATGAGAGCTGAACTCGTTATGGGATAGTAAGTCACATGACTCACCTATTCACGGTGGTCAGTAGTAGAGATTACGGTATATTAGTTATGATGGATGATATGTTCAGGATTTGATCCTGTTTCATTCTAATAAACAGTGAGATAAGATACATTTTATCATATTAAAGGGTTATATAGGAAACATTCATTCTATTAAAAGGTTGTATAGGATATGTTTTATT
>JACYXH010000540.1:1085000-1142500 GCA_026745465.1 Lota lota
TGGTCCTGAACCCAACCTGGTTTTAAACCCACCCTGGTTCTAAACCCACCCTGGTTCTGAACCCACCCTGTTCCTAAACCCACCCTTAGTCAGCAGCACAAGAGCTTCCTCAAATATACTCAATAATAAACTGTACTGGTCTTACTTACACGGCCAAAGGGCTTTACAGAACATTTCACAATTGTCAGTGAAATAATTCATATAATATCAATCAAACGATGACTGAGTATAAGAAATAATGACGACATCGCGATGACATCACATTTACTGCTAAGGCAGGCCAAATGAAAAAAATAGACAGTCGTTACACAGGCTCACTATTCATTAGTTTCTCAAAGATTAACTTTAAGTCAAACTCTAAGTTGTTTTCATACACAGTGGGCATACAGTGTAGTATTTTATAAAGAACCTGTAATTATGTATAAGAGTCGTATTAACGTGATTTAATTATAATTTATCAGGAGATAATTGCTGCTGTCCAGCAGAGGGAGCTGTTGTATTAAATACTACAGCTTATGTGAACGGTGTGTAGACGATAGTACTTCGGTACCCAAGGTACTCCAGGCCACTACTGTCCGTTACCAACTCGGATTAAATATCCCGTTACAAATCAGCTAGGCCTATAGCTCCAACTCCGGGAAAACAAGGTTTGGTTTGGGGTTCACCAGCATCTCTACTAGGTTATAGATAATGTTTGCCACGATTAGCTGCCAAACACTAACCGTGGTCTATTGAACCATTCATTGGGCAAGCGTTTTAACATATCACCTTCAGAGCAGCTAGTCATTTCTCTAGCCTATGGGACACGAACAACTTATGAAGGGGTGAATCGCTATATCTAAAGGGGTGAAACACAACAGAATAAAGCAGTGAGAGGTGAGCTGCGTTGTACGACCGGATGTAACCAAAGGTCCTCACTAACAGAAAGAGTTAGATGAGAGTGAGATGTGATCGCTCAGCAGGGTTAGTGGTAGTTAGCTTGGTGCTGCAGACGGGCTGAGGAAGCCGTTCCATCTCTTACACGTCAGGCTGTACTTCAGAGAGACAGCTTGGACCGCAGGAAGAGTGACAGGTCTGTTGGTCTGAGAGGGGGGTTTAGGAATATTGAAGAATATTCCGTTCAGGTTTCCCTGGGCGCTGGTTGGCTCTGATCAGTCATGATTTGTCTTCTGAAAGGAAGGCTGTCTTTCCCCAGATCATTAAAATGATGAGTTCTATAACCAAGAGCAGGCCTTCAGGCAGACCCAGTCTGTCCAGACCCCCTGTAGACCTCCTATAGTAGACATCCAGACCCATGCCCCTGTAGACCTCCTAGAGCAGACATCCAGACCCCCTGTAGACCTCCTAGAGCAGACATCCAGACCCCCTGTAGACCTCCTATAGTAGACATCCAGACCCATGCCCCTGTAGACCTCCTAGAGCAGACATCCAGACCCCCTGTAGACCTCCTAGAGTAGACATCCAGACCCATGCCCCTGTAGACCTCCTAGAGCAGTCATCCAGACTCCCTGTAGACCTCCTAGAGCAGTCATCCAGACTCCCTGTAGACCTCCTAGAGCAGTCATCCAGACCCATCTGCTCCTTAATATCTCGCACCTACGGAAATTGCACTGTAAGTCTGTTTGGATCAACGTCTGCTGAAAGACTGGATAGTAAATCACAGCTCAGTGGAATGTTGAAGTCTGACCGCTTCCTGTAACAATCCTGCTGATTGGACCGAGCGGAGCCAGGTCTGAGATCTGAGGTTCAGCTCCTTTCCTTTGGCTCGTTAGTACAACATTGATCTTTCTGGAGCACATAAAACACCAAGCGCAGCAGAACCTAGCAGGACCCAGCAGAACCACACAGGACCCAGCAGAACCTAGCAGGACCCAGCAGAACCACACAGGACCCAGCAGAACCTAGCAGGACCCAGCAGAACCACACAGGACCCAGCAGAACCTAGCAGGACCCAGCAGAACCACACAGGACCCAGCAGAACCACACAGGACCCAGCAGAACCTAGCAGGACCCAGCAGAACCACGTAGGACCCAGCAGAACCTAGCAGGACCCAGCAGAACCACGTAGGACCCAGCAGAACCTAGCCCGACCCAGCAGAACCTAGCAGGACCCAGCAGAACCTAGCCGGACCCAGCAGAACCTAGCAGGACCCAGCAGAACCACACAGGACCCAGCAGAACCTAGCCGGACCCAGCAGAACCACACAGGACCCAGCAGAACCTAGCCGGACCCAGCAGAACCTAGCAGGACCCAGCAGAACCACACAGGACCCAGCAGAACCACGTAGGACCCAGCAGAACCACGTAGGAGCCAGCAGAACCTAGCAGGAGCCAGCAGAACCACACAGGACCCAGCAGAACCACGTAGGACCCAGCAGAACCTAGCAGGACCCAGCAGAACCTAGCCGGACCCAGCAGAACCACGCAGGACCCAGCAGAACCACGTAGGACCCAGCAGAACCTAGCCGGACCCAGAAGAACCTAGCCGGACCCAGCAGAACCACGTAGGACCCAGCAGAACCACGTAGGACCCAGCAGAACCACGTAGGAGCCAGCAGAACCTAGCCGGACCCAGCAGAACCACGTAGGACCCAGCAGAACCACACAGGACCCAGCAGAACCACGTAGGACCCAGCAGAACCTAGCAGGACCCAGCAGAGCCACGTAGGACCCAGCAGAACCTAGCAGGACCCAGCAGAACCACGTAGGACCCAGCAGAACCACGTAGGACCCAGCAGAACCACGTAGGAGCCAGCAGAACCTAGCCGGACCCAGCAGAACCACGTAGGACCCAGCAGAACCACACAGGACCCAGCAGAACCACGTAGGACCCAGCAGAACCACGTAGGAGCCAGCAGAACCTAGCAGGAGCCAGCAGAACCACACAGGACCCAGCAGAACCACGTAGGACCCAGCAGAACCTAGCAGGACCCAGCAGAACCTAGCCGGACCCAGCAGAACCCCGCAGGACCCAGCAGAACCACGTAGGACCCAGCAGAACCACGCAGGACCCAGCAGAACCACGTAGGACCCAGCAGAACCTAGCCGGACCCAGAAGAACCTAGCCGGACCCAGCAGAACCACGTAGGACCCAGCAGAACCACGTAGGAGCCAGCAGAACCTAGCCGGACCCAGCTGAACCACGTAGGACCCAGCAGAACCACACAGGACCCAGCAGAACCTAGCAGGACCCAGCAGAACCACACAGGACCCAGCAGAACCTAGCCGGACCCAGCAGAGCCACGTAGGACCCAGCAGAACCTAGCAGGACCCAGCAGAACCACGTAGGACCCAGCATTACTAGGCTGGAGCCTAGTAATGCTGGTTCAAAATAAAGCAGGTTCAAAATAAAAGACTTTGATCACAAATCAAAAGACCTCCCCAGTGTTTTAGGTCAGTCATCTGGGTTTTATATCCAACATTAAGGGACTTGTAATTTCTCCACCTCAAAGTCTCTCTCCCAGTCAAAGTGTGCTATCTGTTACTGGCACAGCTGGTCACTAGAGGCCAGTATTTAGTTTCAAGTCACTTTCCTGAGCACATTTTCAACGTGACCTTTTTGACGTGACCATCATTGTGACCGTCTGTGGTCCTACTGCTTGGCAGAAGTGTGCTGACGGGGATGCTAAGAGCTAATGCTAATGAGCTAATGTGTCCTCAACACAGGAGTGGCTAAGGCTAACGTTAAAGCTATCGCTAGCGCTGAGAGATTTGCATTCAATCATGCAGCAGTACTCTGCTGCCAACACATGCACACACACACACACACACACACCATATACACACACACACACACACACACCCATACACACACACACACCATATACACACACACACACACACCATATACACACACACACCATATACACACACACACACACACACACACACACACACACACCATATACACACACACACACACACACACACACACCATATACACACACACCCATACACACACACACACACACACCCATACACATCAAACACAGACACACACACCGTGTATCCATCTTAATTACTGTAGTTTGTGATAATTGCGTCACGGGGATGAAACTAATAGTGTTCATTAATATCAAACATAACATAACATACATAACACGACGTCACATAATATAACGTAACTAAACAAAATAACAAACATAGCATATCCTTACATAACATAAATAACATCAAACATATAGCATCAAATATATCGTAAATAATAAACATAAAATACATATCACACATAAAAGAACACACATAACATCAAACATATAAGATGAAATAAAATAACATACTATACATAACATAAAATATCAAACATTATGTCAAACATGAAATAAATATTATATCATACAAAACATCGTAACGTGTCATACATAACATATCATCCATAACAATACAGAGCATCACAAAGAGGAGAGAGAGTGGGAGAGAGACTACTGCAACGAGCCTTACAGAGACATTCAGTGCACACCAAGAATAAACCTGGATCTCTCAGAGTGAACTTGTGTTCCATCCCGGATCATGTGACCTGTGGAGGGCGGAGCCTGTTTGGAGAGGTATTTAAAGGTGAGATTCAGGAGGTTTGGTTTCTCCTCTGATTTGCTACTCTCTTTAGTGAGTGGAACGATGAGGGTGAGGATGATGATGAAGATGTTCTGATCGATGTGTGCTGGGGGATGTCAGCGCCTTGAGTGAAGGAAGTGAGGTTATCTGTTGCTATGGCAACCTCAGGTTGACCCCGGTTTGACCTGTGGTAAAGGTGTCATGTAGGAGGGGGGGGGGGGGGGGGGGGGGGGGGGTGTCTGAGTGTTTAACTACCTGCTAGTCCGGGGTCAAGGCCGACGCTGGGGTCACTGATGCTGCAGCATCCTGAGGTCAAAGGTCAAAACATGGATTATACATGTCATTATATTATATATTACATTATATTACATTTCATGCAGTCTGTCCACTCTGTTGATATCACAGTGTGTAGCAGTAGGTATTGTATATATACACACACACTTCTACAATACACAGTACTACACACTGTAGTGTGTATGCAGTATATGTACTGAAGCCTTGTTTGATGCTCAATCGATGCACTTAGTTTTATGTGCCATCCTCCTTCCCCCACACACAAGCCAAGCTCTCAAGCAGATTAAACTCTCCTGATTGGCAGGCCGATAGCTAGCGCTGGAGCGACGCCATCCAGCTAACGCTACAAACACTGAGCTAGTGCTTAAGCTAGCCGCTGGGACTAGAGACGGCTGGCAAGTCAGCTGTTTGATTGGATGGATCTGAGTTTTAGAATGATGGATCGCCCTGGACACGTCTCTCTCTCTCTCTCTCTCTCTCACTCTCTCTGGCCTGACAGAACTTCACACAGATAAATAGTACTTCTAGATTAATACACCCACACTATACTAGCCTACCTATAGATAAATGCACACATAACCAGTACTTATAGATGAATACACACACATATACAGTACAAACATATACATTAACTCAGACGTACACTATAAATCCACTCATATATACTGTACATATAAATACAGATATACAGTAGATAAAGATATACACCCACACATATATATATATATATATATATATATATATATATATATATATATATATATATATATATATATATATATATATATATATAGTACATAGAGATAAATACATACAGATATACAGTCGATATGGATAAATACATACAGATATACAGTACTTAGAGATGAATACAGATTAAGTATATATACATACAGATATACAGTAGATAAATATACATATATACAGTAGACAGATAAATACATAGTTATAGGTATGGATATACATGCAGTCACTCTGTAACGGCCCTATCAGGGCAATCCACTGAAATGTTGATCAGAGAACCATAGCTGGGGAAACGAGTTATGTGTTAAAACTACACAGAAAGGAAAACTAAATCTCTCTCTTTGTTTGTTCTCCTCCAGTTTCCTCCCACACACCACACCACCCACCTGTTTATACAGAGATGAAACCAGATGCAACCTGTTTATACAGAGAGATGGAACCAGATGTAACCTGTTTATACAGATGAAACCAGATGCAGCCTGTTTATACAGAGAGATTAAACCAGATGTAACCTGTTTATACAGATGAAACCAAATGAAACCTGTTTATACACCCAGATGTATACTGTTTATACAGAGAGCTGGAACCAGATGCAGCCTGTTTATACAGAGAGATTAAACCAGATGTAACCTGTTTATACAGATGAAACCAAATGAAACCTGTTTATACACCCAGATGTATACTGTTTATACAGAGAGATGGAACCAGATGGAACCTGTTTATACAGAGATGAAACCAGATGCAACCTGTTTATACAGAGAGATTAAACCAGATTGAACCTGTTTATAAAGATAGATTAAACCAGATATAATGTTGTCTACATAGCAAGATGACGTATAAAAACCTATTTTAGGAAGCCATCTTTCGTCATTTATTTTGGGGGAATTGACGCACGGAGTGCAAGGGTTATCCGCAGCATGCTGCCGTGCTATTGGTCGATACATATTTAAACTGAACCGTCAAAACCTTTCTGTTGGGGAGTCTTAACCCCTCGTCAACTCTTTCTGTGAATGAACAGCTGGGAGGGGAGGGAGGGAGACAGTGGGGAGGGAGGGAGAGAGACAGAGAGAGAGAGAGAGAGAGAGAGGGAGGGAGACAGGAGGGAGGGAGGGAGAGAGAGAGAGAGAGAGAGAGACAGGAGGGAGGGAGGGAGAGGGAGAGGGAGGGAGGGAGAGGAGAGGGAGAGAGGGAGCGAGAGGAGAGGGAGGAGAGAGGGAGAGAGAGAGGGAGGAGAGAGGGAGAGACAGAGGAGAGGGAGGAGAGGGAGAGAGGGAGAGAGAGAGGAGAGGGAGGAGAGGGAGAGAGGGAGAGAGAGAGAGGGGGGAGGGAGACAGGAGGGAGGGAGAGGGAGAGAGGGAGAGAGAGAGGAGAGGGAGGAGAGGGAGAGAGGGAGAGAGAGGAGAGGGAGGAGAGAGGGAGAGAGGGAGGAGAGAGGGAGAGAGAGAGAGAGAGGGAGGAGAGAGAGGGAGGAGGGGAAGAGAACAGAACGGAACAACAAGGCATCAGAAGGAGAGCAGGCGATAGCAGAGCAGAATAAAGTCGAATAGAAATTATAGAATAACCTTAAATTCACACAGATAGAGCATGATAGTTTCCCTGTAGTTATATTTAACACCTCCTCTCCTCCTCCCTGACCTTGCTTTACGCACACTATAAATGACCAACCTCTCCCTTCGCTCTCCCCTCTCTCCCCTCTCTCCCCTCTCTCCCCTCCGAGATGTAGATCACAGAAAGCCACGCTCGCTGGCGTCACGGACGCGCTCTCATTCACGTTTAAAGAAAGCACTGAATCAACGCGTTGAGTCTCGGTGGATCTGAGGTCCTTCCGGGTGTGCTTCTGCCATGTGTTGGAGAGGGCAGAGGCACAGGACAGCCTGGGATTCTGTACACACTCTAGGCTTAGCGCTCATCCAGGGCAAGCATGCTGTGTGGGATGAGACGTGCATGCGCCAAGCGTCTCGTGCATTTCACACCGCCGCAGGCTGCACGGAGATATCTGATCACAGAACAAAGACCACCCCTCTACATGTAGCGCTACTCCACCCATCTGAACATGTAGCGCTACTCCACCCATCTGTACATGTAGCCCTACTCCACCCCTCTACATGTAGCGCTACTCCACCCATCTGAACATGTAGCGCTACTCCACCCATCTGTACATGTAGCCCTACTCCACCCCTCTACATGTAGCGCTACTCCACCCATCTGAACATGTAGCGCTACTCCACCCATCTGAACATGTAGCCCTACTCCACCCCTCTACATGTAGTGCTACTGCATCCATCTGAACATGTAGCCCTACTCCACCCCTCTACATGTAGCGCTACTGCATCCATCTGTACATGTAGCCCTACTCCACCCCTCTACATGTAGCGCTACTCCACCCATCTGAACATGTAGCGCTACTCCACCCATCTGAACATGTAGCCCTACTCCACCCCTCTACATGTAGCGCTACTGCATCCATCAGTACATGTAGCCCTACTCCATCCTTCAGTACATGTAGCCCTACTCCACCCCTCTGTATATGTAGCCCTACTCCACCCATCTGTACATGTAGCTCTACTCCACCCCTCTGAACATGTAGCGCTACTCCACCCCTCTGAACATGTAGCCCTACTCCACCCCTCTGTACATGTAGCCCTACTCCACCCCTCTGTACATGTAGCCCTACATACCCTACTCCACCCCTCTGAACATGTAGCCCTACTGCATCCATCTGTACATGTAGCCCTACTCCACCCATCTGTACATGTAGCCCTACTCCACCCCTCTGTACATGTAGCCCTACTCCATCCATCTGTACATGTAGCCCTACTCCACCCCTCTGAACATGTAGCGCTACTCCACCCATCTGTACATGTAGCCCTACTCCACCCCTCTGTACATGTAGCCCTACTCCACCCCTCTGTACATGTAGCCCTACTCCACCCCTCTGAACATGTAGCGCTACTGCATCCATCTGTACATGTAGCCCTACTCCACCCCTCTGTACATGTAGCCCTACTCCACCCCTCTGAACATGTAGCCCTACTCCACCCCTCTGAACATGTAGCCCTACTCCACCCCTCTGAACATGTAGCCCTACATACCCTACTCCACCCCTGTGAACATGTAGCCCTACTGCATCCATCTGTACATGTAGCCCTACTCCACCCCTCTGAACATGTAGCCCTACTCCACCCCTCTGAACATGTAGCGCTACATGCCCTTCTACTCCATCCGCAGTGTTATCCTCTATGGTATAACGCTGCGAGACATGATTACAGCTATACATCTTTTCATCTGCTTATCTATGTCTCACACTCCCATAGTCTCCCCCTGTCTCCCCCTCTCCCTCTCTAAGACATCCTTGAGGAAGTGTGTGTGTGAACATCGGCCCCGAGGCGATGTCACTGATGCTACGTGTTGCTAGGTAACCGCTGCCAGGAGAGCAAACACAGCATCACCTGCTGGAGGTGATCTCCCAGCTCCTATCTCCTAGCTCCTATCCTCTCCACCTCTCGACCTCTCCTCCTCCTCCCCTCATCTCTCCTCTCTCCTCTCCTCCTCCCCTGGACCAGGTCTCTTCTGGACCAGGCCTCTTCTGGACCAGGCCTTTACTGGACCAGGTATCTTCTGGACCAGGCCTCTACTGGACTAGGCCTCTTCTGGACCAGGCCTCTACTGGACCAGGCCTCTTCTGGACCAGGCCTCTACTGGACCAGGCCTCTTCTGGACCAGGCCTCTACTGGAGCAGGTCTCAACTGGACCAGGTCTCTACTGGACCAGGTCTCTACTGGACAAGGCCTCAACTGGACAAGGCCTATTCTGGAGCAGGTCTCTACTGGACCAGGTATCTTCTGGACCAAGCCTCTACTGGACCAGGCCTCTACTGGACCAGGTATCTTCTGGACCAGGCATCTACTGGACCAGGCCTCTTCTGGACCAGGCCTCTACTGGACCAGGGCTCTACTGGACCAGGTGTTGAGCTATGTTCCATGGGATGCTACAACCTGTGGTAAAGAGCTGCAAGACTCTCCCTCTCTGCAGAGGGGGAGGGAGGGAGAAGAAGAGGGGGAGGGGGGGTTCCCCAGTGTAGGGTTCCCTCTTCTTCTGCTGAGCCAGCGAGACTCTCCTGCTGGCCAATATGGCTGCCAGCAACCCCCTGCCTTTCACACAAACACACACACACACACACACAATCTGTCTCTCCTCTTTTATTCCTCTCCTTTCTCTCTGTGGGTGTAAAGTAGAGAGCGAGAGCGAGAGCGAGAGCGAGAGAGCGAGAGACAGAGACAGAGAGAGAGAGAGAGAGAGAGAGAGAGAGAGAGAGAGAGAGAGAGAGAGAGAGACAGAGCTCTTTATGGCAGAGCAGACGCCCAGGAACATTCTGATTAATAATACAATTTCATTTGATCACGCAGTCACGCGTGATTCCACACACTCACACGCACTGCTGTTCTCTTAAGTTCAGAACAGATTGTAGAACAGAGTCAACACCAACTGTAAACTCAGATTCATGTTCTGCAATCGTTTAGTCAGACTGCAGTTATCTGATGTCCTGTTATACAAGGTCTCACACACACACACACACACACACACACACACACACACACACACTTTGGTTCCCTAAATGTAATTACACATGCACACAGGCTTGCACATATCGTCACGCTAGTGTGAGTGTGTGTGTGTGTGTGTGTGTGTGTAAAGGCGAGATTGGTTTCCATGGATACATCAGCAGCAGGCTTCCCCGAGAAAAAGGTGATGTTAAAAAAACCTCAACAAAACAACATATAAAAAACCTCACCAAAATACCAAAATAAAAAAACATAAAAAGACAGCGAGGAGAGAGAGAGAGAGAAGAGAGCGAGGGAGGAGAGCGAGAGGAGAGAGAATCAGAGGAGAGAGAGGGGGAGGAGAGAGAGAGAGAGAGAGAGAGAGAGACAGAGACAGAGAGAGAGAGAGAGAGAGAGAGAGAGAGAGAGAGAGAGAGAGAGAGAGAGACAGAGAGAGAGAGAGGGGGAGGAGAGATAGAGAGAGAGAGAGAGAGAGAGAGAGAGAGAGAGAGAGAGAGAGAGAGAGACAGAGAGAGAGAGAGAGGGGGAGGAGAGATAGAGAGAGAGAGAGAGAGAGAGAGAGAGAGAGAGAGAGAGAGAGACAGAGACAGAGAGAGAGAGAGAGAGAGAGAGAGAGAGAGAGAGAGAGAGAGAGAGAGAGAACGGCAGCCAAGTCGTTTTATTTCTAGCTGAATTACTATGAAATGTGAAATCATCTTAATAAGGACTTTCACAGGAAAAGAAAGAAAGATAAAATGCGACCAAAGGGCACTTTGGACATCAGGTGACCGAGGGAAGGTGCTCAGCAACCCCCCCCCCCCCCCCCCCCCCCCTCCACCCTGTCTCTATTGGTGAACAGTATTGTATAGGTGAGAGGTCAAAGTTTAAACTGCCATCCGTCTCTCCGTTTATTTTCCCTGTGAGTGTGGTAGGCTGACCTTCGACCCTGACTTCATTCTGCATTTACCTGCGGCTCAGTGAACAGCTGTGGCGGATAAAAAATAAACGACCATAAAAATCTACAATCTCTGGTCAGATCCTGGTCGCTAAGCCTGTTAGCCTGTTAGCCTCAGATGCCACACTCAACTTCTTTTATAGTGATGAATTGTATTTAGCCTCATCTCAATTTAATCTTGAACCCTCAATGTAATCTTTAACCTAATACCTAAACTTAACCTTTAATCCTTAACTAAATCTTTAACCATGAACTTAATCTTTAACCTACTACCTAAACTTGACCTTTAACCCTAAACTTAACCTCTAACCTAATACCTAAATGTAACCTTGAACCTAAAACTCAACCGTAAGCACTAAACTTGATCTTTAACCCTACAATTAATCTTTAGCTTAAGACCTAGACTCAACCTTAACCCTAAATGTACCCTTTACCCTACTACCTAAACTTGACCTTTAACCCTTAACTTAACCTCTAACCTAATACCTAAACATAACCGCGGCATAATAATTGTGTTACTCACCGACTGAGAACATTCTGGAACTGAAAGGTTTCTTCCATTGTTCTTCCGTTTAGACATTCAGAAACACCAGTGCATGACGGCTGGTGCTCAGAGCAGCTGTGAAGATGTTCTGCTTAAGAAATAATACAAAGTGTTAGCAAATAATACAAAATAATACACGAAAAAAGACATTATAGAGCTTTTCTGGCTTCTGCATTACAGGTCCCTTTAAAGCAAATAGGACCCAAAGAAGTTTATTCATAGTTAGGAAGTCCCATTTTTCAAGGCATGTGGAAATGTTTTTCAGCGGGAACGTCTGGAAGTGTTTTTTACGGGAACGTCCGGATGCGTTTCCAGCGGGAACGTCCGGATGCGTTTCCAGCGGGAACGTCCGGATGCGTTTCCAGAACTGAATGTCCAGGAGTCCCGTCCTAGAGAGACCAGCCCAGGGGACCAGGAGCCGATAGGTGCTGAGCGGTTCCTCTCCTCTGAATGGATGACGGCTGCAGGCTCCAGGATAATTAGACCAACTTCTGGAGCAGAGCGCTGGCAGTCCTCCTCTTGCCCCAGGACATGTTTCACAGACAGTGTTGGGACTGAGGGGGGTTAGACAGACAACCCAGCACACCAACACCCACACAGAACCCCTTCCTAAATGTCCTGGAGAGAGACTGGTTCTGGAATGCTAAATATTTCATTAGGAGCGGTGAGGAGTTTTAAAGCATGAGATGGACAAAAAGACCACCGAACAGTTGAGTGTGAACATTGCTTTACAGCGAGGATTAACAGGAGCTTCTGGTTGCTATGGTGATGTAGAACGTTTTTCTGTGATGGCTCTGGGACATATATAGACTTTGTCTTTCACACCTGGGTTGAACATCACTCTAACGAAGGCGGCCCAACACCAACAAAGTATCAATTGATGGCCTTATAAACACACGTGGACTACTGGTTCACTCTAACAGTAGAGCATGTAGAGTATTAAACACACTCTGTTATACAACAGCTCTTCAGTTAATTCATCTCAGGGTTTATGACAAATAAAGACCCACTCCTCACCGCCCTGAGCACCACCTCTCTATGTACATATATCTACGCTCTCTGTTAAAGGCATGCTGGGCTCTCTAACAGGGAGGCAGTCGACATCAGGGGGAGGGACAGAAGGCAGACAGACAGACGGACAGACTGCTGTGACTCTCAAGGAGAGGGTGAGAGGGGTGGGAGAGGAGCGAGAGAGTAGCGAGAGAGGAGCGAGAGAGGAGAAACGTGTGAGAGAGTGGGGAGAGGGGGGAGATAGGAGTGAGAGAGGGGTGATGTGGGAGTGGCAGAGGGGTGAGAGAGGTGAGATAGGAATAAGAGAGGGGCGAGAGGAGTGAGAGAAGGGTGATATAGGAGTGAGAGAGGGGTGAGAGAGGGGTGAGAGAGGGGCGAGAGAAGAGTGAGAAATAGTGGTATGGGAGGGGTGAGAGAGGGGCTGCTGGAGTGAGAGGAGTGAGAGAGTGGTATGGGAGGGGTGAGAGAGGGGTGAGGGAGGGGCCGATGGAGTGAGAGAGGGATGAGGAGGATAGGAGTGAGCCAAGCCTTCAGGAGTGTGATGAATGCACCCGTCATCGGTAGCAAAGCTATTGATTTCTGCTCCTCTGCTCCCAGGGGTCTCTGGACACATGGGGGGGGGGGGGGGGGGGGGGGGGGAGAAACATCAGAAGGTCACTGGACCAGGGAATGTATTATGGGATGGTCCCTGGAGAGCTTGTTGCTAGGCGCTCCTTGACGTCACGCTAGACTTTATTCCTGGATTAACATGGCTAACAATAGCCCATGTGATCTAGTCTTATCACAACATGTTCTCTATGAGCGCGTGTGTGATGTCATGGGGGAGATGATTGGTTGTGATTGGCCGCTAATTAGATGTGAAGGAGACACAAAGGTGAGCGGGGGGGGGAGGGGGGGGGGGGGGGGGGGGGGGAAGCCACTGTATCTACCAATCAGCTGTCAGGGACTGCCTGGAAAATACAATACTGAACTTCACAGTCCAGTGGAGGGAAACACACACACACACACACACGCACACGCACGCACACGCACGCACACACACACACACACACACACACGCACACGCACACACACACACACACACACGCACACACACACACACACACACGCGCACATACACGCGCACACACACACACAACTAACCCTAACCCAGCCTGTAGTATATAAACTCAACCATCACCAAACCATTCATATGGTACATAATATTATAATAGGGTATATAATATCATTATAATACATATATTACATTATAATTCGGTTCCCAGAGACCTTGGGGGCCGCTGTGAAACTAGTCTCCCTACCTCCAGTCAGGAGGAGATGGTGGCCAACGTGGGTGTGGATGGTGCTGGAGGGTGTAGGAAGGGAGGGGTGAAGCCTCTCTCACTTCGACTGGAGTTAGCTGGGGGGGGGGGGGGGGGGGGGGGCAGAGACTGATCTAGAGGGAGAGAAACGTGGTCCTGGGGAAGGAGTGGGACGTCCAACTATGCAAACTGTCCTCTCCACACCAGACCTGTGTTTCACAACTTTGTGAAGGCTGAGGAGACTTCGTCGGGCCGTACTCCCTGCAGGAGTACGTCTGGAAACGAGGACAGTCTATTCTTATCATAACCCAGATGTCTGGAAAACACAGACAGACGGAGAGCCCACACAGAGGAGGGAGGAGCTGGATGGAGGGAGAGAGAGGGAGGGAAGGAGAGAAGGAGAGAGGGAGAGAGGGAGAGAAGGAGAGAAGGAGGACTAGACAGCGTGTGGCCCGAGTTCTGGAGCCCATAACCAGCTGTTGACATCTGTCATCACCACCTAATATGGATTCCTCACAGCCTCAGGACCAGCCTAACCTTGAGTCGGGGTCAAAGGTTAGACGTGCAGAGTTAGAATTGGTCCACTTGTGCCCTGTATATTCCACTAAACCAAACCTGGATCCCTATATAGTGCACTGCTATCATACCCACCGTTTACCGTGAAAAAACAACGGATGCAGAGTTATTTGCGCACCGTATCCCATGATGCAAAGGGGATCTCATTGTCATCAGCTTCATCCAATAGACATGGTTTGGCACGTACAGGTTCTTTATGCAAATTAGCTATCACAGCATGACATCTCACGCGGGTCAGCTTGTTAATGCCACCAACACACGCCACACCGATAGACCATAATCATAACTAATCCAATTCCACCCTAACATAATCTCTACATAGTGAACACTCTGTGTGTGTGTGTGTGTGTGTGGGTGTGTGTGTGGGTGTGTGTGTGTGTGTGGGTGTGTGTGTGTGTGTGTGGGTGTGGGTGTGGGTGGGATGGTTTCCCCCACAGGAGGATTAGAGATCAGGGACCACCAGAACACTCTGCTGCTATCAATTAATCCTCACTTCCTAAACAGTGAGGTTACCTTTGACGTTATCCCCATGGTTACTGTAATTTACCTCTGACTCCTCCCCTCCCCCGATGATGATGAAAGGCCATCCCCATGGTGACCCTCGGAGGAAGAGGTATCAAGGACAGGATGGATGAGCTACTGTCCTACACTACCTTGCTCCTTGCTAAGCTAAGCTACCTAGTTCCTTGCTAAGCTACAATATCTAGCTCTTTGCTAAGCTACGCTACCTAGCTCCTAGCTAAACTACTGTACCGAACTCCTAGCTATGCTACACTACCTAGCTCCTAGCTAAGCTACAGTATCTAGCTCTAAGCTCAACTACCATACCTAGCTCCTAGCTAAGCTACGCAACCTACATCAGGGAACTTATAAATGATCCTGTAAGAAATAGGCCAGAATATGGTCTAAACTAGACTTTCTTCTTTCAAATTCTGTAGTTAGATTCCTAGAACGGAAACGTGTTTTGTCACTAAATAACTCATATCTATATTATAACACAACCTATGCAGCACACCATCCTCTTCAACCTCTAGAGAGAACAGCAGGAGAGGGGAGGGGAGGGAGGGAGGGAGAGGGAGAGGGAGAGGGAGAGGGAGAGAGAGAGAGAGAGAGAGAGAGAGAGAGAGAGAGAGAGAGAGAGAGAGAGTCTTGTTAACGGACAGGGAAGATCATTGGTCAGCAAGGACGATCTCACTAACCTTGGACACCCTGCTGTAGATCTGGTTCTTCCTGCTGTAGATCTGGTTCTGCTGTAGATCTGGTTCTTCCTGCTGTAGATCTGGTTCTTCCTGCTGTAGATCTGGTTCTGCTGTAGATCTGGTTCTTCCTGCTGTAGATCTGGTTCTTCCTGCTGTAGATCTGGTTCTTCCTGCTGTAGATCTGGTTCTGCTGTAGATCTGGTTCTTCCTGCTGTAGATCTGGTTCTTCCTGCTGTAGATCTGGTTCTGCTGTAGATCTGGTTCTGCTGTAGATCTGGTTCTTCCTGCTGTAGATCTTGTTCTTCCTGCTGTAGATCTTGTTCTTCCTGCTGTAGATCTGGTTCTTCCTGCTGTAGATCTGGTTCTGCTGTAGATCTGGTTCTTCCTGCTGTAGATCTGGTTCTTCCTGCTGTAGATCTGGTTCTTCCTGCTGTAGATCTGGTTCTGCTGTAGATCTGGTTCTTCCTGCTGTAGATCTGGTTCTTCCTGCTGTAGATCTTGTTCTTCCTGCTGTAGATCTGGTTCTTCCTGCTGTAGATCTGGTTCTTCCTGCTGTAGATCTGGTTCTTCCTGCTGTAGATCTGGTTCTTCCTGCTGTAGATCTGGTTCTTCCTGCTGTAGATCTTGTTCTTCCTGCTATAGATATGGTTCTGCTGTAGATCTGGTTCCCTCTGGTTCACCCTGGAGGCCCTGAGTTGAAAACATCCAACACAATAGCAGCCAGAGTTCTTTAGGTGTAGATGTTCCAGTGGTTGCTCTCCAACAGTGAGAAAGCGAAACACACTTTACTCTAGACTTCAACAAAAGCCAGCGCAGTGTGTGTCTCACCTTTTGCAATCTAACGCTCTAAAGTGCTCGGGGAGATGAACCCTCGCCCCCCAGAAGTAAAACATGATGTAGCCTCACAGTTCTCATGCCAGCAGTCTCCATGAGCCGTGTTCAGACTAGTGCCATGTCCAAGCGTTCACTCTCAACGTCTATGAAGGGAAGGAGCAGGAGGAGCAGGAGGAGGAGTAGGAAGAGGAGCAGGAGTAGTAGTAGTAGGAGGAGGAGGAGGAGGAGGAGGAGGAGGAGGAGGAGGAGGAGGAGTAGGAAGAGGAGCAGGAGGAGGAGGAGGAGGAGGAGGAGAGGAGGAGGAGAGGAAGAGGAGCAGGAGGAGTAAGAGGAGGAGGAGCAGGAGCAGGAAGAAGAGTAGGTTAAGGAGCAGGAGGAGCAGGAGGAGCAGGAGGAGGAGAAGAAAGACAGGGAGCAGACGTCCTTCCAGGGACAGAGCTTTAGGGAACAGAAGTGTTGAAAGCTAGATAAAGTGCTGAGTGCTGCAGAAACCTTGAATTATTCACTGAATGTGGTGAACATCATGTATATAAGTCTATAAATAGATTTATATTTATGTAAATGTATCTACAGGACTGGGACAGACCGAGGCGTACCCAGCGGCCGTTACCAGGAAGAGATCGCCTGTCAGTCAAACGTCGTCATGCTGACGTCTTGGCGCGTCAAGTCGCTCACCTGCAGGTTAGCTGCAGGTTAGCTGCAGGTTAGCTGCAGGTTAGCTGCAGGTTAGCTGCAGGTTAGCTGCAGGTTAGCTGCAGGTTAGCTGCAGGTTAGCTGCAGGTTAGCTGCAGGTTAGCTGCAGGTTAGCTGCAGGTTAGCTGCAGGTTAGCTGCAGGTTAGCTGCAGGTTAGCTGCCGGTTAGCGGGGAGACGAGGAGAGTGTGACAGCCAGACACCCAGCAAGGAGGACATGTATAGAACTGGGACAGTCAAACGCACACACACACACACACACACACACACACACACACACACAAACACAAACACACTGCCCCTAGCCCTCCACCCAAGCTTGTAGACTCCCACTACCACCTGAGTGTTGTTATTAATTCATGGCAGAGCTGATGGAAGACATGACCGCACACGCGGTCAGTCTGGTGGAGAAATATTGAACGTCTGAATAAATATGTACTGAACGTGTTCCGACCACACACACTGGGCCGCTGAACCAATCACAGGACAGAACTCCCCTAACTGACCCTAACCCCCACACATACACTAACCCCCTCACATACCCTAACCCCCACTCATACACTAACCCCCTCATAGACCATCCCTAACCTAAAAGTCCTAGGTTCTAGCGGTGGCAGGAAGCTCATCATCGTACAGCATGAGCCCCAGTGCAGTATGTGCAAAAATAAAAAGAATGCAGACAACAATAAGCAACAAAGTACTTATTGAGTGCCTATTGAGTCCATCCTTTTATCCTTATTTCACTAAATCAGAGCATATTTCAACAAGTCTATGGTAAGGGTTAGTTAGTCTTGTAATTGGTTGAGGTTAAATGGTCGGCTCCGAAAGAAGAATCCTTAATTAGCACAACGGATAGCTCAGTCACCAAAGCATGCTATGCTCATTAAGATAACACTGAGCGGACATTAAGCTAACACTGAGCAGACACTGAGCTAGCATTAGGCTTACACTGAGCTAACACTGAGCTGCCATTGAGTTAACATTAGGCTAACATTGACTAACCTTAAGCTAACATTGAGCTAATGTTAAACCAACACTGGGCTAAATCTAAAGTTAGGGTAGGCCATTTGCAAAAACCAGCCAGAGTAAGCTTGAATTTAGAAAAACATCCCACACCTACCTTCAGGCCTCGCTCTTAAGCCACTCCCCCAAAACACATGACTAGCTCACTAGCCTTAGCAATAGGTCTGCCTAGCCTTGTGGAAGACTCCGCTCCTGTGCAAAGGGTGCACAGGCAGAGTTTTTGTCGGAGCATTTGATCTGACAAACATTGAGCTAATACTGAGCTAACCTTAACCCTACACTGAACCAACATTAAGCAAATCATAAGCAAACCTTAAGCCAACCCTGAGCTAACATTAAACCTACACCAAGCTAACACCGACCTAACCTTAAGCTAACATTTGCCTTACATTGACCTAACATCAGCTTAACACTAGTTAATTATGCCACTGGTTCCCTAGAGGTCTGTCAACGAGCAGCTTGGAAAGTTACACATTATCTAGATGCTAATTTTAGCAAGAACCAGAAGGAAAATTTTAACTGTTTTCTTAACAATTAATAATTATTGGAGAAGCAGAAGTCAACTATGATGAAAATTGTCCATCACACACAGAGAGAGAGAGAGAGAGAGAGAGAGAGAGAGAGAGAGAGAGAGAGAGAGAGAGACAAATAAAGGAGAACTACATATCATACCCTGCAGATATTCATAGAAACCAAATTATTCTAAAAATACACCAGAAATAGGTTCGTTTTTCTTCTTCTTCTTTCAGTACTTTTATTGTTTACACACCCACACACACACACACACCCACACTCACAACCACCCACACACACACACACACCCACACTCACAACCACCCACACACACACACACACACACACACACACACATTCAAAGTGATTAAGGAATGTCGGTTATGAGTCAAATTCAGAGCACACACACCTCAGCTCTTAAGCTTCAAAGCTAATTAGTCTAGTCTGGCCTTTATCACAGTAACAGTCTTTCATTTATCAAAGCTTCAGTCTGTCCTTTATCACAGATCAGTAGGAGACAGATCTATGGTGCTAGATCAGTGGGAGATAGATATATGGTGCTAGATCAGTAGGAGACAGATTTATGGTGCTAGATCAGTGGGAGATAGATCTATGGTGCTAGATCAGTAGAATACAAAGAGCTCTATGGTGCTAGATCAGTGGGAGACAGATCTATGGTGCTAGATCAGTAGGAGACAGATCTATAGTGCTAGATCAGTGGGAGACAGATATATGGTGCTAGATCAGTAGGAGACAGATCTATGGTGCTAGATCAGTAGGAGACAGATCTATAGTGCTAGATCGGTAGGAGACAGAGATCTATAGTGCTAGATCAGTAGGAGACAGATATATAGTGCTAGATCAGTAGGAGACAGATATATGGTGCTAGATCAGTAGGAGACAGATCTATGGTGCTAGATCAGTAGGAGACAGATCTATGGTGCTAGATCAGTAGGAGACAGAGATCTATAGTGCTAGATCAGTAGGAGACAGATATATAGTGCTAGATCAGTAGGAGACAGATATATGGTGCTAGATCAGTAGGAGACAGATCTATGGTGCTAGATCAGTAGGAGACAGATCTATAGTGCTAGATCAGTAGGAGACAGATATATGGTGCTAGATCAGTAGGAGACAGATCTATGGTGCTAGATCAGTAGGAGACAGAGCTCTATGGTGCTAGATCAGTAGGAGACAGATATATGGTGCTAGATCAGTAGGAGACAGATCTATGGTGCTAGATCAGTAGGAGACAGATCTATAGTGCTAGATCAGTAGGAGACAGATCTATGGTGCTAGATCAGTAGGAGACAGATCTATGGTGCTAGATCAGTAGGAGACAGAGCTCTATGGTGCTAGATCAGTAGGAGACAGATCTATGGTGCTAGATCAGTAGGAGACAGATATATGGTGCTAGATCAGTAGGAGACAGATCTATGGTGCTAGATCAGTAGGAGACAGATCTATAGTGCTAGATCAGTAGGAGACAGAGATCTATAGTGCTAGATCAGTAGGAGACAGATATATAGTGCTAGATCAGTAGGAGACAGATATATGGTGCTAGATCAGTAGGAGACAGATCTATGGTGCTAGATCAGTAGGAGACAGATCTATGGTGCTAGATCAGTAGGAGACAGAGATCTATAGTGCTAGATCAGTAGGAGACAGATATATAGTGCTAGATCAGTAGGAGACAGATATATGGTGCTAGATCAGTAGGAGACAGATCTATGGTGCTAGATCAGTAGGAGACAGATCTATGGTGCTAGATCAGTAGGAGACAGATCTATGGTGCTAGATCAGTAGGAGACAGAGATATATGGTGCTAGATCAGTAGGAGACAGAGATCTATGGTGCTAGATCAGTAGGAGACAGATCTATGGTGCTAGATCAGTAGGAGACAGATCTATGGTGCTAGATCAGTAGGAGACAGATCTATGGTGCTAGATCAGTGGGAGACAGAGATCTACTGGTGGGGAGTCTTGGCGTACATTCAGAGTCTAAATGAAAGTGATAACGGGAGTGTCTGAGTAGTTCATGTCCGTCGCGATGCTGAGGAACTCTGCTGTCTCAGCCCAGAGGAAACATTACATCATCGCATAGCTCTTGTTTATCACGTTGTGGTGCCCTCCATCAGTCAATACTTATCATATATCATATATCATATATCATATCATATATCATATCATATATCATATATCATATCATATATCATATATCATATATCATATATCATATATCATATCATATCATATATCTTATCATATCTCATATCATATCTCATATCTCATATCATATATCATATATCATATCATATGTCTGATTGTTATGTTATACTGGATGTTTAACAGATGGGGGATGTTATTATTAGTGGTAGTAGTATTCTATGAGAATTTGACAAAAACACAATTATTTAATAATATATATTTTAATATAAATATAATAATATAAAGAAATTGTATTCTTTTCGTCTCTAGCTTGTTAAAATAAGCTAGAGTAGGGCTATTATGTATTTGAGTATTTTTATATAGCCTGAATATACATACATTCAATAGGAAATATTTGACTATATGATATATATATATATATATATATATATATATATATATATATATATATATATACGTATACATTTATTAATCTGTTGTTTAGCCCATAAAGGCTATAGTGTGTTTATAGTAAGTATTAACCTTGTGTTTTTCTAAATCCCTATTTTTAGCCATTCAGAGATATAATGTGGGGATGAAACTATGTTGTGATTTTGCTGTGGATGCTGAAGTATATTTTGTATGGCTATGTTTAAAACGATTGACTTCAATGTCAATAGAGGACTTTAACTGTTTACCAAAGCACAGTTGGTCTTTACATTCAACTTATACTCTCCCTACCCAAGGAGCAGTGAATACTCCTCTCCTCTATCTCCTCTCCCTCACCCTCTTCCATCTCCTTCTCTCCCTCCTCCTCCTCCTCCTCTCCCTCCTCTCCTCCTCCTCCTCTCCTCTTCTGTTCACTCATCTCTCCTCCCCCTCTCTCTCCCCACAAGCCTCCAGGGGGCGGGAACATCTGCTGGATGAAAACACCCCGTCATCACATGACATTGAGCGTCCACGTCTCGCGGGTCTACAATAATACACTATCAGCAAACAGTCAATGACAGAGGGGCGGGGGGGGGGGGGGGGGGGGGGGGGTTAAGCGCGTGTACGCGGGCTGTGCGCGACCCCTAGAGAATCCCTCATTCCCGAGTGTCATCTCTTACACCGGTCCGGTGCAGTTCGAGTCCTCGAGCCGCGGTAACCGAGTCGGCTGTCCGGTGAGATCTCTGATCCATTCATGACGCGGAACCCCGCTTCCTTTATCCCGCCACCTGCAGCGCGGGAATATTTCACAACTCTCCCGCCGCTGCACGAGCACTGGACCAAAAATAACCAGCAGCATTCTCCTCCCCCTCCCGACCCCTCCTCCTCCCTGCCTCCCTGTCTCCTCCCACCACATGGACACGGTTAAACACAGAAACCAGCCGCGGTACCGCGAGTGTAGCGCGTGTGCACCAGTGTGGAGGCGAGCCGACGCACGCATGCAGACCCGAGCGTCGCGAGGCTGCAGCGGGAGAACCGGAGGAGGGATGGCCCGCCGCGAGCCCGACACGGACCACTTCCGTCGACTGACGCCGTATCAAAATCCTCCGTCCGTAGCGTCCGTCCATCTTTCCGCGAATTGCTGCATTGCTGTGTTCCAGGTGTAGCGGCATGCGTGTGTGTGTGCGCGCGTGTGTGTGCGCGTAGCGGCGGTGTGTGTTGCGAGGCGCGAGGCGGATGAGGCGCGTGGATGCTGGGGAGGAGGATGCTGCGGCAGGTCCTCCACAGAGGGCTGAAGGCGTCGTTTTACTGGCTCGGCTTGTTCGTCAGCAGACACCCCGTGTTCTTCCTCACCGTGCCCGCCGTGCTCACCATCATCTTCGGCTGCACGGTGCTCAGTCGCTTCGAGCCGGAGACGGACCTGGAGACGCTCGTGGCGCCGACCCACAGCCTGGCGAAGATCGAGCGCAGCCTGGCCAACAGCCTGTTCCCCATCGACCAGTCCAAACACAAGCTGTACTCGGATCTGCACACTCCCGGACGCTACGGCCGTCTCATCCTGCTGGCCCGGGCCGGGGGCAACGTGCTGGAGCTGGCCCAGCAGGTGCTGCTGGTCCACCAGCAGGTCCTGGACCTCCAGGTCAACTATAAAGGCTTCAACTACACCTTCGCACACCTGTGTGTGCTCAGCCACCGGGACAAGAGCTGCCTGCTGGACGACATCGTCACGGTGTTGGAGGACATCCGGTCTGCGGTGCTGTCCAACAGCTCGGTCCACAAGGTCCCGCTCGGCTACCCCAACACCACGCTCAAGGTGAGGACCAGAGAACCGCTCGGCACCGGGTCCACCCGTGCGCCTCGCGGGCCGCAACGCCGTTAAAGCGAAGGGCTTTTTTTATTCCCCGTCCGTCTTGCTAACGTCACCGCCGCCGTGAACACGGGAGCGTGTGAGTGAATAATAAGTGAATAGCTGCTGCTGCAGCGGTTGGCTAAGCGGTCTTTGTGAATGAAGGGGTCTTGTGTGTTCGCTGCGGACCGACAGCAATACACAGCAGCGCCGGACACACGCGCCGCGGCGGAGCGGGCGGAGCTGTCGGTGCGGGGGTTATGGATCGGTCTGTCAGTCGGTTTGTTCTTACACAACCGGAGGGAGAGAGTGGGGAGAGGGAGAGGGAGATAGGCGTATGGCCCCATGCAGTGTGTCTCCTAGCGGGACATAGCGTGAGGCTGGCGCAGTGGGATGGGGGGGGGGGGGAGGGGGGGGGGGGGGTCGTCATTCTCCGCCGTTTAAATCGAACCGGAAAAGCGATAAAACATGTCCACACACACACACACACACACACACACACACACACACACACACACACACACACACACACACACACACACACACACACACACACACACACACACACACACACACACACACACACACACACACACAGTCCGTTAGGAACATAACGGTTTACAGATAAGGTTAGTTTGTTGGTCAGTGAGCTGCGGATCACAGTTGTACTGCAGTACAGAGAAGGTTATGAGTTCATGTTTTTATATTTTATAAGCCACACACACACACACACGTAATTTTGTGTCTATTTTAATGAGCAGAGACGATTACTCCCATGTGTGCTGTGTAGTAAATGTACTTTACTAGTTCATGTGCACATGAATGCATGGATGGAGAACAGGCATTTAAATATAACAGCAGTAGTGTGGAGTAGCAGTCATCTCTATCTCTAGTAGTCTGTTATCTATCTCTAGTTGTCTGTCATCTATCTCTAGTAGTCTGTCATCTCTATCTCTAGTAGTCTGTCATCTATCTCTAGTTGTCTGTCATCTCTCTCTAGTAGTCTGTCATCTATCTCTAGTAGTTTGTCACCTTTATCTTGTTATGTCTCTAGTTGTCTGTAATCTCTCTCTAGTAGTCTGTCATCTCTCTCTAGTAGTCGGTCATCTCTCTCTAGTAGTCTGTCATCTAGCTCTAGTAGTCTGTCATCTAGCTCTAGTAGTCTGTCATCTATCTCTAGTAGTCTGTAATCTCTCTCTAGTAGTCTGTCATCTCTATCTCTAGTAGTTTGTCACCTCTATCTATCTTATGTCTCTAGTTGTCTGTAATCTCTCTCTACTAGTCCTCTAATAAATGTGGTTGAGGTGTTTTGGATATAATACCCAGAAGCCAACCACACAGCAACTATATTAAACAAATATATCTTCTATTTAATTACATAGTGGAGCTACTACATCTTAAAATATGTCACTACTCTCAGAAACACACGCTATCTACTGTACTTTCAGGTGTAAACTCTATTATAGCGACACAAGCGTAGCATTCACATAATGATTTAGCTTCATAATAGCCTACGGCGGTCAACTCTCATTCAATCCAGTGTGAGTGTAATTCAGAATATCTGCCAGAGAAATACTAGAGGGACCTTATGTGATAGCTGCACGTCTGCTCTAACGTTACAGAGCCCACACTTTAATCGTGCGTAGTAGTGCTTCATGTTATTAAACCTCAGTGAGACACTTTCTAAGGGATTTAAGGTTACATTACACATACAGTTTATATGGATATTCTGTGCTAAGTAGGACTGAGGTTAGCCTTGGGGATACTACGTTATGCTAACACCGTTTTAGCTTAACAGTATATCAGCTAACGGCAGTGTACCAATACATCAGAACAATACTAACCCAAATATGAGCACAGCAATGAAGTACATTAAGATATTGCTTGGCACCATTTATCCCAAAATATGCATCACCGTTGCCAAATGATTCAGTCATTGGACGTCACCACGCAGTTCAGCAAAGTCACGCTGAGATCGGGGCATGTTTTATGACCTCATAAATCATTACACTATTGGCAAAGCCTCATCTCCATGACGACGGGAGATGGAGGGATTCCACTGGGGGACAACAATGGGAATGAGTCACGACTGTTTAGATATTTAGCAAGCGCGGAAAGAATTCTCCTCTACATAGCGTCTGCGTGTATTTAGCATGTGTAGCACGTATTGCTAACACCGGAGCATTGCTAATTGCGAGCTTCTGATGTTTTATAGTTAATCAAGGGAAATATCTTCTTTACACCAACATTAAATCCCTTTATAACACTAAAACCATTATATAACGTTTACTGTGTAGGTTCTTTAAGTATGTATGTACTGTACCGTGTCTATTCTTGCCCATTCAGTTAATTGAGCTCCTTCCAACTATGAGATGAGGAGGAACCCTTCAGCTAGTGGGCGGAGTTACGTTGTGATTCACTGTATGTATTGGCTGGTGTCTAACGGCATTATTTAAATGACTGAATGAAGCGCTTCCTGCCGACGCGAGCGTTGGCCAGTCCACGGCTGACTGAGAGCCTGCGCCGTCCGCTATCCCCGAGCAATTACGTTACAAACACTCTTGCTAGGAAACAATACATTTACACATCTGGGTCACATTGTGTTCGCCAGACAAAAACACACAATGACAGCCCGAGCTACCCAAAGTTAGCTCCACATTAGCCCAACGTAAGTCTCATGTTAGCCTAAGCCTGGATGTTAGGGTTGCATTAGTGGGGCGTTAGCCTGGACGTTAGCCTAGCGCTTCCCAGGAGGTTAGCCTGGACGTTAGCCTAGCGCTTCCCAGGAGGTTAGCCTGGACGTTAGCGTGACATTAGCCTGGACGTTAGCGTGGCATTAGCATGGACGTTAGCGTGGCATTAGCCTGGACGTTAGCGTGGCATTAGCCTGGACGTTAGCGTGGCATTAGCCTGTGCGTGAGCTGGCGTTCCTGACCTTTTCCACGAGGACAGATGCTTCGCGGCAGAAGCAGAACAAATAGTTTGCTCAACTTTCCTCCAGTCAAAGCTAGAATCTCCTCAGAAGCTTTACCTTCGTGACCTTAAGGTCACTATTGTACAGATGGCATTACACTTCTACACCTGTAATCACACGTATAAAATAGCATTTGACCAGAAGTATAAAGACCTCTCACAAGCTGCTATCTATACAAGTAGCTCAAATAGCAGCAACTGTAGCAGGTATCTCAGCACAGGACTACAACAACTACCTCCAAACTACAACTCCCAGCCACCCAGTTTCACTGCTAGAGCACCTCTATGTTCAAAGAGTAGAGGAGGTTTGAAGGAGAGGTGGGAGTGAGGAGGGGGAGGAGGAGACAGATGTTCTGCTGATTCGAGACAGCATCATTCACACCAATCCTGCATCACATCCTGCCGTTTATACTGCACTTCATCATGTGGCAACACCTGCTCACGCCTCTCTCTCACACACACACACACACACACACACACACACACACACACACACACACACACACACACACACACACACACACACACACACACACACACACACACACACACACACACACACACACACACTCTCTCTTTTTTCAGTGAAGCCTGGAGAGACGGACATGACGACATCACTCCTCAAAACCATCACTAAAACCATGACATCACTCCTCAAAACCATCGTTAAAACCACGACATCACTCCTCAAAACCATCACTAAAACCACGACATCACTCCTCAAAACCATCACTAAAACCAAGACATCACTCCTCAAAACCATCATTAAAACCATGACATCACTCCTCAAAACCATCACTAAAACCACGACATCACTCCTCAAAACCATCACTAAAACCACGACATCACTCCTCAAAACCATCACTAAAACCACGACATCACTCCTCAAAACCATCACTAAAACCACGACATCACTCCTCAAAACCATCACTAAAACCACGACATCACTCCTCAAAACCATCACTAAAACCACGACATCACTCCTCAAAACCATCACTAAAACCAAGACATCACTCCTCAAAACCATCATTAAAACCATGACATCACTCCTCAAAACCATCACTAAAACCACGACATCACTCCTCAAAACCATCACTAAAACCACGACATCACTCCTCAAAACCATCACTAAAACCACGACATCACTCCTCAAAACCATCACTAAAACCACGACATCACTCCTCAAAACCATCACTAAAACCACGACATCACTCCTCAAAACCATCACTAAAACCACGACATTACTCCTCAAAACCTTATTTGACTTCTTTAGCGCTGTTGTCGTACCGGGGCCGGCGGGCTAGCTAAATAGCTGCTAGCCTCACCAGTGGCTAGCTGCAGCTAGCGGCGTCATCTGTTTCCCGGAGCTGTGACGTGTTACTCTGTAGCGCCACTAACCCCTCCTCCCCCCCCTCCCCCCTCCAGAGCGGCCGTGTGTCCTTCATCGCCCACCAGCTGGGGGGCGTGTCCTTCTCCCCCAACAGCCGCGACCAGCAGGTGAAGTTTGCGCGCGCGGTCCAGATCACCTACTACCTCCGGAACCATGGCCCCCCCGTCCAGGACGCCATCGCCGAGCGCTGGGAGAGCGAGTTCTGCGCCATGGTGCGGCGTCTGTCCCGCCTGCCGCCCCCCCACCCCACCGACCAGCTGCACGTCCAGTCGCTCACCTCCGGCAGCCTGTGGCGCGACTTCCACCGCACTGGCGTGCTGGCCAAGGGCGAGGTGCTGGTGAGCCTGGTGCTGGTGCTGCTGGCCGCCACCGTGTCCAGCTCCATGAGGGACTGCCTGCGGGGGAAGCCCTTCCTGGGGCTGCTGGGCGTGCTCACCATCTGCATCGCCAACGTCACCGCCGCCGGCATCTTCGTCATCTCCGACGGGAAGTTCAACGCCACGCTGCTGGGGATCCCCTTCTTCGCCATGGGTGAGTCAGGGAAGAGGGGGTGTGTGTGTGTGTGTGTAGGTGTGTGTGTACGTTTGGGTGTGCGCGTGTGTATGTGTGTGTGTGTTTGTATGCGTGTATATTTGTGTGTGTGTCTGTGTATGGGTGTGTGTGTAGGTGTGTGTGTACGTATGGGTGTCTGTGTGTGTGTGTATGTGTGTGTGTGTGTGTGTCTGTGTGTGTGTGTATGTGTGTGTGTGTGTCTGTGTGTGTGTGTGTATGTGTATGCGTGTGCGTACACTAAATATCTAGCCGGTGTTCCTAACTACGAGCGTGATCACAGAGAGACCGCGCCACGTGGTCACCATTACCCGTTACTATGACAACCAGTACTATGATGTTACTCTGATCAGTAGTCGAGGGTTGTTATGACGACCGTGACCATAGGGAGGTTTTTCAGGATGGCTCCAGACTACAAACCAAGGCTCCGGATGCTTCTTCAAAGTGGATCTGACAACACAGGTCTCCAGTGGTAGCGGGCAAACACCAAGTCCGGGGGTTGGGGGGGGGTCAGCGGTCACCATGGTAACGGTTGACGAGGGTACCCAGAGGTCATAGGTGGCGACGGTGAATCATGACAGTTCAGTAGCATGCTGGTCTCCTTGGCGACGGTGAATCATGACAGTTCAGTAGCATGCTGGTGTCCATGGCGTCGATGAATCATGACAGTTCAGTAGCATGCTGGTCTCCATGGTGACGGTGAATCATGACAGTTCAGTAGCATGCTGGTGTCCGTGGTGACGGTGAATCATGACAGTTCAGTAGCATGCTGATCTCCGCGGCAACGGGGAACAACCCTCAGAACCTCCGTGGGAGGTGTTCCTCTCTGAGGGAGGAGTGGTCCGGGATTTATGATGGATGGATGAGGAGCATTACTAGGGCTGGGGAGACCCCAGATCAGACTCACATTCCGCTAGGAGTCTACCGTAGCAGAGGGATCCAATCAGAGCCCTGAGGAACACACTGTTATCCAAAGAGACTGACTGGAGCAGGTAGAGGTTAGACAGTACAGAGACAGGTCATTAAGGAGCAGGTAGGGGTTAGACAGTACAGAGACAGGTCATTAAGGAGCAGGTAGGGGTTAGACAGTACAGAGACAGGTCATTAAGGAGCAGGTAGGGGTTAGACAGTACAGAGACAGGTCATTAAGGAGCAGGTAGGGGTTAGACAGTACAGAGACAGGTCATTAAGGAGCAGGTAGGGGTTAGACAGTACAGAGACAGGTCATTAAGGAGCAGGTAGGGGTTAGACAGTACAGAGACAGGTCATTAAGGAGCAGGTAGGGGTTAGACAGTACAGAGACAGGTCATTAAGGAGCAGGTAGGGGTTAGACAGTACAGAGACAGGTCATGAAGGAGCAGGTAGGGGTTAGACAGTACAGAGACAGGTCATTAAGGAGCAGGTAGGGGTTAGACAGTACAGAGACGGCTCATTAAGGAGCAGGTAGGGGTTAGACAGTACAGAGACAGGTCGTTAAGGAGCAGGTAAGGGTTAGACAGTACAGAGACAGGTCATTAAGGAGCAGGTAGGGGTTAGACAGTACAGAGACGGCTCATTAAGGAGCAGGTAGGGGTTAGACAGTACAGAGAAAGGTCATTAAGGAGCAGGTAGGGGTTAGACAGTACAGAGACAGGTCATTAAGGAGCAGGTAGGGGTTAGACAGTACAGAGACAGGTCGTTAAGGAGCAGGTAAGGGTTAGACAGTACAGAGACAGGTCGTTAAGGAGCAGGTAAGGGTTAGACAGTACAGAGACGGGTCATTAAGGAGCAGGTAGGGGTTAGACAGTACAGAGACAGGTCGTTAAGGAGCAGGTAAGGGTTAGACAGTACAGAGACAGGTCATTAAGGAGCAGGTAGGGGTTAGACAGTACAGAGACGGCTCATTAAGGAGCAGGTAGGGGTTAGACAGTACAGAGACAGGTCATTAAGGAGCAGGTAGGGGTTAGACAGTACAGAGACAGGTCATTAAGGAGCAGGTAGGGGTTAGACAGTACAGAGACAGGTCATTAAGGACCAGGTAGGGGTTAGATAGTACAGACAGGTCATTAAGGAGCAGGTAGGGGTTAGACAGTACAGAGACAGGTCGTTAAGGAGCAGGTAGGGGTTAGACAGTACAGAGACAGGTCATTAAGGAGCAGGTAGGGGTTAGACAGTACAGAGACGGCTCATTAAGGAGCAGGTAGGGGTTAGACAGTACAGAGACAGGTCATTAAGGAGCAGGTAGGGGTTAGACAGTACAGAGACAGGTCATTAAGGAGCAGGTAGGGGTTAGACAGTACAGAGACAGGTCATTAAGGACCAGGTAGGGGTTAGATAGTACAGACAGGTCATTAAGGAGCAGGTAGGGGTTAGACAGTACAGAGACAGGTCGTTAAGGAGCAGGTAGGGGTTAGACAGTACAGAGACAGGTCATTAAGGAGCAGGTAGGGGTTAGACAGTACAGAGACAGGTCATTAAGGAGCAGGTAGGGGTTAGACAGTACAGAGACGGGTCATTAAGGAGCAGGCAGGGGTTAGACAGTACAGAGACGGGTCATTAAGGAGCAGGTAGGGGTTAGACAGTACAGAGACGGGTCATTAAGGAGCAGGTAGGGGTTAGACAGTACAGAGACGGGTCATTAAGGAGCAGGTAGGGGTTAGGCAGTATACGCTCTGACACGCATACACACTCTGGACAGCTGCTGTACGAGCTGCGTTGTTTGATTGATGTGTGTGTGTGTGTGTGTGTGTGTGTGTGTGTGTGTGTGTGTGTGTGTGTGTGTGTGTGTGTGTGTGTGTGTGTGTCTACATTTCATTCTGCGACGACCATCTGCTCTGCCAATCTGTTCTAAAATTAAGAAAAAAAGTTGCTTCATTGAATGTAGAAATATTGATCATTGACATACATAGCCAAGCATGCATTTTATGCATCTCTCAAGCACACACACACACACACACACACACACACACACACACACACACACACACACACACACACACACACACACACACACACACACACACACACACACACACACACACACACACACACACACACACACTGCCAATCAGCTGACGGCCTAATACAACTAAAAGCTTTCCAGTCGTTATACTGGCCTAATCGATTTATTGGCCTTTAGAGTTGATTAACTCATTAACATATTTACTTCCTTCCCTCACCTTTATAGTTAATTAACTTCCTCCATCCAGGATATGCAGTACAGTGTAGAGTACTAGTAGTAGAGGGTAGATCCTATGGAATATTTGAAAGTGTAAGCAAACCCTGTCTGGAAACGTTGTGGATTTGTCGTGCCTTTCCATTCTGATCCTACCCAATTGAATGTTGTTTTGAGTTCGTTTTCGTGCACTCACATTACCCCAAAGGCCCCCGATAACATTCAAACCCAGAGAAATCCGTCGTTTTAGTCACGATAACGGTCCGCTACATTTGGTCGCATGTCAGTGGCGTCGCATGCCCTTTGACCCCTAACACCCCGGGAAACAGACAGAAATAGTGATCCAGTAGAGACCTAATCTATTGATATACTTGAATATCGGTCTAGCCTACTACGATGTGCTGCTTTGACCGGTGGCTCATGCCAGCCACCAAGCTAATGCAGTGTTTCACACCCACACACACACACACACACACACACACACACACACACACACACACACACTTTACTGGGGTCGTTACATCATCCCTCAGAGAGAGCGACGGCGTCCGCGATCGATAGTGACTATAAAGAAAAAAAAAAGGGTATAATCTAATTTCATTGTAGAGCTGCGTGCAACACATTTCCTCTCTCTCCCTCCTCCTCCTCCCCCTTGCTCTCTCTCTCCCTCCCTCTCTCCCTCCCTCCTTATCTTCCACATCTTTTCTCCTCCATTCTCTCTCTCTGTGTGTGTGTGTGTGTGTGTGTGTGTGTGTGTGTGTGTGTGTGTGTGTGTGTGTGTGTGTGTGTGTGTGTGTGTGTGTGAATGCAGACAAACACCCATCTGGCTAGCATTACGATCCAGGGTGGCTGCGAGGTGAATCAGGCCCATAATGACCTCTGACCTCTGACCTCTCTGTGTTCCAGGTCACGGGACTAAAGGCGTGTTCGAGCTGCTGGCGGGGTGGAGGAGGACCAGGGAGAACCTCCCCTTCAAGGAGCGCGTGGCGGACGCCTTCGCCGACGTGATGGTGTGCTACACCATGACCAGCTCGCTCTACATCATCACCTTCGGCATGGGCGCCAGTCCCTTCACCAACATCGAGTCGGTGAAGATCTTCTGCCGGAGCATGTGCGTGGCCGTCCTGGTCAACTACTTCTACGTCTTCTCCTTCTACGGCTCCTGCCTGGTGTTCGCGGGGCAGCTGGAGCAGAACCGCTACCACAGCGTGTTCTGCTGCAGGATCCCGTCCGCCGAGTACCTGGACCGCCAGCCCGCCTGGTTCAGGACCGTGATGAGCGACGGCCACGGCCTGTCCACGCACCACGACAGCGTGCCGTACCAGGACCACTTCATCCAGCACTTCCTGCGGGAGCACTACACCGAGTGGATCACCAACACCTACGTCAAGCCCTTCGTGGTCATCCTGTACCTCATCTACGCGTCCTTCTCCTTCATGGGATGCCTACAGATCAGCGACGGCTCCAACGTGGTCAACCTGCTGGCCAGCAACTCGCCCAGTGTGTCGTACGCGCTGACGCAGCAGAAGTACTTCAGCAACTACAGCCCCGTCATCGGCTTCTACATCTACGAGCCCATCGAGTACTGGAACGCCACGGTGCAGGAGCACCTGAAGACGCTGAGCAACGGCTTCAACAAGATCTCCTGGATGGACAACTTCTACCAGTACCTGCGCGTGGCCAACGTGAGCGCGTCCACCAAGAGCGACTTCATCGGCGTCCTGAAGGGCTCCTTCCTGCGGAGCCCGGAGTACCAGCACTTCACGGAGGACATCATCTTCTCCAAGAACCGCGAGAGCGACGAGTACGACATCATCGCCTCGCGCATGTACCTGGTGGCCAGGACCGCGGAGAAGAAGCGCGAGGAGGTGGTGGAGCTGCTGGAGAAGCTGCGTCCGCTGATGCTCATCAACAGCATCAAGTTCATCGCTTTCAACCCCACATTCGTGTTCATGGACCGCTACAGCTCCTCCGTCATCTCCCCCGTCCTCACCTCGGGTTTCAGCGTGCTCACCGTCCTCATCCTCACCTTCTTCCTGGTGGTCAACCCGCTGGGGAACCTGTGGCTGATCCTGACCGTGACCTCGGTGGAGCTGGGCGTCCTGGGCCTGATGACCCTGTGGAACGTCGGCATGGACGGCGTCTCCATCCTGTGCCTTATTTACACTCTCAACTTCGCCGTGGACCACTGTGCGCCGCACCTGTACACCTTCGTCCTGGCCACCGAACACACGAGGACCCAGTGCGTCAAGCTGGCGCTGGAGGAGCACGGCGCCGCCATCTTGCAGAACGCGTCCTGCTTCGCGATCGGGATGGTGCCGCTGGTGTTTGTGCCTTCCAACCTGACCTACACGCTGTTCAAATGCTCCCTGCTGACGGCCGGCTGCACCGTGCTGCACTGCTTCGTCATCCTCCCGGTCTTCCTCACCTTCTTCCCGCCGTCCAAAAAGAGGCACAAGAAGAAGAAGCGTGCCAAGCGGAAGGAGCGGGAGCGCGAGCGGGAGAGAGAGCGGGAGCGGGAGCGCGAGCGGGAGGAGATAGAGTGCATCGAAGTGAGGGAAAACCCTGATCACGTGACCAACGTCTGATCTTGTCAAGCGGCGAGGGATCCGTCAGTGATGGTGGAGGCTGAGAGGCGTTAGCCCCTCCCCCCGGGGGGGGGGGGGGGGGGGGGGGGCCAAGATGTCCCATGACGTCATAAGAGGGGCGGGCACCAAAGGCCCCAGGCAATAGGAGTCAAGCTGGCCAAAGCGAGGGGCCTCGTTGGCCAGTCCTTCAGTCCGGAGGGTGCGTCTCATCTGCACAAACCTCCCACGCGCTCGCGGTTCACAGGCTGAAGACCACAGAAATATCCACTTCAGCAAAGTAGAGAATCCAACGTACGTAAAAACCAAATAAACACAAGCAATTCATGGCCAGCCTCTGGCTGAACCAACGGGCAGACGTGCCTCTGCAGGGGAGCGACGGCCTTCTCAAACTCTCCCTCAGATATCGATAGATGATACCGTCTCAGTGTGGACGGCGAAGCTAAAGAGGAGCCTGGGATGGAGAAGAGATCCACACCCGCCCACGCCAGAGGCAACCTTTGCTTTTTCCAGAGAGAGACGACGCGAATGCGAGGGGTTATTGAGGATGGACGGACGGACGGACGGACGGGGGGGGGGGGGGGGGGGGGGTCTCCAGGAGAGGAATACTGCCCGGTCGCCGAGGTGGAAGGGAACAGCCAGCTGGTTTTGTCTCATGATAAACGCATGAGATCAACATTTAAAAAGGTTTTGTGTTTCGCCGCTGGGCCACCGGTCAGGATCCGCTGTATTGTGACCAGCGAGGGGACTCGACTCTGCGTCCTCTTAAGACGAGGGGTGGGATATTTGATTCAACCCCATCCCGGACTGGAACCCATCCGAACTAACGAAGGACTGTGTTAATAAATCGGAAGAAGCCGGCTTCGGTTTTAAAAGACTCATTGACGGACAGTAGTGCCAATTGTACAGGATGTCTGTGACCACATGTGAATCAATTCATTACGCAGAATGATTTCAAGCCAAACCTTGATCAACAATCATCATGGGGATAACGCACGGGGCAAGCAGCAGCGATTAGGATTCCACTGTAAAATTGGCTAAAGTCTAGAGGCTCTTAAAACTAGCTCTATTGGCGAACTAGCTTGTTGCTACCTCCTAGTTAGCGTATAGCTCTCCATCTTAAGTTTGAAACACCGTATCCCAGCAGCCACTGCTCCTCATTCAGTGTGACCGAAGCAGTCCAAGGTGGAGCCCCCGCCCTAGGGGTGGGGGGGGGGGGGGGGGGGGGGGGGGGGGGGGGGGGGGGACAGTATTGACTAGGACAGCTGACGGCAGATAAGAATCTCTCTCGCAACTCCAGTACAAGCCTGCTCAGTGGCAGCTGCCCCCTTCAGATCCCGACCCAGAGGGCCCGAGCCGAGCCGAGGGCCCGCAGAGCGCCGCTGGGAGACGACGATAGAGGGGGCCCAAGTGGTGGGGCAGGGTCTGTCCAGGACCTGGCGGGTCCATCTCTTCCTACTGGTCAGACCGGTCTGGGGCTGAGGTGACGGAGCTTCATCGCTCGATTCTAGGCTGGCTTGGGGGGGGGGGGGGGGGGGAGGCTGGTGAACTGAATCTCTGCGGAGAACGAAATGACAGGGATTCAAACGGTTTAGACGATCGCCCACCAGAGGAGAGAAACCAACTCTTCCCATTGCTGTCCACCGAAGCAGGAAGCATCTCTCTGTTCAGGTCGGTTGAGAATACAGCAGTCCGGTCTGCAGCCCTCCCTCAACCCCGTATGGATTCTGTTTCCAACGTTGGGAGACGTCCTAGCATTCTCCTGTCCAACTAGACAAATAGCTCCCTGTAGAGGAGGCTAGGCGAAGATAGCCTAGGCTAAGCCCGGCTAGGCCAAGATATGCTAGGCTAAGATGGGCTAGGCCAAGATAGGCTATGCTAGGCCAAGATAGGCTAGGCTAGGCTAGGCTAGGCCAAGATAGGCTAGGCTAGGCTAAGCTCGGCTATAGCATCACGTAGACCCCTGCCAAGTATGTACAGCAAGAAGGCATGACAAATCTCAATTAAAAGGAAAGAGGTACGAGAAGTACTAGATAATGTACTTGCCCTAAATGGACTGTGTATGCATGGCACTGTATTGTATGTATGCATGTATTTGAGTTTTTGTACGGTGTCTGCGTATTTCTTTTGTTCCTTTCTACGGTGTAGTGACCTATATCTGTTGTTTTGATGCATATTCTGTAACACCATGTTCTGCAAAACAACATGTATGTTCCACGACAAAGCCAGAGGATTCTCCTGTGTATTATAAATGTACATTATTCTTTTATATATTTTATAAGAAAAACAACAAATTATAACGTTTTTTATCACATAGTTTTCTTACAAAAAGCAATAAAAACAGAGACAGTGGAGCACAGTAGGCCAGTAATAAAGAGTGGACTGTGAACATTAAATACAAGATGGTCGCCTTGCACACCCTGTGTCCCTTTGTTGACCTTGAGGACCGCAACCGTTTGGATTATCAACACGTCTTTTATTTAAGTTATCCATGTACCTATAACTTAACTCGTTTTCCGCCTCCACCCAGGCGGTGTAATACAGGGAAATATTTCACAGCCTCTTTTTTACAAGACGTGTACATCAGGCTTGGTGATCGTTTTTATGGCTGCAAAACAAAAAATATCAATAAAATATACATTTTGAAGTCTTAAAGAGTGTAAGCAAAGCGTTCGACTCTTTTGAGATGTGTACAGTCCTGTTCTTCCTGACCAGGTCTGCTCTCCTCCTCCTCCTCCTCCTCCTCCTCCCCCCCCGTTGCTCCTCCCCCTGCTCCTCCTCCTCCTCCCCGGCTCCTCCTCCTCTCCCTGCTCCTCCCCCTGCTCCTCCTCCTGCTCCTCCCCTTGCTGCTCCTCCTCCTCCTCCTCCTCCTCCTCCTCCTCCTCACTATGGAGGAGTCCCTCGGCTCCCAGGCCTGAACCAGGCCATGGAAGACCTCGTCCTGGTGGTTTGGCTGGGGGTTCTATGGCTCTGGGGTCACATGGTGCTCCTGGGTTGTCCTACCCGGGAGGAGCAGGAGGAACCGAGAGGATAGTGATGCGACGGAGCGTGACGTAGTGGATCACCAACCCCACAGCTTCTTCGCGCTCCCAGACGCTAAATCTACGGAGAGGCCCTCACAAGGGAGCAGTCATGTTCTACGTTCCCTCCCCTGGTTTTTAATGTTCTGTCCCCGTCCTGTCCCCCCGTCCCCAGTCCCCCGTCCCCCGTCCCCGTCCCCAGCAGTCTCTACCAATCAACGTCTCAGGTGTAGAAAAGGGCTGAAGCTGAAGGACTTTTACTTTGGGAGCCGGGGATTTTCCACCTCGGCGTGATCGTGCACAGGAAGGTTTCCACGCAACTGTAAAAATAAAAGCCCCCTGGACGATAAAGTTAGGCAAACCGGGTTGAATAATCTGTCCCAACAACAGCCCGGAGGAAAGCATCGCAGCGATGTCGCTTCCCATCTGTCCTGCGTGTCCACCAGCCAGCTGAAGGGATCCACAGCTGTCATCTCCCTCCGTTAGCGCCAACCTCAGGTAACGTCCCAATGTCAGTTTACAGGAACCAGGAAGGCCCACTGGACAACGTTGGCTCCGTCGGGTTTCTTTGTGTCGACTGCAACATTAACCCCCTTTGCTTTTCCGTGTGTTAAGACAAATTATAAGGCATTTGTTGTCCGTTGAAACATTAAAAAAAAAAACGTTTAAAATATACTCTGAGCGTTCTCTTCCTCCGCCTACGTTGAGATTCTTTTGGAGTAGTATTTTATCCGAACCCATCCAGGGGAGCGTGACATCAGGGGTGGATTTGAAGAGGTGTGATGGGATGTTAATGTGGTCACAGCAGTGTGTCACGCTAACACAAATGTATTCTGTTCCGGCGTTTTGTGTTGTCCTTCCATCTGCTCTCCATGGAAACCATGAAACACTGGGAGCAACGGGTTGAAGGGAGCAATAAATGGTAGACAGCGATAGATAGGTAAGCTTTGTGTCATGTTAGCTGGTGGTGTTTAACTAGCAGGTTTAGTGAGCAGTGTTACGCTAGCAGGTAAAGCTGGGTTTGCATGGCAGGTTTAAGATAACCAGATTAGCTGGCAATGTTTAGTTGGCAGTCTTTAGCTAGTAGGTTTAATGAGTGGGATTAGCCAGCGATGATTAGCTAGCAGGTTTAGCTGGCAGTGTTTAGCTAGCAGGTTTAGCAAGCAGGTTGAGCAGTTTTTAGCAGTGTTTGTCTGGCTCTGCTGAAGCGGTGAGAGATGTAGTGCATGTCGTGTTGTAGGGCCAACGTATACCTTCCTCCATTGGTTTACTCGGAACAGGAAGTGATTCAGGAAGTTGTGATGTCACAGGTTGTGTTAATAATCCGAGTCACTAACTTACTGCCGGGCGATACGGAGACTGCCGTACGCCAAAACACCTCCTGGCTCCCACCTCCTCCTATATCCCTATATTCCCTCCTCCTCCTCCCTACATCTCTCTTCTCCTCCTCCCTAAATCTCTCTCCTCCTCCTCCTCCCTACATCTCCCTTCTCCTCCCTACATCTCTCCTCCTCCTTCTCCTCCTCTCTACATCTCTCTTCTCCTCCCTACATCTCTCTTCTCCTCCTCCCTACATCTCTTTTCTCCTCACGTCTCCCTTCTCCTCCTCCCTACATCTCTCTTCTCCTCCTCCCTACGTCTCTCCTCCTCCCTACATCTCTCTTCTCCTCCTCCTCCCTACATTTCTCTTCTCCTTCTCCCTATGTCTCTCCTCCTCCCTGCATCTCTCTTCTTCTCCTCCTCCTCCCTACATCTCTCTTCTTCTCCTCCTCCTCCTCCTCCCTACATCTCTCTTCTTCTTCTCCTCCTCCTCCTCCTCCTCCTCCTCCTCCTCCTCCCTACATCTCTCTTCTCTTCCTCCTCCTCCCTACATCTCTCTTCTCCTCCTCCCTACGTCTCTCCTCCTCCCTATATCTCTCTTCTCCTCCTCCTCCCTACATTTCTCTTCTCCTCCTCCCTATGTCTCTCCTCTTCCTCCTCCCTGCATCTCTCTTCTTCTCCTCCTCCTCCCTATGTCTCTCCTCTTCCTCCTCCCTGCATCTCTCTTCTTCTCCTCCTCCTCCCTACATCTCTCTTCTTCTCCTCCTCCCTACATCTCTTCTCCTCCTCCTCCCTACATCTCTCTTCTTCTTCTCCTCCTCCTCCCTACATCTCTCTTCTTCTCCTCCTCCTCCCTACATCTCTCTTCTCTTCCTCCTCCTCCCTACATCTCTCTTCTCCTCCTCCCTATGTCTCTCCTCCTCCTCCCTACATCTCTCTTCTTCTCCTCCTCCTCCCTACATCTCTCTTCTCTTCCTCCTCCTCCCTACATCTCTCTTCTCCTCCTCCTCCCTAAATGGTCACCAGGTGAGTCCACCTGGTCAGCAGAGTCCAAGACAAAGAGAGCTGGACTCAGAGGCTAATTATGTCATGAATACCCATCAACACAAGTCCCATCACTACACATACACACACATAGACCTAAAACTAGAACTACTAACACACACACACACAACTTTTAAAACAGGTGGTTAGGGATATAATATAGTAATATAAGATAAGTAATGTTATGGTTATAATATAGTAGTTCTATAAATCCTCCCAGGCCGATACGACTACACTCTGCATCACTCTGCCAAATAAGGAGCCGCGGCGCCCCCCAACGGCAACGCGAGGTGACGCGTTTTGTTTCGTAGTGAGAAATAAAGTTCAACCACTACAGAAACTTTCAGCCAAGTTCCACATGTTCACGAATCCTCACCCTAACACTCCAATGTGATGATATATATAACGGTGGTTTTTATTGTTTCAGCACAAAACTGTAACACACACACAACCAGTCGGGATAAGGCGTTCGGCCAGGTACACACTACTAACCCGCTCACACACAACACATCCAATGAACAACGACTTACTTGTAGTTGTCGGCGGAAACCAAAATCCACCCGTTCACCTGTCGCAGGTGTTCTAGGTTCACTTCCCTGGGGTAAATCCAGTGATCTTGTTGGATGATAAAATAATTGCATCTTCACATTGTTGTAGGTTCTTCTTGTTCTTGTGCGCCTCTTATCCGTCTGTGTCCACCGGACATCTGTTCGTTTGTTAACCAAGAACATGCCTGCCGACATGAATGAGCTTGGACCTAATGTTACGAATGAATATGTGACCTAATATTTACCTAGGTAAAATCATGAGCAATGATAAATGCACTTTATAACAATGAAACACGTATTGCAATGAATCGCTGAACGGATGTTGATTTTAATTTCGACTCATCAGTTACATATATCTAACACAAGAGGGCGCAGAAGGCTTAAGCCAGCATAAGGTCCACCATCACCCCGTTTCTTCTTCTTTTTTTAATGCTTTATTAGATGTATACGTTACAGTGTGTGCATTAGTGCAAGTAACAAAGCGTTCATTCTTTGTTATAAATACTAGTTTCTAGAGACTATCGCAGTTGTGTTCTCATGTCAGTATATGTAAAGCTGTAAAGTAACTGTTGTATAAATGCAGTTCCACTGACTCAAGGGAAAGGAAAACTACTCCACCCGGCGTGTGTTCTCGTTATTGCATTCACCATCTTTCAAGACTTTCAGTGACCAATACTTTGTACATATTGCAATAGTTCATCCCTCAGACAAATGTCTCCTACAAGCTCACCAGCAGGTTAGGGTCTGATTGTGTGACAATCGTATGCCTAACCGTGAACTTTGAACCCTGAACCCTGAACCTCGACACTCACCTGAACTCTGACCCTTGACCTGCAGCCTGAGATGAGGCTGCCATTGCTACTTCAACGCCACGCTAACGTGAACACCAGGGGGCAGACTTTGTGCAGATATATCCGGGGAACCTCCTGCTGTGCAGTATATCACATTTCAAAAATGTTTTATTTCTGATATTTTCAACTTTGAACTTGTAGCTTTCTAACGGACAAACACAAGAGTCAGGGTGCAAATGTCTTTCTCACGAGTCCCGCTCAAATAAGTCTCCTTGGTGTCCATGTTGATTCGTCAGAACCTCGAAGCCTTAAACGAAATCCGCCCTCCATGTCACATGACCTTGAACAGAGCATTCTGGGTAGAGAGGACCAGCTACATCGTACAGCAGTGGGAGGAGCAAGATGATTAGGTGCTGATGTGGATAGGCAGCGTGTGTATGTGTGTGTGTGTGTGTGTGTGTGATTGTGTGTGTGTGATTGAGTGTGTGTCTGTGTGTGTGTGTGCGTGTGTGTGTGTGCGTGCGCGTGCGTGTGTCTGTGTGTGATTGTGTGTGTGGGATTGTGTGTGTGTGTGATTGTGCGTGCACGTGTGTCTGTGTGTGATTGTGTGTGTGATTGTGTGTGTGTGTGTGATTGAGTGTGTGTGTGTGATTGTGTGTGTGATTGTGTGTGTGTGTGTTTGGAGGTGTGAACAAGGTGTCCAGTCGGTAGTCACGCCTCCAGCTGCGCTTCATTGGCTGGCGTCCTGCCCTTCACGGAGCGAGACACTGTATACAGCCTGGGGACGAAGAGGATGGAGTCAGGAACACCAGCAGATCCCCACTGAGAACCCACAGACCAATCAGCTATGAAGCTTCACATCTCAGCTGGCTTCCACGACCAAGGAGTTCACCCAAAGAGTTGAACCAGGATGTTCGAACCAGTGATGGAAGGAAGAGGCTGGGGAACCTGGACGCGTTGACGCTGGTTTGGTTCTAACCAGCTAACTATCTAACCAACTTACAATCTAACCAGCTAACTATCTAACCAGCTTACTATCTAACCAGCTAACTAACCAGCTAACTATCCAACCTTTAAGGGAGCAGCTGTACCTGGACGTGTTGAAGTGTGTTCGGTTCTTGAGAGCCTGGAAGCAGGACAGCTTCTTGCAGGAGTTCTTCAGGTCCATCACCTGGTAGATGATGGGGTTGTACACGGCGGAGGACTTGGCCAGCAGGGTGGGGATGACCGACAGGGCAATGGGGACCGAGTCCGGCTGGCCGAACGCAGAGACCACCGACACCACGGCGTAGGGGATCCAGGCGATCAGGAACCCGGCACAGATGAGCATCGCCACCTGGTGGAGAGACCGAGCAGCACCGTCTCACTGCTCTTCACTGAACACCACCCGTACAATATGATTATATCCTATTGATCTGAACACCACCCGTACAATATGATTATATCATATTGATCTGAACACCACCCGTACAATATGATTATATCATATTGATCTGAACACCACCCGTACAATATGATTATATCATATTGATCTGAGCACCACCCTTACAATATGCTTATATCAAATTGATTCCTCAACCCTTTATATCATATTGATTTTATCCTATTGATTATATAATATTGAATCCTCCGTTCTTTTATATATTGTTGATGATATAACAATTGAATCCTCACTCCTTTATATATTGTTGATGATATAACATTGAATCCTCCCTCCTTTATATATTGTTGATGATATAATATTGAATCCTCCGCTCCTTTATATATTGTTGATGATATAACATTGAATCCTCCGCTCCTTTATATATTGTTGATGATATAACATTGAATCCTCCACTCCTTTATATATTGTTGATGATATAACATTGAATCCTCCACTTCCTTTATATATTGTTGATGATATAACATTGAATCCTCCGCTCCTTTATATATTGTTGATGATATATATTGAATCCTCCGCTCCTTTATATATTGTTGATGATATAATATTGAATCCTCCGTTCTTTTATATATTGTTGATGATATAACATTGAATCCTCCGCTCCTTTATATATTGTTGATGATATAACATTGAATCCTCCGCTCCTTTATATATTGTTGATGATATAACATTGAATCCTCCACTCCTTTATATATTGTTGATGATATAACATTGAATCCTCCACTCCTTTATATATTGTTGATGATATAATATTGAATCCTCCACTCCTTTATATATTGTTGATGATATAATATTGAATCCTCCACTCCTTTATATATTGTTGATGATATAACATTGAATCCTCCGCTCCTTTATATATTGTTGATGATATAATATTGAATCCTCCGCTCCTTTATATATTGTTGATGATATAATATTGAATCCTCCGTTCTTTTATATATTGTTGATGATATAACATTGAATCCTCCGTTCTTTTATATATTGTTGATGATATAACATTGAATCCTCCGCTCCTTTATATATTGTTGATGATATAACATTGAATCCTCCGTTCTTTTATATATTGTTGATGATATAACATTGAATCCTCCACTCCTTTATATATTGTTGATGATATAACATTGAATCCTCCACTCCTTTATATATTGTTGATGATATAACATTGAATCCTCCGTTCTTTTATATATTGTTGATGATATAACATTGAATCCTCCACTCCTTTATATATTGTTGATGATATAATATTGAATCCTCCGCTCCTTTATATATTGTTGATGATATAATATTGAATCCTCCGTTCTTTTATATATTGTTGATGATATAACATTGAATCCTCCGCTCCTTTATATATTGTTGATGATATAATATTGAATCCTCCGCTCCTTTATATATTGTTGATGATATAATATGGATCCTCCGCTCCTTTATATATTGTTGATGATATAATATGGATCCTCAGAGATCCCCAGAAGACCTTCCTTCAGAAGCCCCTAAGACCCTCACCTTGGTCAGCTTCATCTCCAGGATGTTGCTGGACTTGATGCGAGCGTCGAAGGTTGAGAGCTCCTTGCTGGAGGACTTGACCTTGACGATGATCTTGACGTAGGAGAAGACGATGATGGCGGTGGGGAGGACCAGGCAGAAGAAGAGGATGGTCATGACGAAGGTCTGGCCGGACAGCGAGGCCTGGGCCAGCCACCAGTCCAGTGTGCAGGAGGTGCCAAAGGGCTCCGGGGCGTAGCTCCCCCAGCCCAGCAGGGGCATGGTGGCCCAGAAGGCTGCGTAGAACCACACCAGAACCAGGACCAGGAAGGTGTGGTGACGCTTCAGCCACGGGCCTGAAGGAGGAACCAGGTTAGGGCTATATCTAGAACCTGACTACATCTACAACCTGAGAGACCAGGTTAGGACTACATCTAGAACCTGACTACATCTACAACCTGAGAGACCAGGTTAGGACTACATCTAGAACCTGACTACATCTACAACCTGAGAGACCAGGTTAGGACTACATCTAGAACCTGACTACATCTACAACCTGAGAGACCAGGTTAGGACTACATCTAGAACCTGACTACATCTAGAACCTGAGAGACCAGGTTAGGACTACATCTAGAACCTGAGAGACCAGGTTAGGACTACATCTAGAACCTGAGAGACCAGGTTAGGACTACATCTAGAACCTGACTACATCTACAACCTGAGAGACCAGGTTAGGACTGCATCTAGAACCTGACTACATCTACAACCTGAGAGACCAGGTTAGGCAACATGTGGAGAATCATCTGGGAAATAAAATGAGATCCAGAAAGTGAACATAAATTACTAAAGTAAATTCAGAATGTAGTGACTACATTATTCAGTACGAGTACTGAACAGTAGTATTATGGTCTATGCTGACCGTAGGACAGGTGGCAGATCTTGAGGTAGCGGTCCAGGCTGACTATCGTCAAGGTGATGAGGCTGCCGCAGCCGAAGAAGAACCCAGCCCAGCCGTAACAACGGCAGCCCTGCCAACCAAACAACCAGCGGTGGGAGAAGCTGGACACCATGAAGAACGGCTTGCTCGTCACTATGGAGACACGTCAAGGGTTAAAGGTCAAACATCAAGACACCATGAAGAACGGCTTGCTCGTCACTATGGAGACACGTCAGGGGTTAAAGGTCAAACATCAAGACACCATGAAGAACGGCTTGCTCGTCACTATGGAGACACGTCAGGGGTTAAAGGTCAAACATCAAGACACCATGAAGAACGGCTTGCTCGTCACTATGGAGACACGTCAGGGGTTAAAGGTCAGACGTCAAGACACCATGAAGAACGGCTTGCTCGTCACTATGGAGACACGTCAAGGGTTAAAGGTCAAACATCAAGACACCATGAAGAACGGCTTGCTCGTCACTATGGAGACACGTCAGGGGTTAAAGGTCAAACATCAAGACACCATGAAGAACGGCTTGCCTGTCACTATGGAGACACGTCAGGGGTTAAAGGTCAAACATCAAGACACCATGAAGAACGGCTTGCCTGTCACTATGGAGACATGTCAGGGGTTAAAGGTCAAACATCAAGACACCATGAAGAACGGCTTGCCTGTCACTATGGAGACACGTCAGGGGTTAAAGGTCAAACATCAAGACACCATGAAGAACGGCTTGCCTGTCACTATGGAGACATGTCAGGGGTTAAAGGTCAAACATCAAGACACCATGAAGAACGGCTTGCCTGTCACTATGGAGACATGTCAGGGGTTAAAGGTCAAACATCAAGACACCATGAAGAACGGCTTGCCTGTCACTATGAAGGGTTAAAATTCAACATCAAGATCAACATTATGATTATATGAAGCATGGATTAATAAGAATACGTTAAAATAAGATTGTACTTTATCCCATATGGGAAATTCAGGAATATGGTTGTATGTCATACTGCATCTGTTTGAGATACAAACATTATCCACTCTCAACGACTAATATAATTATTGTAAATCATGTTGGTTCTACTCTTAAATAGCATGGAATGAGATCAAACTTTCTGGACCAAAAAAACAAAAGACAAAGGTGTGTGGGTGTGGCTTGGAAGGTGACTGGGTGTGATTTGGGAGGTGAGTGGGTGTGGCTTTGGAGATGAGTGGATGTGTGTATAGTTACCTGTTCAGGTAAGTGCGTATAGTTACAGATGCATGTAGGTATGTACGGTTACCTGTACAGGTAAGTGTGTATAATTACCTGTACAGGCAGAGGTGTGTGTATAGTTACCTGTACAGGTAGGTGTGTGTTTAGTTACCTGTACAGGTAGGTGTGTGTTTAGTTACCTGTACAGGTAGGTGTGTGTTTAGTTACCTGTACAGGTAGGTGTGTGTTTATTTACCTGTACAGGTAGGTGTGTGTTTAGTTACCTGTACAGGTAGGTGTGTGTTTATTTACCTGTACAGGTAGGTGTGTGTTTAGTTACCTTTACAGGTAGGTGTGTGTATAGTGACCTGTACAGGTAGGTGTGTAGTTACTTGTGTGTATGTGTGTGTGTGTGTGTGTAAAGTTCCGGGTAGAGGTAGGGGTGTAGCGTAGAGTACCTGAGATGCCGAAGTCAAAGATGGCAAGGTTAATAGTCATCAGCTCTGGAGGTCTCAGCTTGCTCTTGCGTTTGAAGGATGTGTAGAGAACATAACCGTTACCTGTAGCTGACAAGATACCTGGTGGAGGTGGGGGGGGGGGGGGGGGGGGGGGGGGAGAAGAGAGAGAGATGATGTACATCACCACAGTCTACCTGTATGCATCCTGGAGCAAGATGTCCTAACCCTTTAATAAGCAGTCTCTGTACTGTCTAACCCCTACCTGCTCCTTAATGACCAGTCTCTGTACTGTCTAACCCCTACCTGCTCCTTAATGACCTGTCTCTGTACTGTCCAACCCCTACCTGCTCCTTAATGACCTGTCTCTGTACTGTCTAACCCCTACCTGCTCCTTAATGACCTGTCTGTACTGTCTAACCCCTACCTGCTCCTTAACGACCTGTCTCTGTACTGTCTGACCCCTACCTGCTCCTTCATGACCTGTCTCTGTACTGTCTAACCCCTACCTGCTCCTTAATGACCTGTCTCTGTACTGTCTAACCCCTACCTGCTCCTTAATGACCTGTCTCTGTACTGTCTAACCCCTACCTGCTCCTTAATAACCTGTCTCTGTACTGTCTAACCCCTACCTGCTCCTTAATGACCTGTCTCTGTACTGTCTAACCCCTACCTGCTCCTTAATGACCTATCTCTGTACTGTCTAACTCCTTACCTGCTCCTTAATGACCTGTCTCTGTACTGTCTAACCCCTACCTGCTCCTTAATGACCTGTCTCTGTACTGTCTAACCCCTACCTGCTCCTTAATGACCTGTCTCTGTACTGTCTAACCCCTACCTGCTCCTTAATGACCTGTCTCTGTACTGTCTAACCCCTACCTGCTCCTTAATGACCTGTCTCTGTACTGTCTAACCCCTACCTGCTCCTTAATGACCTGTATCTGTACTGTCTAACCCCTACCTGCTCCTTAATGACCTGTCTCTGTACTGTCTAACCCCTACCTGCTCCTTAATGACCTGTCTCTGTACTGTCTAACCCCTACCTGCTCCTTAATGACCTGTCTGTACTGTCTAACCCCTACCTGCTCCTTAACGACCTGTCTCTGTACTGTCTGACCCCTACCTGCTCCTCAATTAGCGGTCTCTGTACTGCCTGTACTGCTCTCTGAGAGGTCAAAGCTCAACAGGATGTTGATATGGTGTCTCTGGGTTCGTTAGTCACCCTGACAACTCAAGGGCATCCCTGGTTCGCTCTGAGCCGTTTCCACGGGCGGCAATCAGCCAATCAAGAGCCGTTTAGTAACAATTTGTTACGTTGAGTAAGCAGAGGCGATCGTTGTCGTGGTGATTCTTTAGGAGTCATCAGGGAGATTCCTCAAGAAGCCACAGGCCTACCATAGCTGCACACACGTGTGTGTGTGTGTGTGTGTGTGTGTAAGAGTGTGTGGGAGTCACACACTGATGGGCAACAGCACACACACGTGTGTGTGTGTGTGTGTGTGTGTGTGTGTGTGTGTGTGTGTGTGTGTGTGTGTGTGTGTGTGTGTGTGTGTGTGTGTGTGTGTGTAGAAGAATGGAGGAAGCAAGCTATTTGGGGTTACCATAGTGATATTGTCTGCTCCCCGTTCATCACGTTTGTGTGTGGGAGTGAGTGTGCTTGATATCGCTACGGTAACCCTAAATGGCTTGCTACCTCCATCCTTTTACACAACAACAGCTTCAAGTCCCCCCCCCCCCCCCCCCCCCCCTGAATGATGAGGATGATGATGTCTTGATGTTGCGTCATGACAAAGGTGACGATGTAATACATCTCATACGGAACATCAGAACATAACACGATGAATCCTCTAGTGTAGTAGCAACATGGTCATAGCAACCGATACAACATCCCATAATTATACACAGAGGTCATTAAGATGAAAGCCTACATATACACACAAACACACACACACATACACACACACATACGCACACACACACACATCTAGAACCTAGACATCCTGTGTGTTACAGTGCTGAGCTTTGTGTGGAATACCCATTCGTCATGCTTTCCATCATCCATCATCCATCATCCATCCATCCATCATCCATCCATCATCCATCATCCATCAATCATCCATCATCCATCCATCATCCATCATCATCCATCATCCATCATCCATCATCCATCATCCATCATCCATCCATCATCCATCCATCATCCATCATCCATCATCCATCAATCAATCCATCAATCCATCAATCCATCATCCATCATCATCCATCTTCATCCATTCATCATCCATCAATCATCCATCCATCACCCATCAATCTATCATTTCTCCATCTACACAAGCCAATAGATTGAGCTTTGAGTCCATATCCTTCGTATAAAACATCATGATGACATCATGATGACATCACCGTGACGTCTCCCTGGCGTTGTGTGATGGAGCGGTCGTTGTGTCTGGGAGTTCAACCCGAGCCTTCGAAGGGTTCTGCGGTGAAACCCTCGAAGAACCCGCCCAGGAGCTAGCTAGCGTGAGGGCGTTAGCGCTATTGATGAGGTGCGACGCTAGGAGATCACAAGGTGATCACACATCACTCATTCACCAGGAAACACACATCACTCATTCACTAGGAAACACACATCACGCATTCACTAGGAAACACAGAAATCACTCATTCACCAGGAAACACACATCACTCATTCACCAGGAAACACACATCACGCATTCACTAGGAAACACACATCACTCATTCACTAGGAAACACAGACATCACTCATTCACCAGGAAACACACATCACGCATTCACTAGGAAACACACACATCACTCATTCACCAGGAAACACACATCACTCATTCACCAGGAAACACACATCACGCATTCACTAGGAAACACACATCACTCATTCACTAGGAAACACAGACATCACTCATTCACCAGGAAACACACATAACTCATTCACCAGGAAACACAGACATCACTCATTCACTAGGAAACACACATCACTCATTCACTAGGAAACACACATCACTCATTCACTAGGAAACACAGACATCACTCATTCACTAGGAAACACACATCCCTCATTCACTAGGAAACACACATAACTCATTCACTAGGAAACAGACATCACTCATTCACTAGGAAACACACATTACTCATTCACTAGGAAACACACATCACTCATTCACTAGGAAACACAGACATCCCTCATTCACTAGGTAACACACATCCCTCATTCACTAGGTAACACATCACTCATTCACTAGGAAACACAGACATCACTCATTCACTAGGAAACAGACATCACCCATTCACTAGGCAACACACATCACTCATTCACTAGGAAACAGACATCACTCATTCACTAGGAAACACACATCACTCATTCACTACGAAACACACACATCACTCATTCACTAGGAAACACACATAACTCATTCACTAGGAAACAGACATCACTCATTCACTAGGAAACACACACATCACTCATTCACTAGGAAACACACACTTCACTCATTCACTAGGACACACACACACATCACTCATTCACTAGGAAACAAAGAAATCACTCATTCACTAGGAAACACAGACATCACTCATTCACTAGGAAACACACATCACTCATTCACTAAGAAACACACATCACTCATTCACTAGGAAACACAGACATCACTCATTCACTAGGAAACACACAAATCACTCATTCACTAGGAAACACACACATAACTCATTCACTAGGAAACAGACATCACTCATTCACTAGGAAACACACATCACTCATGCACTAGGAAACACACACATCACTCATTCACTAGGAAACACACTTCACTCATTCACTAGGACACACACACATCACTCATTTACTAGGAAACAAAGACATCACTAATTCACTAGGAAACACAGACATCACTCATTCACTAGGAAACACACATCACTCATTCACTAGGAAACACACATAACTCATTTACTAGGAAACACAGACATCACTCATTCACCAGGAAACACACATAACTCATTCACCAGGAAACACACATAACTCATTCACTAGGAAACACACAAATCACTCATTCACTAGGAAACACACAGATCACTCATTCACTAGGAAACACAGAAATCACTCATTCACTAGGAAAAACACACATAACTCATTCACTAGGAAACACACACATCACTCATTCACTAGGAAACACACACATCACTCATTCACGTCTGTGTGGATTGTGTTTGAGGAACGTGTTGTGGAATGCAGCTCAGGGACAGGATATGAGAAGCTAACAGGTGTGTCACACAGCCAGGGGCCGGGAGTTCTAACGCTGGAATCAGACCCAGCCTGACCTCCATCAGGTCCTCATATGAGTATGATACTACAGAGAAACCATTCTACTGACATTGTACCTCAACGTACACACACACTCACCATGCAACCGGCTGTATTATTCTCTAGACCGCCGGCTCCTCTAGACCTGCATCACCTCCTCTAGACCACCGGCTCCTCTAGACCTCCACCTCCTCTAGACCTGCATCACCTCCTCTAGACCACCGGCTCCTCTAGACCTCCACCTCCTCTAGACCTGCATCACCTTCTCTAGACCACCGGCTCCTCTAGACCCCCACCTCCTCTAGACCTGCATCACCTCCTCTAGACCACCGGCTCCTCTAGACCTCCACCTCCTCTAGACCTGCATCACCTTCTCTAGACCACCGGCTCCTCTAGACCCCCACCTCCTCTAGACCTGCATCACCTTCTCTAGACCACCGGCTCCTCTAGACCCCCACCTCCTCTAGACCTGCATCACCTTCTCTAGACCACCGGCTCCTCTAGACCTCCACCTCCTCTAGACCTGCATCACCTTCTCTAGACCACCGGCTCCTCTAGACCTCCACCTCCTCTAGACCTGCATCACCTTCTCTAGACCTCCACCTCCTCTAGACCACCGGCTCCTCTAGACCCCCAGCTCCTCTAGACCGCCTCCACCTGCTGTGGGTGGAGGCGGTCTCTGTTCTTACCTATGATGCCGATGTAGAACGCGGCCAGGATGTCTGCCAGGGGGGAGAGTCTGGAGGCGAAGGGGTCTCCCCGCAGCAGGTAGTGGGGGAGGTAGTCAGGGGGTCCGAGGCTCTCGTTCCCCATGCTGGGGTACGGGATGGGGGGGGGGGGGGGGGGGGGGGGGGGGAGTCACGGCCTCCTACCGGGAGAAAAAGAGGAGTGGTCATATGACACGGTCACCTGACTAGCCCAGCCTCCCCGAGGCTGGTGAACAAAACCAAGACAAGCGATCCATTTCACTCTGCAGCCGCTCATTAGAGAGGATGAAGTTGTAGAGCACATAATGCTCTCGCTACAGGCCCTACGGTTAGACACTCTTCTTCTGCCTGCGTGCGTGCCAGCGTGTCCGTGCGTGTGCGCGTGCGTGCGCGTGCGTGCGCGTGCGTGCGTTTGCGTGGTATCTACTTGGCGACCTGGAGGACAAAGCATGAGGCAGGTTTAAACTCCGCCGTAGAGTTGGCTCTAAAGCTGTTAGCTGGACAGTAAACTATTGCTGGCCGTCTTGAGGGTGTTGGATGTTAAGGGGAGGCTTCAGATGACACGGGAACCACACGTAAGTCCTTCAGATCGCACAGCGTGTTATCCAAGCCACTTACAGGTGATGCTGAGAGTGATTCGTGTACACGATCAAAATGGGAGCTTTTACAAAATAAATGGCCCACTTAAAGCACCACTAGAGCGGCTGTGGATGTCAGAGGTACCAGCTTACCACTTTAGTGTGAATGAGTGCACATTCATATTCATATTTATATCCACACGGCACATACAGCCAAGGGACACAGTCCTGATGCTCTAATGGGATTGCCTAAACCATGCGGTTCAGCCATTTTGTGCATCGTAATATTGAGGCGTAACCCTGGGCTCTTCATAACTCATTAGGCCAAACCTGGTACATAACTCATATACACCACATCCGACCCAGACAAGTAGATCAGATAGTAAGTATGACATAATATGACCAATCAAACAGCAGTAATCCTGTTGTCAGGTGGAGTTAATCCTGGCTTACAAAGAGAGAGAGACATACAGAGACAGAGAGAGTGAGACAGAGAGACAGAGAGAGACATAGAGAGAGAGAGAGAGAGAGAGAGAGAGAGAGAGAGAGAGACATAGAGAGAGAGAGAGAAAGAGAGAGAGAGACACACGCACACACACACACACACACACAGAGACAGAGACAGAGAAAGAGAGACAGAGACAGAGACAGTCATGAATCAGTGTAAGATTTAATCTTTATTGACGCTGTAAATCTATTCCTATATAATTTATAAAAAACGAACCGTAGAACCTAGAATTAAAGACACAACATCTTTATTAAAAAGAAAACACACACACAGTTGTAGTAACACAATGAAGTGTTTGTTTGGCCACCATGCAGTTCGGGTTTGGCTGTTAATGTTGCTTATCGGTTCTACGCGTTGAAACGGAACGCTGAATAACCTTCCAACCGTTTCTTCCCAATTCCAGTTCTGGAGAATCTTTGAGTGGATTCCGGAAAACATGAACTAACGTTGGTCATAATCCATTACTAATCAGCTCACACGCACCTTTAAAGCATAACTTTTAGTTTTAGATGGCAGCTACTAAAACCATCTTCGCGCACGCCTGGATTTAAGTAAATGAACGTAATAAATGACAGCTAATGAAAATACCGGAAGTGCTTCGAACGCTTCAGGAAACTCATGATCAGTGTTGTGGTTGAGGCTACAATACACATGAAGCCACGCAGACAATGAGGAGAGGAGAGGGGAAAGGAGGAAGGGAGGAGGGGAGGAGAGAGGGGAGGAGGGGAGAGGGGAGGAGATAGGAAAGGAAAGGAAAGGAAAGGAAAGGAAAGGAAAGGAAAGGAAAGGAAAGGAAAGGAAAGGAAAGGAAAGGAAAGGAAAGGAGAGGAGAAAGGAGGAGGGGGGGGAGAGAGGTGAGAGGAGAGAGGGGAGGAGGGGAGAGGGGAGGAGAGAGGAAAGGAAAGGAGAGGAGAGGAGAGTAGAGGAGAGGAGAGGAGAGGAGAGAGCAAGGAAGGAGAGGAGAGAGGAGAGAGGGGAGGAGAGAGGAGAGGTGAGGAGAGGGGAGGAAAGAGGAAAGGAGGGGAGGGGAGGGGAGGGGAGGGGAGGGGAGGGGAGGGGAGGGGAGGGGAGGGGAGGGGAGGGGAGGGGAGGGGAGGGGAGGGGAGGGGAGGGGAGGGGAGGGGAGGGGAGGGGCTGGTCGTCTACTCATCCTAACCTGAATTTTATTTTGATATGCAGATTTAAATTAACCTGATGTTGGATGTTGGAATAGTTTCATGTTATGTTATGTTATGTTATGTTATGTTATGTTATGTTATGTTATGTTATAGTAAAACACTGGTAGGCCTACAGGATAGTTCCTCCGTCCTCAAGTCCTTTATGAAATCAGGGGTGTCGTAATGAAAGTTGAAGGGAAATTTCAATTTCCTGAACCTTGTTCTGGTCACAGCACTATGACGTATCGATCGCTCTGAAAGCCTTATATCTCTCGGTGAAATCTTTTTCTTTTTCTTTCGAATGAGCAGAAAGTTCATTCATGTATTTATTTTAATGTAAATCTGTTTTGGCTTCAACTTGTTTTACTGCAGCATTTAGTAATAATTAGATGCTCAATCATACCCTACACGCATGCACTGCTACAGGCAGATAACAAAAATCCATAAAGAATCGAATCCAGTTATCAGCTCATACTGTGGTTCAACAGGAGCGCAGGAATCTCTAAATATCATCATCCTGTTGAAATAATGAGATGCTGAAGCCCTACAAGTGGGCATAATTCTGGTTTAAATGAACGGATCTTTCAGGATTATTACGGGATGGTCAGTCGCAGGGGTTTGACTGAAGGTTACAAAACACGAAGGGGTTAAATGGTGGAACACATAACAGTCCTCTAGTAGTTGGTGCTCAAGACAACGTTTGTTACTCACCTTCTCAGTGCAGAACTCCTTTCATCGAGACTTTGTCCGCTCAACCCTCCCGCGGTGGAAATGCTCAAAAAGACTAAGGAAATGTCCTCCCGATGATAACAAACATTTGAACACACAAATAGAAACGGAAATATTCCCCGAGAGCAGCACGAGTTCCGTGCGCTCCGTTCCGCGCAGACTGGAGCGCAGCGCTGACGCGCGGGAGGATGGTCCCCGTCAAATATGAATATATTATAATATTATTATGATGTTATTCTAATAATATGATCCAGGGTCCGACCACGTCATGAACCACTTATACTGGCTGATAACCCGTCTCCATACCATATCAAAGTCGGCCTACACGAAACGGTGGCTCAAATGCCGATTAGCCAATCAGGTTCTCGCACCGGGAGAATTAGGACCGAGTACTACAGTCATGATTAATCACACTCATCACATAAAAGAGGAGTTAGTAGTGGTCTCTAGTAGTCTCGGGTAAGTAGTCAGGGTTATATGGTCTCTAGTAGTCTCGGGTTGGTAGTCTGGGTTAGTATGGTCTCTAAGATTAGTACACTCTACAGGTGTACACACACACCAGGGCTGGTGTGGAATTCAAACAACTTGCTGGGAAATAATATGAACAGAATAATTCACACTTGAGTCAGGTTTTTAAGAGCTGTGTGTGTGTGTGTGTGTGTGTGTGTGTGTGTGTGTGTGTGTGTGTGTGTGTGTGTGTGTGGTAGTGTGTTATATTAACACATGCTCACATATCCTCATCTAAACACAGATGGGTGTTGGTGTGTTCAATGTGAATTGACATTGGGAGTAAATAACGTTGGCCAGGGAGATGAAGGGACTGCTCTTTATCGTTGACGCTCTTAACAGAATAACAGTGCATAGTTACATTCTGATGAACTTCATCGTTTGGATCAGAATGTGGTTGTTAATGACAACTGTAGCAACCTCACTGTCTCCATATCGGATGAAGCGCCTCTCCTCTCCTCCCCTCCTCTCCCCTCCCCTTCTCCCCTATCCTCTCTCCTCTCCTCCCCTACCATCCTCTCTTCCCCCCTCTCCTCTCTCCTCCCACTTCTCCCCTATCCTCTCTCCTCTCCTCCCCTCCCATTCTCTCCTCCCCTCCTTCCTTAGCTTCTCTCTCCTCTCCTCATCCTCTCATCTCCTCTAGCCTCTCTCCTCCCTTCCTCTACCCTAGCCTGTCTCCTCTCCTCTCCTCTAGCCCCTCTCCTCTCCCCTATACTCTCTCCTCTCACCTCTCCTCCCCTCTCCCCTAGCTTCCTTCATCTCCCCTATCCTCTCTCCTCTCCTCTACTCCCCTCTCCCCCTCCTTTCCTCTCTCCTCCCACACACATGTATTTAGCATGAAATAGATGGAGACAACAGGTGGTCCTGACAGAGAGTGACACACACACACGAGTGAATGAGGAGTCATGTGGTCATTTAGAGACTTACAAGTGAGGATGAGAACAATCGAAGTATACATAATCAGACTGAACTATTATGAGTTTGTCTCACTTTCTACCTGTCTCACTCGGTCTCTACCTCTATGTCTCACTCTATACCTGTCTCACTCTCTACGTCTCTCTCTACCTGGTCTCACTGTCTCTACCTGTGTCTCACTCTCTGCCTGTCTCATTGTCTCTACCTGTGTCTCACTGTCTCTGCTTGTGTCTCACTGTTTCTACCTCGATGTCTCACTCGGTCTCTACCTCTGTCTCACTCTATACCTGTCTCACTGTCTCTACCTGTCTCACTCTCTACCTTGGTCTCTCTACCTGTGTCTCACTCTCTACCTGTCTCACTGTCTCTACCTCTATGTCTAACGCTCTACCTGTCTCACTCTCTACCTGTCTCACTGTCTCTACCTCTATGTCTAACGCTCTACCTGTGTCTCACTCTCTACCTGTCTCACTGTCTCTACCTCTGTCTCACTCTCTACCTCTGCCTCTAGCTTGCTCTACCTTATTATAAAATGCTTAATTTACATGACACCCCCCCCCCCCCCCCCCCCACCCACCCACCCACCCACACACCCACCCACACACACACACACACACACGAGACCAAGTCGTGACATTACATAAAGGTGTCATTTATTTTGGAAACGATCTGCTCATGCAATAACAGAAATGAGGATAATACTCCCCTGACAACAGGGTACGGACACAGCGAGCGTGTCAACATTGGTCGCTGCCTCCGACAGAACAACGGAGTTGTTGATGGTCCATAGTTTGTTACCAGGCTCACCCTGGGTTGGAAGAGGTCAAAGTTCAAACGTGTGCAGAGAGGAGGAAATGAAGAAAGAAGGGAGGAGAGGAGAGGGGAAAGGAGGAGGGGAGGAGAGAGGAGGAGAGAGGAGGAGAGAGGAGGACAGAGGAGAGGAGCACCACAACTCACTGATTTATTCAAGCGGTGGGGAGACATGAGAGATGGTCAACAGAAGGATGTGCATGAGAGGAAGACCACTGAGGAAGGAGTGGTGAGGAGGCGGAGATGAGGGGAGACCAGCCCTGCTCTAGAGGTGACGGAGCGATGTCTCGCTCAGTTAGTTTCAGCTGGTCCGGAGGAACGTTTCAAATCAGCGCCCCAAAAACAAGCCAATAAAAACAAGAAGAAGATGGTCCAAACTCGAGTAGGAATGTCAGAAGACTCTTTAAAAATATAGATATACATTTATATAGATTTTTATAGAACTTCCAGAAGCCATGAAGAACCTTGATTCTAAACTCCCAATACACTAGATGTGGATCCTTTACAACAGGCACAGTAGTGTTGGTAGAAAACAGACAATACAAAAAAACACAGACACCCAATCCTATTGTTGCCCACTGTAGCGTAGCAACTAGGCTAGCAGCATTAGCCAAGCTAGCAGTGTTAGCCAAGCGGGCTATGTTAGCCAAGCTAGCCATGTTAGCCAAGCTAGTTGCGTCAGAAAGGCTAGCTATGTTAGCCAAGCTAGCCATGTTAGCCAAGCTAGTTGCATCAGACAGGCTAGCCATGTGAGCCAAGCTAGCCATGGTAGCCAAGCTAGTTGCGTCAGACAGGCTAGCAGCATTAGACGAGCTAGGCCTGCAAAATCATAGACCCTCATGCTAGCGTCGTGTCATGTGATTATCTTAGAGGCTAACGACATTTCATTACATTTTTATAAAAATGCGCACCATAAAACAAGCTAATCTGTCAGTAGTATGGAGACTCCGGCCCCTATCTCACTCCTGGAGCATTTCCATGGTTACGGGCTGAGCTTCTCTTTTTGGATTGGCAGAAAGAGAAAAACATCTTGAAGCTCATTATATCTAGTTAGAAAAAAAAACGATATGTGCAAAAAGTTATTGTTACAGATGTGGGAGAATAATTCATTTATATATAAAAACACCAATCACAGAGGGCTTCCCACTGGTTGGTCACCGCCCTCCTACTCCTTGATTGGTTAAAAGGCTAGCAG